>CM031606.1:43715823-43728323 GCA_018398815.1 Conus ventricosus
GAACATATATTTGCATACCCATTTTTAACTTTTGGTTTAACACATAAGTTACCCCTTTTCCCCTCCTTCTTTGTAAAATGTTTTTGTTCGTCTAGTAACATCCCCTTTTCCTTTCACGCTCAGTAACTCTGTCTCCTCCTTTGCTGTACTGTCGTCTACTGTCCTTTCTGTCTACCATATCTTCTATCTACCATATCTTCTATCTATCTTTTTCCACAACCTCTTTCCAAAAATTTCTGCACTCAATGAAGTTGAAGTGAACTGACTGTACTCTTGAGTATAGTGCGAGTATTCCAACAGGGTTAAAACGAGTTCACACGCTACCAGACACTAGAACGCTAAAGAAGAAGACTCAAGATTGAGTGAAATGCGCTAAACTGTACCTTTACTTTGCAATCTTGACTCATGTTTGAGTTAAATATTCTAAACTGTATTTTGTTTATAATTTTGTATTCAGTGAACTACATTAAAACCATGCATGTTTAAGTAACATGGACTCAATTGTTGTTTGTTAAAACTAATCTTTGAGTTTAACATACTGTACTGTACCTTGTTAAAAACTCCACTTATATTTGTGTTCAGCATATTCAAGTGTTGTTTTTTTTAAATGGTGGAGCTGACTTATCTGTACTTTGTTAACCCGTAGAGCGCCTTTAGTCAGTCAGCTGACGCGGAAATAAAAGTGCTTTCCCAGTGCCTATGGGCAGTCCACTGACGTCATGCATTTTTCTTGAATTTTCATTCGTTACTATTTTCTATCAACGGACTCAAATAGAGTTTGCGTAGAAAGCCTCATATGTCTGTAGTCTTAAAATAATATGTAAATGACCACACGTGAGGGGAAAGCCCATTTATTCTCATCACTGACTGGATGACCAGCCAGCACTTCGTCTCGCTTGCAAAGATGGCGGCGCAACCTTCGACAAGCCCAGTGCCCAAAATCAACGTATTTACACAGCTGAGCAGGCTCTGCTGATGATTTTTTGACAAACACAATAATCTTTTATTCAACGACTCACTCGAGCATGAAGGTGAGATGATGATAGTGGTGGAATTGCCGACCATATTCGTCAGTTATTGAGTAGGGCTCTGTGACCTCAGCGTGTGTTCAGCTGGGCAGCGTTTGAACGAGCTAGCCTAGTGTGTACTCTGCACCGCGTGTGGTGTCCAGTGATGTGAAAGTCAGCGCGAGAGGGGAGCGTGGCCTGCTCGCGGCGTGACACGGTGCAGACGGAAAGGTAGGGGAAGATGAGGGGTGAAAGAGAGGGTTGCAGTCCAGCAAGGGGGCGTGGTGGGGAGAGGGGGGACGTGGTCGTGGACTGGTCAGTCTGCATCGAGTGTGAGCGTCTTGATAGACTTCCAAACTGTTTTACTTTCATTTACAGGTGTAGTGTGACAATACAAACTTTATTTTCAACTTTTTTGCTGTGTGTTCTTGTTTGGATGTAAAGATGTCGTGGTAAATACATATGTTTTTGATCGTGCAAAAAAATCTATCCAAATCTAAAATCCTAAATACTTTTTTATTATCAAAATTAAAAACAAAAGAAGCCCAGATTCAAAATCTTCATTCAATTTCCTTCAAAAAATTATATAGATTTCATTTTCTATCTTTTGTAGTTTTGAGCTAGAATTTTTTGTTAATTATGACCCCCAAATCATGAGATTTCCCTGGCACCTGGGAACACCTTTGTTTGTACTATTTTTAGGCACTGAACGGGTAAACATCATGTCAATAAGCTGCAGAAGCGTAAAATCAAATCTAGGCATTACTGTAGTAAAAAACTCAATTAAAAATTTTTTTTAAAAATTAAAATAAAGATGGGGACGCAGGGATACTTACACTGTCTTTTCCTGTCTACTCTTTCAGACACGGCCCCCCAACTAATGGTGTCCAGTGACTCGCTAGAGCTGAATGCCCGATCACCGTGTCTGGGTAAGAAACACAACACCAACAAAAACGTAAAAAAAAACCAAATCAATAAACAAACAAAATGAATCAATGGACTAGTTACTCCCACTTCAAAACGAAAATGAAGAACGAGCAATACCCATCTTGCACTGAATTCGACAAGATAAGCAATTGCTTGTTCTTAATTTTCATTGTCCCAAGTAGTTTTTATTTTGCTGAAGATAAAGAACACTAAGGATAATGCTGAATGCCCATTGTGTGCCAAATTTGAAATTGAAGCATGTCACGTTTTTTTCTTGTAATTCATTTGTCCATGTTGTCTAGTGAAATTCTTCAAAATACCTTTTAAAATTTGTGTAAATTTCTGTCTGCAGTCACCTCACTTTGCAACTAACATGAAAAGCAAACTCACCATAAACTTATGGATTCAAAACTTGTCCATTGTGACATTTCATTTCAATTCTCTCTCACACAAATTTTAAACAAGTTATAGTAAGTTCATCATCTTTTTTTTTTTTTTTGTTAATGTTTGCACACTGAAACTTGCAGACAGCAAAGGAGCCTGGCTTTTTTTTATCAAGTTCACTGTGCATATACATTTTATTTCAACAAGCTATGCTTTTGTTCGCAAAATTACATGCATCCTTTTTTTTTCAATGCCACTAATGTATGCACACACAAACATCTTCATACAAGTGGTGGTGACCTACCTTTGGATTCTGGATAGAGGGGCAAAGACACCATGTTTGGGTCGGCAGGAGAAGTACTGAATACCCCCTACAGCTCCGTCGTTTTTTCCTGCTGGCCGGTTCAGTTCCACTCCGTACCACGTGCCTGAACAGGTAGACAGCTGTTGAAATGTGGTGTGTGTGTGTGTGTGTGTGTGTGTGTGTGTGTGGTGTGTGTGTGTGTGTGTGTGTGTGTGTGTGTGAGGGTGTGTGTGTGTGTGCGTGTGGGTGGGGTGTTGTGCGTGAGTGTGTGTGTGTGAGAGTATGCGAGTGTGTGCATGCACACACAAGTATAATATGCTCATACGTCTTTCTGAATTCTACGCATACAATACAGCATGTGCAAAATTTCAATGACATATTTTTCATGCCTTTTGAAATCTTGTTCAGTATGTCCTTGGTCATTTTCCTGTGGAGTACACAGAACATACTGACAGCAGTGCCGTGAGGTGTCACCCACTGCAGTTCAAGCTTCCCATGAACACTTCACTGTGGTGTAATTCCCCCACTAGACTACTGGTATGATCCCTGCCACTATAATGATAGGATTCCCATCACTATTTCTACTGACAGGATTTCCAACCTATATTATTGATAGGAATCCCCCCACTAGACTACTGGTATGATCCCACCACTATAATGATAGGATTCCCATCTCTGTACTATGATAGGATTCCCTACCTAATATTACTGATATGATCCCCACGACTATACTATGACAGGATTCCAACCACTATACTACTGATAAGATTCCAAACCACTATACTACTGATAGGATTCCAACCACTATACTACTGATAGGATCCCCATGACTATTTTCCTAATAGAATCCCTACCACTACACTACTGATAGGTTTCCCACCACTGTACTACTGATAGAATCCCCACCACTATACTATGGATAGCATCCCCACCACTATGCTACTGATAGAATCCCCACCACTATGCTACTGATGATCCCCACCACTATACTATGGATAGCATCCCCACCACTATGCTATTGATGATCCCCACCACTATACTATGGATAGCATCCCCACCACTATGCTATTGATGATCCCCACCACTATACTACGGATAGAATCCCCACCACTATGCTACTGATAGAATCCCCACCACTATGCTACTGATAGCATCCCCACCACTATGCTACTGATAGAATCCCCACCACTATGCTACTGATAGCATCCCCACCACTATGCTACTGATAGAATCCCCACCACTATGCTACTGATAGCATCCCACACCACTATGCTATTGATAGAATCCCCACCACTACACCACTGATAGGTTTCCGACCACTATACTACGGATAGCATCCCCACCACTATGCTACTGATAGGATCCCCACCACTATGCTACTGATAGGATCCCCACCACTATACTACGGATAGCATCCCCACCACTATGCTACTGATAGGATCCCCACCACTATACTATGGATAGCATCCCCACCACTATACTACCGATAGAATCCCCACCACTATGCTACTGATAGAATCCCACCACTATACTACTAACAGGATACCCACCACTACCGTACTGATACAAACCCCACCATTATACTACTAGTAGGACACCCATCACTATACAACTCACATGATCCCCCCCACAGTACTACGGATAGAAAATGCCCACTATCATGTACAGGTACTAAGGATGATTTTCCAGTTATCACTAGCGACTGACTGCGATATAAGAACGTGCTATACTTTACCGCATGACCTTCAGTCCCGAAAGATCTTACTCATACTTTACATATACACATCACAGGTTCTGCAGTCTGTCCAGAACAATTGACACACAACAAGCCATGCAGAAAGGACACATACAGGATCTCCATAGTGTCATCAAAATCACCCATACAGATCATCTGGAAGAAAAATCCCAACGTGTTGTCTACTATTCAACCTTGTTTTCAGGCTGACTTCACTTTAAGCTCCACTCCAACTATGGAACACCATAGTATGACCCTAGCATGATGGTCGAGAACTAAGACGATCAGCACAGGAGTTAAGACAAAGGGCAGTGATAATACTGAAGGCATCTAGAAGAAACAAGGCAAAAAACAAAACAAAACAAACAAAAAAATCAACAGAGAGTGAGGAAATAAAATCTACAACACCAGCAGCAATACCATACCTTTGGAATGTCCTATACAGACCATTATCTGCCACCCAGTGATCGCCAAGACCCTGACTTCTACGTGTGTGCAAAATGAGCATGCTGGCACTGTACATAATATAACACACTGCTACTCACGACCCACCTGGTGCGAACTGGGTGTCACCAATGAACCGAACGGTCCCTTTGCGTTGGCCAGCCACAATGACTCGATCCCTGACCTCAATGTCCCCGCCATCAGACAGCGAGGAGGCTTGGGACCTGCTTAGTCCTGTCAACACATGGTTGGAGCAGTGTGTACATAGTGTGGTTAATAAAGTGAACAAGATACCATGGAGGATGACACACTGTGCATTTAGAGCGCTTTAGAGAGAACAAGACTGCAGGTAAGAGTCAGACAATGCGTGGGGTGAAGTGGGGGATGGGGGAACTACACAGGACAGCAGAGAGAAAATGTGTACGTATTCACATGCGTACAAGTTTGTATTCTGGAGTATAAGCTTGCATGTAAGTGATACATATGTCCATGCACGTGCATCCTGTCCTAAAATTTGTGAAGTTTTAATTATGCAATTTGTTTGTTTTTTAAAACTTCATTTTTAACTATCTTTCACCCCAGGTACAGAGTTCTTGAGGCATGACAATTTTTCTTTGCTTACGATTCTGTACAGATCTGTGGGAGCTGGGGAAAGACAGGCCCATCCACTTGTTGATGATGTCCTCCTCACTCTTTTTCTGTCCGTCTCTTCTCTGTCCCCTTGCAGTCTGCCCTGTTTAATTTGTGTGTGTGTGTGTGTGTGTGTGTCAGAGTTACTGCTCTTGAAACATTTCTCTACATTTCATCCTCCTCCCCTGACAATACTGAGTCGGGCATCAAAGGGTTCTATCGACTGTGTCTGACTCATTGAACCTACATGACACAAAAATTAATTTTGTTACTGATCGAAGAACGACCAAGTGAAAATAGGTAAAGATTACATGAACTGTACACACACAGATACACACTCACCAAAAATGAATACTGAAAACAATACCTCGTTTTTGGGCCATGCCTTTGTGCAGGATAATCACAAAAAAATGTCATGCTCACTTCATCTGTATGTGTCTCACCTGTGTTAACTCGAGCAGTTACATATGAAACGTCCAAGTGTCCTTTACTCACCTGTGTCAACTCGAGCAGTCACACGTGAAACGTCCACGTGTCCTTTACTAAGTGATCGGAACGTTGTCGGGGGAGGAGTGCGGGACAATGGAACTGACCCAGGCTTCATCACTTTGCTGATGGGGGCAAATATCCCTGAAAAGGGCAAATCCAAACAGGTTCTTCACTATACATCACTTGCTTTGTTCAGAGCCTGGAAAGGGCAAATTCTACATGATTATACATTGTTCATCACCTTCTTTAGTGCTCAAAAAGTGTCTGAAAAAGGGCAAGTCCAAATTGGTTCTCCACTATACATCACTTGCTTTGTTCAGAGGTTGGAAAGGGCAAATTCTACATGATTATACATTGTTCATGACCTTCTTTAGTGCTCAAAAAGTGTCTGAAAAAGGGCAAATCCAAATTGGTTCTCCACTATACATCACTTGCTTTGTTCACAGCCTGGAAAGGGCAAATTCTACATGATTATACATTGTTCATTACCTTCTTTAGCGCTCAAAAAGTGTCTGAAAAAGGGCAAGTCCGACACAAGTGATCCAAAGATTTCTGAAATAGTCTATGGACTGTAAGTATTCATACTTACTTCACTATGGCAAAAAAAAAGAAGAATAAGGTTGAATCCAATTTAATGATAACTTTGGCCATTGCCTCGTTGAACAGGGAAAATATGCCTCAACAGAATGAACCCAACACTATGTTGGTCAAACTCAAGTACAGCAAAATGTTGGTCAATATGTTGGTCAAACTCAAGTACAGCAAAATGAAAATGAAAAGGTAAGGTAATGTTGCTTAAAGCCCATCTAACTGCAAAGGGCCATATCAGGACTGTCACTGTCAACTCACAAGTCTTTAAACAAACAACAACAAAAACCTCATTCATACAATCCTTTAAAATAAATACACCTTCTAAAAACACACCGGAAATTTTGTTAAAGATCTTTCTTCTGTAAAATCTTAAATCAGGTGAAAAATGTTGGTTCTCTTTCAGAAATTCAAAGACCACATCTGGTGAAGACAGCAGACAGACAAAAAGATCAGCCCTAGAAAGCCACTCAAGAGAAAGACAGAGACCAATAAAGAACAGAGACTGAAACCGAGACGTACAGAAAGAGAGGAAATTACAAATAGACGAAAGCTTGACACAGAAAACAAAAGAGTCCCCTCATAAGCACACAGACTGACTGATATATCTGCCAACTGAGAAAAACTTCAACACAGGGTTAAGTTCCATGTTAACTCAAACCAACCATAGTTAGGAGGGCACTTAAAGTAGCAGATTCCTCCAATGCTTCCGTCATTCTTGCCCAGCGGTTCGTCCAGTTCAATGCCCGCCCACACCCCAGACGCAAACTCTGTGGGTCCACAGTACCTAAGGTATCCAGTCTGAAACAGAGTGTACCAGAATTTTCTTGTGACCACCAATGCGAATTCACACACACACACACACACACACACACACACACACACACACACGAGTGTTTCTGATAATGAAGCATTCTATACATTGCATGCATGCATGCGCGTGCACGCGCACACGCACACACACACACACACACACATGCGCGCACACACACGCACATGCGTACGTATAGACATACATGCATGTGTGTGTAAACATGAAAAAAACTGTGCAGACCACATACTGGCAGCAATTATATTATCTGAAATTCGATACAAAATGAAGTTGAAGCACAACAAATCCATACACACACACCACAAAACCCTCCCTCCCATTCTGCCAAGCACACAACTACCCATCATACACACACACATACACACATATACACATACAAAACATTCACTCACTCACCGCACACACACCCCTCTTCTATACAGACACACACACACACACATGGAAAACTCGAAACTATTTAGCAGTTAAAGAGAAATATGTTTGTCTTTTCAAGGTGAATCTGAAGATTGCCAAAACAAGCCATCAGAAGTTTGCAGTCGATGTGATCAGACAAATGATACGAGGTCTTCTCCTTACCTTCACTCCACTGACCACGATTTTGTCCCCGAGCTGTAAGCCCAAGGCCTGGAGAGTGACCTTAGAATGCACCAGGTTGTAGTTGGGGGTGGTTTGGAGGGAGTGGAGGGGGAGGCTTCCTGCAGAGTCTTCTGAACACGCTTGGCAAGGTTGGCTATGTCCGAGTCCACCTCAAAATTACTTGGGTCTGGCACACAGTCTAAGAAGACATATCACTTTTCATTCACTGACTGATAAAAAAATAACTGTTTATTCACTCAAACAGTTAACTCAGTAATCTGTATATATAGTGGAATCCACATGGCACAAGTCAGATCACATGAAAACCTTGTTTTAGTCAGTAAAATTTTCCATTCTTCCTACCCTTGCCCCCCCCCCCCCCCCCCCCCCCCCCCCCCCCCCTTCATCCTTTAAAATTTTCTGGACTTAGTGCTAAGCACAAACATTTGCTTACAATGAGTAACTTTTGTTTTTCAATTCTTGAACAAGCACCATGTTCTATGACTAATCAGTTTCACACAAATATGAAAACCCATCTAAAATTTTATTGCAATTTTTGCATTAATCACAGGATCTTCCCAGAGAAATATCAGCAACAGGACATCCTAATCAAATAATAATAATAATAATAATGAATATTTCTATAGTGCAAATCCTAGATTAGCTCTAAGCGCTTTACAATACAAGGACTAACAAAAACACACACGCATGCACACACACACACACATGCACATGCACACACCACACACATGCACACGCACGCACACACACACACACACACACACAAACCGCACACCCAGCACGGGGAAGCAGACACGCACAGCACACACAGGAAAGCAGACACGCACAACCACTCACGCACACCTTCGCACACACGCACTCACACAAACCGACATCTGTGTATGACCGGGACTTTTGAATTATTAGCCGAAATAGACGGTAAAAAGATGAGTTTTTAGTTTCGTTTTAAAGACTGGAAAAAAGTCACAGTGCCTGTCGTGCGGAAGAGAATTCCAAGTTTTAGGAGCCAGGAAGGAGAAGGATCGATTCCCCTTCTTTTGCATTTGAATCTGGGAGGAACCAGGAGCAACGAGTCAGAAGACAAGCGAAGGGTTCTAGCTGGGCAGTATGAGTTTAGAAGGTCAGACAGATAGGCTGGAGTTCCAGATTTAACAGCATTGAAACAGAGGCATGCGATTTTATATGTCACCCTGGCTTTGACCGGCAACCAGTGAAGTCTGCGTAATAACAGTTGAGGGTGTTCTTTGAAGGGAGCTTTGAGAATTAGTCTAGCTGCACAGTTTTGAACGTGCTGAAGGTTTTTGGTGAGGTAGTCGGGAAGGCCTGCTAGTAGAGAATTACAGTAATCGAGACGCGAAAGCACGAGAGAAGTGGTGAGAGTTTTGGTTGCTTCAGTGGTAAGGAGATGTCGGATAGCACCTATACGTCTAATTTCCAGAAAGCATATTTTACAGACATGGTTCACCTGTGCCTTCATGTCAAGATCGCTGTCAATAAAGACATCAAGGTTTTCAACCTTTTCTGAGAAGGGGATAACAGTACTGCAGATCAGAAGTGAAGAATTGACAGAAAGAGCGGGTGTTCTTGCTCCTGGTAAGCTAAATGGATATTTATAATTCTAAATTGATTCTCCTCAAAATGGCAGCTGTTCTGAACTTATTTGTTGTCTTACGCAAGGCCAGCAGGTCTCCACAACAGGCCATATTAGGCTCCATAGGCCATAAAACAAATGGCGACCTCAATTAGTGCAAAATTCTGGGAAAAACCACGTTTTTGCTGACCTTCAAAATAATCAGCACACATGTCATACTGATTCTTAAGTAATGTCAGTCTAGAATTCTCAACTAGATGAGATTATACTTTCACACTGACTGAGTTGCTGACATATAAAAAAAACCAAGACAAAACCAAGGCATCCGGTCCAGATTTGATTCATATTTGATTAACAACGTCAGCTCATGTTACATGCCTTCCTCTCACGACACTGTTTTGACAGTAGATTCCCATCATCATGGAAGAGTGCGCATGTGATCCTAAAAATATTAATATACAATGACGAAAACAAAATGTTGCTGTAATCATCAGCCAATCTCTTTATTAATCTGGGTTGGAAAGGTTCTAGGGAAGTGTATACATCGACATATCTTTTTCTTTCTAACATCAAATGCCATTCTCACTCCCCTTCAGTCTGTATTTATCCCTGGTGATTCCACAGTCGATCAGTTACTGTCCACCTATAACAATCTCTGCACTTCCTTTGATTCTGGAGTCCTTGACAAATTGTATATCTGGACATTTAAAAAAGCATTCAGCTGTCTATGGCAAAGGGGTCTCTTATTAAAGTTAAACACTATAGTACTAGTCTATCACTTTCTCTAACCCTGTAATCCACGCTGAGATCTTAAACTCTGACCCGGAAAAGATTTCTGAATGGGCAAAGCGCTGGAAGGTTAAAGTCAGCGAAAACAAGACAGAACTAGTACATGTTATTCGAGATTGTACACATTTATCCACTGACATTCGGTAGCACACCTCCGCAGCCAGTTATTGCACACACACACACACATCTTGGTCTGGTTATTCAGAATAACTGTAGATGGGACATACATACCAGATACATGGTAAAGAAGGTTAACATTTTGACTACTTGCCTTTGAAACTATAAATACAAAATATCCAGGAAAGCTTTAGAAAAAAAAGTTAAATCATTCATCTTGCTTCACTTGGACTACGCTGATATTGTCTGGGACAACTGCAGTGAGACACCAGCAAACATGTTACAAAATATTCATTTAGAAGCAATTCACATCATGTTAGGAGGTGTCAAAGGCACAAGTCACAAAAACATCGTATGAAGAATGCAGATTCTGCTCTTTAAAAGGAAGAAGAAGCCACAAGCCAATCAAGTTTTATAAAATGGTCAATGGTTTGTGTCCAGAATACATAAGTAGCCTAGTTCCAGATTTAGTATCAACAAGAAATCCCTATTCATGGTGAAGACTCTTGAAAGACATGTGCCTCTATGTAACACACAAAAGTACAAAAATTCATATATTCCAACTGCAACTGAACTCTGGAACGACCTCTCAGATAACAAAATCCATGAAGTCTCTTAGTGACTAATAGTAGAGAAAAAGGCATTTGTTTGAACAAGTAAGTATGAAAAAAATGCTTATTTAGAAAGTCTAGATTATTAAAAAAGAGAAAGCAACAGCAACAACAAAAACCAAAAAGAAAAAAAGATGATGTATGACAGAAAAAGTAGGTCTCTGAAAAAAGTGTGTTTATGAAGAAAAACGACCCCACCTGACGAATCCAATGACAATTCATGAACCCACTTTGTCCATTATGCAAGTACACACACACACACACACACACACACACACACACACACACACACACACACACACAGCATGTATATACACACACACACACAGAGCATATATATGTGTAAACAACACACACACACACACACACACACACACACACACACACACACACACACAACAGCATGTGGACCTGTACCCCTCACCAATAGGAGTTCTGCTGAGGTCATCCTTCAGGCCTGGGTTTGCCCCGTTCTGAAGCAACATCTTGATGGCTTCGTACGACAGATTGGTGGCAGCTATGTGTAGAGCTGTGCCATGCTCAAACTCTGAACACAGACAGTCTATATCTGCACGATAACAAAAACACCGTGCATTCAAACATAAGACAACAAACATTGCAACCAAACTCCTTTGGGAGAAACAACCCAGGTATTAGGATAATATCTTCATGAAACTGTGATACGTTTATACATAGGATCTTCAGCATAAGGCCACAGGAACAAAGCTTGCTTGGACACAACAATGTTAGACGTGACTGGGACAGTCATCACATTTTGTTACCCGCTGGGCACCGTTGATGCCACTTCCAGATGCTTTCCACAGACGAGCAATGCACTGGTTATCTGTCATGCCAAATCTAATCTGTGTCAATGGCCCTGTTTCAGCACAAGCTTCTCATAAACACGCACCAGGACAGCCAAATAAGTGGAAAAAGAAAACAACAATAATAAAAAACGACATATAACAATGATCACAGTACTACAGATGAACAACGTGAACACTTTGGAAGATGAGACAATCCAGCCACAAAACAGTTGTCAGGTTGCTTTATTTCGGTGTATTCCAAACTTTCTCACACTCACAGTGAAAACTTTCAGATGAAGCCCTCTGCTGCCAGACGTACTGGGATTCACCAGCACCATCTCTTTCAATCACTCCATAAACGTTATTCACATCATCACTTTTGAGGCAAATAAAGGAAAAGGGTCGCAATTTGACTTGTAATGGGATTTCTCTTCATACGTCTTCTGGCCAGATCGATCAGTCATGCAGTATCATCCCCTGGGTTACTGCAGAAATTGACATTTGATACTACCTGAACCTCTCTGTGCTATTTTTTTCCGCTTAATTAAGGTGAACAACATGATGTAACAGCAATCCACACACAGTAAACTAACCTTTCAACTACTCTTCTGCCCTTTTCTGGTGTGTGTGTGTGTGTGTGTGTGTGTGT
>CM031606.1:43730823-43755823 GCA_018398815.1 Conus ventricosus
GATTCTGCTCAGGGAAATGTTCGTTCTTGACCAGTGTGATAGGACAATGAACTGAATTTGCTTAATGTGATTTTTACCAAATTAATGACAAACATTGAATCTCAGACCTGTTCACTGTGGTTGTGAATTTGGACTCTTCTCCTCAGTGACAATGCGTCACCAGAGTACAGCTCCGTCCATGTTCTCCTTTTCATCTGTCTGGGCATGTGTTTGTTTGTGTATCTATCAACATGGTTATTCATACTGAACTTTGCCCGGGATAAAGCTCTTGGTGCCATGGATTCTTTTGCGTGCACAACATGCATGCTGGATGTGAGATCTTCAGTTTACAGACTGATCTGAAAGATAAAGGAGAAGAAATGAATGTTTGAAAAAAATGATGAAAATACACATCCTTTCAGGTTAATCATCCACTTTCTTCCTTTTCTTTTTCATTCTTTTTTTTTCTTTGATTGTTTTTGCATTCTCAGATCCTTTTATTTCTACTTAAGACAGAAAAAAACCTTGTAACCCCAACTGCTAATCTCACAAGGTATTTAAAAGCTATCTGTACTTGACAGTTTCAGTGGGCAGAATCTAGTACCTAACTCCTCCCCCCTGTCATGAGAGCTTGACTAACAAGAAGACACTTCAGTTGACGTAGACCACTGACTGAGGTGAGGGACAAGGGCTAGTTCTGATCTCTGGTTGATTCAGTACTGAGGTGAGGGACACGGGCTAGATCTGATCTCTGGTTGATTCAGTACTGCTGACTGAGGTGTAGGACGAAAGAGCTGTAATGATCGGTTGATTCAGTACTGCTGACTGAGGTGAAGGACAAAAGAGCTAGTAATGTTCTCTGGTTGATTCAGTTCTGAACAGAGGACTGGTCCACTATGGTAATTCATTGAATTTTTTACATCCAGCACAAGATTCACCGATTCAATCTACATATGATCATTTTATGAATTTCCAAAATGGAGACCTTTTCTCTCACTCCAATGAAATAAAAAAACAACAACAAACTTTCTTGTACATTACTGAAGTTCCATAGATTTATAGCTTACGAAACACAATGAGCTGGCTGATCAGCTGGCAAGGGAGGGTGCTCAAGGGGAGCAGTATAACAACAGCATCACCGACAACGAGATGCGAAGCATCATCCGGACTATCACAACACCCAGGACACCCAAGGATGATTATCATCTGCTGTCCAGAGAGCAACAAAGTGTCCTGGTGAGACTCCGCACCGGGCACAACAGATGTAACAGTCACTTGTGCCAAAAGCTCAAGGTGGTGCCTTCTCCAGTCTGTCCTTGTTGGCAGGGAGAATAGTCAGCGGAGCATGTGCTTCAAAAATGCCCACTCTATAGGCAATCAAAACACAAGCATAATTATTCTGAAAAGTTCTACAACTATGATATAGTGTTGTCAATCACAGAACATTCTAGAAACTATTTCTGGAAACTTCTGAGGGCTTCTTGTACTTTCTAGAAGGTTCTGGAACTGTCAAACAATGGGATTCTCTAAAAGTATTATGGATTTCTGTCAATTTAGATATGCCCTGTAGTGAACAAATCATACATGGAACAATCTTCAAAACATCTAATGCTAACAGGCAAGCATTGCTGCAGAAATGACAGGTGAAAATAATTTAAGATGAGATACCTTAAAGTCAGCAGGCACTTGGAAATCTTAGAATTCCAAAAATGTGTTAAAAGGGCTAAGGCCACACACAACACAAAAACATGAGCCATCAAACCCTGAGACAGGAAGTAATTTTCATTCAATTTCCAGTAGCTTTTCTTCCTTAACCTGGCAAAAAAAATGGCATCTTTTGTTAAAAGACTAGACAGCTGCTGCAGTCATAATGTGTAAACAGAACATGGACATGTTTGACAAAGGAACATGGACGTGTTTGACAAAGGGTTAAGGTCCAGCTTCCATGACTGTGAGCCACCATTATAGGTCAAGAACATTTTTGAGCCTATTCTCTGGGACCTGTAAATTTAACATAGCTGTTCTTTCAGGATAGGGGTCTATGGCAATGGTTCAAAGATTTGTCTGCAGACCTGTTGGTTGAGTTCAAACCACTTGTGTAGTCGGAATGTTTGGGCTTGAAAACCCTCTCTGGACACCCAGTTGTATATGGGTACCTGATTCAGTTTAGGAAGGTTAAAAGCAGCTGATGGAGAGAGCTGGGTTCTCCCTTCCATCATGTTTGCCCAACATGCAGTGAACCTCCAACAGTTCACTGCCTCCAAGGCCAATAGGCTGCATACTATAAGAGTTTCAACCTACACCTTTTTGTCTTTGTTGTTAAGGGCCTAATAACAAAGTAACTGTTGTTGATGGTGTCTGTGGCAGTAAGTTTTTAATGCAAAACATGGTCATAAATTTTCTTCCCCTCAATGCATCAGTGTGCATGTGTGTACACACACACACACACACACACACACACACACACACACACACACACACACACACACACACACACACCACACAACACACACACACACACACACACACACACACACACACACACACACACCAATTCCTCCCTGCATACCTCCTCCACTAACAACTCCAAGTTCTGCTGTGTCTGTGGGGTCCACTGCCGGAGGATGGCAAAGATTTCCGGCACGGAGGTGTTTGGATTGGACAGAATCTGCCGACATCCTGAGCACAGTGGGTCGAAAAAGGAAAGGTCCAGGCGCTGGCAGTCCTCGCACAGCGGAGGGTCCACACACGGATGGATGATGGGTTTGCTGGACGCCTGAGAAGGGGACGACTTCGTTTCACAGCCTGGTTCTTCCAGTGTCATTCTGAAAATGAGAGGACACCATTGGTCAGTTTTCAGGTGAAGATAGGTAAAAAGGTAGCACAGATTTATTCCAGTCTCCTTTCATTACGTTACTCGACTTTTACACATAAATGAAGTGTATTTAACCACCTGAAGCCACTTTTCTGTATGAGCAAGAGTTGCGGTCTCATCTTTCTAAATTGACTGATCTTATATATTGATCTTACTATTAACTTATACACTTTTCCCTTTCTCTCCATGCATTTGAATAAGCCACTGTACTTAAATTTTATGCACACACACACGCACGCACGCACGCACGACGCACACACACACACACACACGCGCACACAGTACTTTCAATGTGTGTGGGCTGCTTAACATATGTGCATTATACATTTTTGTTATGAGATCCATCTTTATTATGATATGTGTGGAAATGATAATGTAACTGATGAACATAGTATTGTCCCTTTTCAACGTAAACTGTATCTGATTTTCAGCAAGCTAATTGAGGAAAATGAAATTTTGTCAATGCTGTGGTCATGAAAATTTTCTCAATGTGTGATCATATTATTAATAATCATTATTATGATTCTTGTGGTGATGAAGATGATTTTCATTATCATTATTATTATTATCAGTAGATGATGATAATTTTCATAATCATTACCATTATTATTATTGATATTATTATTATTAACTATTGCGATTAGTATTGTCACTGTCATTTCAAGGCTGTCTTTGGCTTTGTGGATCACTCACAACCCTCTTACTCTCTTTACCTGTTGCCCTCTGACCACATGGCACTCTAAGTGCGTTGGTACTGACCAGTACAAGAGACTCAAGTGGCAGGCTAACATTACCAGAACAGTACTTTAATAATCCCTCCTTGCCTGTCAAGTACCCTCTTTTTGAAGCACTCCTACTTTTAAGTCTCCATTGTTTTGTTACCCACAGGCTTTTTATACCGGTACTTCTACTGCTACAGACAGTCTGTGGTCCAACAGGAGAAGAATCTAAACCGACATATTCCTGTTCAATCCTTCCCTGAGATGCCCCTACTCAATCCTTCCCTGACATGCCCCTACTCAATCCTTCCCTGACATGTCCCTGTTCAATCCTCCCCTGACATGTCCCCGTTCAATTCTTCCCTGACATGTCCCTGTTCAATCCTTCCCTGACATGTCCCTGTTCAATCCTTCCCTGACATATCCCTGTTCAATCCTCCCCTGACATGTCCCCGTTCAATTCTTTCCTGATATGTCCCTGTTCAATCCTTCCCTGACATGCCCCTGTTCAATCCTCCCCTGACATGTCCCCGTTCAATTCTTCCCTGACATGTCCCTGTTCAATCCTCCCCTGACATGCCCCTGTTCAATCCTTCTCTGACATATCCCTGTTCAATCCTCCCCTGACATGCCCCTACTCAATCCTCCCCTGACATGTCCCTGTTCAATCCTCCCTGACATGTCCTGTTCAATCCTCCCCTGACATATCGCTGTTCAATCCTCCCCTGACATGTCCCTGTTCAATCCTTCCCTGACAAGGCCCTGTTCAATCCTCCCCTGACATGTCCCCGTTCAATCCTTCCCTGACATGTCCCTACTCAATTCTTCCCTGACATGTCCCTACTCAATCCTCCCCTGACATATCCTCCTACTCAATCCTCCCCTGACATGTCCCCATTCAATTCTTCCCTGACATGTCCCTACTCAATCCTTCCCTGACATGCCCTGTTCAATCCTCCCCTGACATGTTCCCGTTCAATTCTTCCCTGACATGTCCCTGTTCAATCCTTCCCTGACATGCCACTGTTCAATCCTTCCCTGACATATCCCTGTTCAATCCTCCCCTGACATGCCCCTACTCAATCCTCCCCTGACATGTCCCTGTTCAATCCTTCCCTGACATATCCCTGTTCAATCCTCCCCTGACATGTCCCTGTTCAATCCTTCCCTGACATGTCCCTGTTCAATCCTCCCCTGACATGTCCCCGTTCAATCCTTCCCTGACATGTCCCTATTCAATCCTCCCCTGACATGTCCCCGTTTAATTCTTCCCTGACATGTCCCCGTTCAATCCTCCCCTGACATGTCCCTGTTCAATCCTTCCCTGACATGTCCCTGTTCAATCCTCCCCTGACATGTCCCTGTTCAATCCTTCCCTGACATGTAACTGTTCAATCCTCCCCTGACATGTCCCTGTTCAATCCTTCCCTGACATGTCCCCCTACTCAATCCTCCCCTGACATGTCCCTGTTCAATCCTTCCCTGACATGTCCCCCTACTCAATCCTTCCATGACATGCCGCTGTTGAATCCTTCCCTGACATGTCCCTGTTCAATCCTCCCCTGACATGTCCCCCTACTCAATCCTCGCCTGACATATCCCCCTACTCAATCCTCCCCTAACATATCCCTACTCAACCCTCCCCTGACATATACCCCTACTCAATCCTCCCCTGACATATCCCTACTCAATCCTTCCCTGACATATCCCTACTCAATCCTCCCCTGACATATCCCTACTCAATCCTCCCATGACATATCCCTACTCAATCCTTCCCTGACATGTCCCTACTCAATCCTTCCCTGACATGTCCCTACTCAATTCTTCCCTGACATGTCCCTACTCAATCCTCCCCTGACATATCCTCCTACTCAATTCTCCCCTGACATGTCCCTACTCAATCCTCCCCTGACATGTCCCTACTCAATTCTTCCCTGACATGTCCCTACTAAATTCTTCCCTGACATGTCCCTACTCAATTCTTCCCATACATGTCCCTACTCAATCCTCCCCTGACATGTCCCTACTCAATCCTCCCCTGACATATCCCTACTCAATCCTCCCCTGACATGCCCGTACTCAATCCTTCCCTGACATATCCCTACTCAATCCTCCCCTGACATGTCCCTACTCAATCCTCCCCTGACATATCCCTACTCAATCCTCCCCTGACATATCCCTACTCAATCCTCCCCTGACATGCCCCTACTCAAACCTCGCCTGACATATCCCTACTCAATCCTCGCCTGACATATCCCCCTACTCAATCCTCCCCTGACATATCTCCCTACTCAATCCTCCCCTGACATATCCCTACTCAATTCTTCCCTGATATATCCCTACTCAATCCTCCCCTGACATATCCCTACTCAATCCTCCCCTGACATATCCCTACTCAATCCTTCCCTGATATATCCCTACTCAATCCTCCCCTGACATATCCCCCTACTCAATCCTCCCCTGACATATCCCTACTCAATCCTCCCCTGACATATCCCTACTCAATCCTTCCCTGACATGTCCCTACTTAATTCTTCCCTAACATGTCCCTACTCAATTCTTCCCTAACATGTCCCTACTCAATCCTCCCCCGACATGCCCCTACTAAATCCTCCCTGACATGTCCCTACTCAATCCTCCCCCGACATATCCCTACTCAATCCTTCCCTGACATGTCTCTACTCAATCCTCCCCTGACATGTCCCTACTCAATCCTCACCTGACATGTCCCTACTCAATCCTTCCCTGACATGTCCCTACTCAATCCTCCGCTGACATATCCCTACTCAATCCTCACCTGACATGTCCCTACTCAATCCTTCCCTGACATATCCCTACTCAATCCTCCCCTGACATATCCCTACTCAATCCTCCCCTGACATGTCCCTACTCAGTCCTCCCCTGACATGTCCCTACTCAATCCTCCCCTGACATATCCGTATTCAATCCTTCCCTGACATGTCCCTACTCAATCCTCACCTGACATGTCCCTACTCAATCCTTCCCTGACATATCCCTACTCAATCCTCCCTGACATATCCCTACTCAATCCTCCCCTGACATGTCCCTACTCAGTCCTCCCCTGACATGTCCCTACTCAATCCTCCCCTGACATATCCCTATTCAATCCTTCCCTGACATGTCCCTACTCAATCCTTCCCTGACATGTCCCTACTCAATTCTTCCCTAACATGTCCCTACTCAATCCTCCCCTGACATGCCCCTACTCAATCCTCCGCTGACATGCCCCTACTCAATCCTCACCTGACATATCCCTACTCAATCCTTCCCCGACATATCCCTACTCAATCCTCCCCTGACATGTCCCTACTCAATCCTCCCCTGACATGTCCCTACTCAATCCTCCCCTGACATATCCCTACTCAATCCTCCCCTGACATGTCCCTACTCAATCCTCCCCTGACATATCCCCCTACTCAATCCTTCCCTGACATACCCCTACTCAATCCTCCCCTGACATATCCCCCTACTCAATCCTCCCCTGACATGTCCCTACTCAATTCTTCCCTGACATGTCCCTACTCAATTCTTCCCTGACATGTCCCTACTTCCCTGACATGTCCCTACTCAATCCTTCCCTGACATGTCCCTACTCAATCCTTCCCTGACATGTCCCTGTTCAATCCTTCCCTGACATGTCCCTACTCAATCCTTCCCGGCCTGACATGTCCCTGTTCAATCCTTCCCTGACATGCCCCTACTCAATCTTCCCCTGACATGTCCCTACTCAATCCTTCCCTGACATGTCCCTGTTCAATCCTTCCCTGACATGCCCCTACTCAATCTTCCCCTGACATGTCCCTGTTCAATCCTTCCCTGACATGTCCCTGTTCAATCCTTCCCTGACATGTCGCTACTCAATCCTCCCCTGACATGCCCCTATTCAATCCTCCCCTGACATATCCCCCTACTCAATCCTTCCCTGACATACCCCTACTCAATCCTTTCCCTGACGTGTCCCTACTCAATCCTTCCCTGACATACCCCTATTCAATCCTCCCCTGACATATCCCCCTACTCAATCCTCCCCTGACATATCCCTACTCAATCCTTCCCTGACATGTCCCTACTCAATCCTTCCCTGACATGTCCCTACTCAATCCTTCCCTGACATACCCCCATTCAATCCTCCCCTGACATATCCCCCTCCTCAATCCTTCCCTGACATATCCCCCTACTCAATCCTTCCCTGACATATCCCTTCTCAATCCTTCCCTGACATATCCCTTCTCAATCCTTCCCTGACATGCCCCTACACGATCCTCCCTTGTTCAAATCATGGGATCTGACATGATTTGGTACAAATCAGGCAGAAATCACCACACAGCTAAATCTCATCTGCAACAGACCTGTGTCACTATGGATTTTACCAAGTGGAAAAACATCTTTTGTCAATGGTGAGTTTAAGCAACATTTTCCTTATATCGAAGAGAAGAGGAAGGGGAAGGGATTGGTGGTGGGGTGGGGGGTGGGGGTGGGGGTGGGGTAGAGGCAGAGAGTAAGAAAAAGTGACAGGAAGAAAGACAGAGACAGAAGCAGACAATGACAGACAATGCCCAAATTGGACACACACACACACACACACACACACACACACACACACACACACACACACACACACACACACACACACGCACACACACACACACACACACACACACACACACACACACACACACCAAAACGCACGTACACACATTCATGTAAACAATTCCTCATACACAGACATTTGCACACCTGTATGTGCATGCCCCTGAATATACAAAAAACACCAATGTAAACAAACATGCACATAAACTCTGTCATTTAATTGTGTGATTACCCATGAAAGGATAAATACCGTTCTAATGTTCTCACTATTCACAGCCATACACACATTGTATATGTACACACACATCCACAAACAACTCTTTAAACACTTCCAATATAACTTTCAGTAAAACAGACTGAAACTGAAGAAAAACACATATAGATTCATGTACACTAGCATCTGTATATAGCATGTCTATCTATTTGTGCTCCTACGTGCATGTGCACAAACGGGCGCACGCACACACACACACACACACACACACACACACACACACACACACACCACACACACACAACACTATCACTCTGCAAGGACTGATAAATTTGACATGTGAATGCCCCCTTGCAGGAGAGATAACAAAGAAGTGCTGTCGGCTTTGTTGTCAGTGAAAAACCTCTCCCTGAACTCTTATCCTATCAGTAGTATCTGTTACACGACAGAGAGTGAATACAGGTCTGGCAGTGATAGACAAACACATGCTCTAACCCACTGACTAATCTTGGCTGGAGGAGACAGGCAGGCAGGCAGGCAGCAGAGGAGGGGGGGGGGGGGGGGGGGGGAGGAGGAAGGGAGGAGGCGGTACAAGAGGAAAGGGAAAAGAGGGAGGAAAAATGAGAGAGAGAGAGAGAGAGAGAGAGAGAGAGAGAGAGAGAGAGAGAGTGAACAAACAATTTCATTTTAAAGAGGGAAGTTAAATGGGATCTGCATAATTAATGTGTTTATAGCATCAAGGCTTCCTGGGGAAAATATTTACACTAATAAAGAAAGAAAGACAAGCCAGAAAAAAAAAGCAAAATATAAATCCATTTGTCACTTGATACATGAGAAGAATCCAGCCTCTGGTAGCAACCACCCCTTTACCCCCATCCTGCATTCCCCCCAACATCTACCTCTCCCCCAAATGGCCCGCCCCTATCCCTTCTTCATTCCCAAGACCCACCCACAGAGAGACAGAGAGAGAGAGGGACAGAGAAAGAGGGAGAGAGAGAGAGAGAGAGAGAGAGGAGAGAAGAGAGAGAGAGAGAGAGAGAGAGAGAGAGAGAGAGAGAGAGAGAGTGTGTGAACAAACAATTTCTTTTTAAAGAGGGAAGTTAAATGGGATCTGCATAATTAATGTGTTTATAGCATCAAGGCTTCCTGGGGAAAATATTTACACTAATAAAGAAAGAAAGACAAGCAGAAAAAAAAGAGCAAAATATAAATCCATTTGTCACTTGATACATGACAAGAATCCAGCCTCTGGTAGCAACCACCCTTTACCCCCATCCTGCATTCCCCCAACATCTACCTCTCCCCCAAATGGCCCGCCCCTATCCCTTCTTCATTCCAAGACCCACCCACAGAGAGACAGAGAGAGAGAGGGAGAGAAAGAGGGAGAGGAGAGAGAGAGAGAGAGAGAGAGAGGGAGAGAGAGAGAGAGGAGAGAGAGAGAGAGAGAGAGATTAGAGGACAAAAGGACGAGACAAAGAGAAGACAATGAGAGAGAGAGAGAAAGAGAAAGAGAAGAAGACAGACAGCAGAGAAGACAGAAGAGACAGAGAGAGGAGTAGAGAGTGGAGTGACTGAACAAATGCGAGGGAGCTGTAGAAATAAGCTGATGCCGCTAAACTGGTCAGACAAGGTTGAACATAGTCCGAAACAGAGAAGACAGAGTACTGAGGTAAGACTACAGTGACTGAGACCAGATAAAGAGAGAGGGAGAAGGAAAGTTGAAGAGGAGGGAGGAGAGAGAGGGAGGAGAGAGAGAGAGAGGAGAGAGAGAGAGAGAAAGACAGAGAGAAAGAAGAGAGAGAGAAGAGAGAGAAGAAAGAGAGGAGAAGAGAAAGGAAGAGAGAGAAGAGAGAGAGGGAGAGAAGAGCGAGGAGAGAGAGAGAGAGGAAAGACAACAGAGAAGAGAGAGAGAGAGAGAGATGAGAGAGAGAGAGAGAAGAGAGAGAGAGAAAGAAGAGGAGAGGCGAGAGAAAGAGAGAGAGAGAAGACAGAAGAGAGAGAGCAGTGAGAGAGAGGAGAGAGAGAGAGAGAGAGAGACGAAGAGCGAGAGAAAGAGAGAGAGAAGGGAGAGAGAGAAGAAGAGAGAGAGAGAGAGAGAGAGAAAGAACAGAGAGGAGGAGAGAGAAGACACTGAGAAAGCAGAGAAAGGAGGAAAGAGAGACAGAGAAGAAAGACAGAGGAGAGAGAAAAGACAGAGAAGAAAAGACAGAGAGAGAGAGAGAGAGAAAGACAGAGAGACAGAGAGAGAGAGAGAGAGAGAGAGAGAGAGAGAGGAAAGACAGACAGACAGAGAGAGAGAGAGAGAAACAGTGCACTGGGAGATACATGTCAGAGTGTGGCTGTGGATGGGGACCAGAACAAGAAGTGCAGGAGTCGGGGATGAGTGATCGCTCACGGCGAGATCGGACGGACAATACCACGTCTCTGCGCTAATTGCCTAATTACAGTGTTAATTAGGCTTTTTAAGATCTTCATGACCGTGTAGAAGCATTCCTGGACATGTAACGATTCCAATGGTATGTTTCATGCTGGAATCGGCAGCGGCAGTGCAATGAAAAGATCAAATTAGAGAGAACAAGAAAACAGCAACAAGAACAGGCGCATGAAATAAGTTTTCTCTGCTGTGTTGAGAATCGACGTAGACTGGTCTGTCCTCGCGCACCGTCGATACTGAGATAGTCCGACAGTGGTGTAACCTAATGAGTGGTGACCACGAAACATCGGGTAGACAGAAGAGGAACTTTTGTTCTACTTCAGACAGTGACACAAGTGTGTCCGAGGATAGATGTGCTAAACCTGAAAAGAAGCGTCCTAAACATCGAATCTGCCGCCGACAATATGAATTTTCAAGAAGCCCTCGAGAAAATAGATCGTCGCTTCGACAATCTAGCAACAAAAAAAAGATATAGAAAAAATGAAAAACGAGGTGAAAATTTTGACCGACAATTTCATGGAAAAGGTGGGAGAACTGGAAGGAAGGATACAAGCAGAAAGTAAGCTGGAAAAGGCACAGGCGGATATCGTGGCAGAAAGAAGAAAAAGTGACAGTCTGGCGAATGTGGTACGACAGCAGGAGAGGCGGATCAAGGAGAACGAAAGCAGTCTGAACGACTGCAGCAGTGCAGCAGACGCTGAAACCTACGTGTGTACCGGGTGCCGGAGGCGGACGGGGAGACGGCCGACGACTGTGTGCGGAAGGTGTGCCGGGTCTTCACGGACGGAGTTGGCATCGCCACCGCCGCTGCTGACATCGAGGCGACAGGCCCACAGGTCGGGAAAACGAGGCAGTGCTAGCCTAAAGCCAGGCCAATACTGGTGAGGTTTTTTGACAGAAAGAAACGGGACTCTAGATCTATATTGACTAACAGAAGAAAACTGAAAAATAAGGAACTGTCATTGATGAGGACCTAACCTACGCCAACTACCAACTCGCCACAAATGCACACAAACACTCAGCAACGATGTCTGTGTGGAGTTCTAATGGAAGAGTGATGGCCAAGCTGTTAAATGGACAGATCCTGAAATTAAACATTCATATGGACCTCGATGTCGCTTTCCGCAGGGCAATGTGATCAGTGACCAAGAGGACACCTGAAGCGACAGTGTGGCTGTGTGTATCATGATCATCAGCGGTTTTCATATTCCCTGCACACTTCATGTCAAAGACAATGTTGTGGGTACTTGTCATGTTGGTTTCTCTTTTCCTGCAACTTGAAACAGGTAAAACAACTGTTAATTTAGTTTGATTCTGGTTTGTTTATCTCTTGTACATTTCGTGTCAGTGTAGCTGCCATATATTTGGAGTCTTTTTTTTTCACACCTTCCTTAAAACATTGAATCAAGAAGAGATTTCCTCCTTTCTGCCCCCCCCCCCCCCTCTCTCTCTCTCTCTTCTCGGATGTCAAACATTTTTGTGTTAATTCTCACGTGATTTACCTTGGGGGGGGGGGGGGGGGGGGGATCCATTTTGATTGTAGAGTGGGGGTTGCTGTGTATGTGTGTGGGTCTGTTGGGGGGTGGGGGTGGAGAAAGTTGTGTACATATGTGGAGATAGGCAGGGTGTGGGGCCTTGAAAGGGAGTTATTTACTCGCAATTATAAAATATAGCTTTTCTGCTTTTGCTATGCACTGATGTTTACAAGTGATGGGGAAAGCCACAGTGGGCACATGATAAACTATACTTCTGTGTGTACTGATCTCTGCATACTGTGGCCAAGAAATTTTGTGGGACATGTTGCTACAAAATGGACTACATGTATACATGTGTCTCTCTACATTCATGTACAAAAAGGTTTATGGTCACAAGTCTCTGGTGTTTAAAACTGGAATGATATAACTATACGCTTGATTATGATGTCATGATTTTTATATTGGTGCAAATTGTGCGTACATGATATTGGGCAACAGTTTTCACTGCCAGTGTTGACAGACAGTTACCCCGTTTATTAGGACTGCACCGTTCCCGGTCCCCACCCTCCCCCTTCTGGTATTTGTTCCCCCCCCCCCCCCCCCCCCCTCGCTTAAGGGCCCCTCACATTTCATTCCTTTTCTGCTATAGATGTAATGTGGGAATACGCGATTATGTGCGCTCGCGCGCACGTGTATGTGCGTGTTGTGTGTGTGTGTGTGTGTGTGTGTGTGTGTGGGGGGGTGGGTGGGTGTTGTCTGTTTGCGAGTAGAGAGGGCAACACTCTTCTGAACCTGTGTCTTGCTCAGATCAGTTAGCGCGAGTGGGTTATTTTTCACTGACTTAATTGTTTTGGTTGTAAATACTTGTATTCTTGTTTCATTACTTCTCTTTACTCCTGGTGGATAGCTTTGTGATCTTCTCGGTAAATGGGGGAAAATTCATAGATATGGTTTTTGTTTTTTGTTTTTTTCTTTCTTCGTTTTTCCTCTGCTATTACCATAATATTCAATGCCATTTTTGTGCTCCCATAAAAAAGAATAGAATTCTGATATGTTATTTGTGTCACTTAGCCAGTGAACCAAGAGTTTTATGAATTGTTCCTAGTGCAACTTACCTGTTGCTGTTGCTTTAGACTTTTTATTTTATTTATTCATGCGTGTGTGTGTGTGTGTGTGTGTGTGAGTGTGTGTGTGTGTGTGTGTGTGTGTGTGTGTGTGTGTGTGTGTGTGTGTGTGTGTGTGTGTTTGCAAAAATACGACTAGCAACATGAAAATTTGTAATATGTGCAAATGCATCATTTTGCATTTGTGTACGTGTTCGTGTACCAACTTGCACATTGTGGCTGACAAATTGTGTGTGTACCAGATTATGAAAGAGTTGTCTAGGTCCAAATTGCGCATATGTGCACGTCTTACACTCATACATTGCTGTTGTATGTAACTGAAATATGCCTGTGTACATGAAAATGCATTTACACTGATATCTGTATGCACGTTATGTCTGATGTCATGATCTATGATATTGTGCACAACGGAAAGACTTATTTGACTTTTCAGGACGACAAGAGGATTATCCTCTTCCGCCCTCTGCGTTCTCTCCGCCTCTCTGTTCCCCCCTTTTTTTTTTTTTTTTTTTTCCTCTCCACTGTCGGGGCATTCGTGCGTGATTCAACGCGCGTGCGTGTGTGTGTGTGTGTGTGTGTGTGTGTGTGTGTGTGTTTTGTGTGTGTGTGTGTGTGTGAATGGCGAGGGAGGAGGATCACATCGCAACAACAACAACAAACAACAACATCGCATAATTATTATTGTGCTTTATATAATTAACACCTGTGGTTGGCGTCTTCTGCCGCCGAATTCGGCCTTTTTTTTGTTTTGTTTTGTTTTTCCCTGTTCGATTTGATCATACTCCATCTATAGATGGTAGCTATTTAGCGTCTTGAAAACGTAAAGAGTGATGCCAATGACGATTTTTTTTCTTTGCACTGCTCATGCCAGTGATCACCATCCAATAACATTCAATGTCTATACATGATTTATTCATGTTTCAATGTCTATGTGTAGAATCATGTGCGTGTGGTGTGTGTCATTGTGCCAGTGAATTGACAGGTTCTATTGATTTCTCATTATGCAATGTTGATTTGTGCTTTAGCGATGATGTGCATAGTGTATGTGACATGGATTCCGCTTTCCAGTTTTGTTCTTTTTTGCCAAATGTGCTTTATGAGAAAACATTTCGCTTTTTATGTAATTTGTGGAAACATATGAATATTCCTATTAAGTATACATCTGTCTACCGTAATGACTTGTAGGGAAATCAAAATTGGGTCTATGAACTGCCAGGGTCTCGCAAATGTTCAAACGTCGAGACGTGTTTAATTATTTAAGACAAAAATTTTATTCAATGTACCTGCTACAAGACACTCACTGTAGTCCTAAACTAGAAGCCTACGTTAAAGCTGAATGGGGCTATAAATGTTATTTTGCCTCACATAATTCTAACTCCCGGGGATTGCCATACTGTTTAATAATAACTTTGATTTCCGCTTGAACAAGATTTATAAAGACCGACTTGGCAACTATATTTTTGCCTCGATAAAAGCAATGGACATGGAATTATTAATTGTGAATTTGTATGGACCTAATCGTGACGATCCAGAGTTTTACATTACATTAGAAAAACAGATTCGAGATATAGGGGTTGAAAAAGTAATCATTGCAGGAGACTGGAACTCTGTCCGAAATTACACTCTTGACTGTTGTAACTACAAAAACAATAATAATCCAAAGGCGCAAGAACAAATAGATGATATGATGGATAATCTGGACCTCGTAGATGTTTGGCGGGAACTGAATCCGAGCTTAGGAGGTAACACATGGAGAAGGACACACCATTCCAGCAGAGTAGACTAGACTATTTTCTGATTTCAAATATATTAAGTAGTTATGTTACTGAAGCAGATATACTACCTGGCTACCGATCCGATCACTCTTTAATATTATTAACTCTGCAATGTGGCCAACAAGAGAGGAGAAGTCTACTGTGGAAATTCAATAGTTCCCTATTAAAGACATGAAATATGTAGCAGAAACAAATAATGTAATCAAAGAGGTAACTGAAGAGTACGCAGCCCTACCTTATTGTCGTGATTTCATAGAAAATATAGCAAAGTTTGATCTGCAGTTTGTCATCTCAGATCAGCTGTTCCTGGATACGCTGCTGATGAAGATTAGAGGGAAAACTATTGCCTACGCAACAATGAAGAAACGTGAAGCTTTCAAAAGAGAAAAAGAACTTGAAAAAAAATAGAACAAATTGAAAGAAAGGATTTACATACTGATGTTGAAAAAAACAGCTCTTGAAAATTGCAAACAAGAACTGGTCAGTTTAAGACATAAAAGAACGGAAGGTGTCTTGTTGCGTTCAAGAGCAAGATATAATGAAACTTACATCAAGAGACGGTACATCGTTAACAAATGATAATGACATTGCTGAGGCAGTGAATTCATTTTACAAAAATTTATATTCGGGAAGAGTTGTAGAACAGTGTGAAATCTCAAGCCTTACTGACCAACTGCCACAATTAACGGAAGAGGACAAAAATACTCTGGAGGGAAAAATAACTTTAGAAGAGGCTGGATATGTGTTAAAAAATATGGACAACAATAAAAGCCCTGGAAGTGATGGTTTCACAGCTGAGTTCTTTAAGTTTTTTTGGTTAGAGTTAGGGTCATATGTTCGTAAGATCTTTAAACGAAGGGTTTGACAAATGGAACTATCCACCACCCAGAAGGAGGGGGTCATTATATGCATTCCGAAAGGGGATAAACCCAAAGACCAAATAAAAAAAATGGAGACCAATATCGCTTTTGAATGTAGTGTATAAAATTGGATCTGCGTGCATTTCTAACAGATTAAAATATGCTTTAAGTTCAATCATAAGTGAAGATCAGAGTGGCTTTATACCAAATCGATTTCTTAGGAGATAACATTCGACTTATCTACGATCTCATGGATTACCTTGTTAAAACTAGGAAACCTGGGCTATTACTATGCTTAGACTTTGAAAAAGCATTTGATAGTGTTGACTTACAATTCATGTTTAAGGTCTTAACAGCATTTGGTGTAGGCCCCGACTTCTGTCGATGGATTAAAACTTTTTATAAAAACATTAAATCAACAGTTTCTGTCAATGGCAAACTAACTAGCTGGTTTGCCATTGAGAGAGGTTGTAGACAGGGCGACCCGATATCACCATACTTGTTGTTATGTGCGTTGAAGTGTTAGCACTCATGATAAAAGAAAACCAAAATATTCAAGGCATCAAAATTGGAAATATTGAACATAAAATATCACAATACCCAGACGACACTGAACTTACTTTAGAGGGAGACAGAAAATCGTTTGAAGAATCAATCAGAACCAAATGTTGACAAATTTGGAAGAGTATCTGGGCTTGTTTTTAAACACAGAAAAGACGATAGCAGTATGGCTTGGAAGTATGAGGAACTCAGCACTGAAATTTCTACCACACCTGAAGATGGAATGGAATCCAAACCGTTTTAAGATTTTAGGGGTCTGGTTCACGAATGATTTAAAAGAATGTGAAGTTGTGAATTTTGAGGAAAAGTTCTCTGAAATAAAATCACTATACAGAACTTGGCTAAAAAGACAAATTACACCACTTGGTAGAGTCACAGTTCTTAAGTCGCTTGTGTTATCCAAAATTGTTCATTTATGGATATTGTTGCCAAATCCACCTGACCGTCTTTGTGAGGAAATTCAAAAATTTGTGTTTAAATTTGTTGGAATAAAAACAAAGATAGAATAAATAGAAAAAACGTCTGTTAAAAACATCAACTCGGGGGGTATGGGTATACCCAACATTAAAAATATCTGTGCTTTCAGGATGGATTACGATGGTTCCCTCAGGCAGCTAGTGAAGGGCTTCTCATATTTATAATATATTACCCCCATTTTCTTCAGCTTCATTTTTTTTTTTTTTTTTTTAAATTTACAGTTTAAATCTTTGCCAAGTCATTACTATAACGACTGAAGAATTGTTAACCTGCACTTGTTTTCCCCCACTACTTAATTGTTCAGCATTCTATTGTTTGGTCAATCAGTGGGAGATTGCATCTCTCAGGAGATCCAAGTAAAGGTTGTTCTGTACAATTCTTAGCCACTCGCAATGCTTGGGTTATTGAACAGCAGAGCTGACCACTCAGACTGTTCCATATCTTTTTATCTCCCTTGCATCCTTGAATGGATCCTCAAGCATAGGCTCAAAGATTGTCCCCTATATTTTATATTGTTTCAATAATGCTTTTAGTTTTTCAGCAACTTTTTTCATCTCCACACTTGTGTTTTGTTCCATTTACTACCCTTCGCTGGCTGCTTTGAGGGTGCTGTTTTGGATTTTTTTTTCAACCCTTGGTGGTGAGAACACCATAGAATTATAGACTGTGTGTGTCTCTATTTGACACCAAGAGCACTGACGCAATCACCGTGTCTCCCTGATGAGTCCGATCCAGCGGACGAAAGGCCTAGAGCAGGCAATACAAATAAATGTGCTTTCAGGATGGATTACGATGGTTCCCTCAGGCAGCTAGTGAAGGGCTTCTCATATTTATAATATATTACCCCCATTTTCTTCAGCTTCATTTTTTTTTTTTTTTTTAAATTTACAGTTTAAATCTTTGCCAAGTCATTACTATAACGACTGAAGAATTGTTAACCTGCACTTGTTTTCCCCCCACTACTTAATTGTTCAGCATTCTATTGTTTGGTCAATCAGGGGGAGATTGCATCTCTTAGGAGATCCAAGTAAAGGTTGTTCTGTACAATCTTAGCCACTCGCAATGCTTGGGTTATTGAACAGCAGAGCTGACCACTCAGACTGTTCCATATCTTTTGATCTCCCTTGCATCCTTGAATGGATCCTCAAGCATAGGCTCAAAGATTGTCCCCTATATTTTATATTGTTTCAATAATGCTTTTAGTTTTTCAGCAACTTTTTTCATCTCCACACTTGTGTTTTGTTCCATTTACTACCTTTGCTGGCTGCTTTGAGGGTGCTGTTTTGGATTCTTTTTTCAACCCTTGGTGGTGAGAACACCATAGAATTATAGACTGTGGTGTGTCTCATTTGACACCAAACGCACTGACGCAATCAGCCGTGTCTCCCTGATGAGTCCGATCCAGCGGACGAAAGGCCTAGGAGCAGCAATACAAATAAATGTGCTTTCAGGATGGATTACGATGGTTTCCCTCAGGCAGCTAGTGAAGGGCTTCTCATATTTATAATATATTACCCCCATTTTCTTCAGCTTCATTTTTTTTTTTTTTTTTTTTTTTTTACAGTTTAATCTTTGCCAAGTCATTACTATAACGAATGAAGAATTGTTCACCTGCACTTGTTTCCCCCCACTACTTAATTGTTCAGCATTCTATTGTTTGGTCAATCAGTGGGAGATTGCATCTCTTAGGAGATCCAAGTAAAGGTTGTTCTGTACAATTCGTAGCCACTCGCAATGCTTGGGTTATTGAACAGCAGAGCTGACCACTCAGACGTTCCATATCTTTTTATCTCCCTTGCATCCTTGAATGGATCCTCAAGCATAGGCTCAAAGATTGTCCCCAATATTTTATATTGTTTTCAATAATGCACTTGTTTTCCCCCACTACTTAATGTTCAGCATTAAAAAATATCTGAACGCATTGAAACTAACATGGATTCGTAAAATACAATCCAGTAACCATAAATGGAAAGAACTTCTCAGACTTCAGTATCCGAATATTGACATAATGGAAAACATAGGGTCCGATTTGCCGAACCACGGCTGTGTAAATACATTCTGGAAAGATGTTTTTAAAAGCATACAAAGAATTTGGAGAGGTAAAACATGTCAAAACTGTAGAAGATTTTTGTTCTGAACCGGTTTTTTGTAACAAATCATATTAAAGTTGAGAAAAACAAACAGTTTATTATAAAAACTGGATCAGAAATAATGTACTTTTTGTAGGAAATCTTTTGGATGACAATGGCAACTTCTTCACATTCCAATCTTTCACAGAAAAGTATGGCATGTTCAGTAATTTTTGTTACTACCATGGAATCATATGTGCTGTGAGAAAATACGCAAGAGAGATAGGACTGAATTTGACGCGCAGGGCCTCGAATTTTTCTAACCAATTACTGAAGAGAATCAAAACAGCTCATATAGGAGCAGTATTATTATGACATCTTAATGGAAATGCAAATGAGCCTAAGTGTTGTAGTAAGTGGGAAAGAAAGGCTAGGAACTGAGGTCTGTTGGCTCAAAGCATTCAAGAAAATTGGAAAAATAAAAGATATTAACTGAAATGGTTCCAAATCAGAGTAACTCATAGAATTTTGGGAACAAATGTAATTCTTCAGAAAATGAATATAACCAGTTAGATAAATGTTCGTTCTGTCATAACGAAAAAGAAACAATAAGACACATCTTTTGGACCCGTGAAAGGACAAAACATTTCTGGAGGACATTTCAAAATTTGATAAATGAAAAATGTAACAACTCAAACATATTGCTAACAGAAAACATAGTTTTATTTAACTGCGATAAACCATTACAGAGCTGACAAGGTTTTCGACCTAATTCTGCTGTTACTAAATATTTTATCTACAAATGCAAATGTGAAGGTAAACAACCTCAATTAATTCAGTATATTTCATATCTGAAAAGAAGATATGAAATTGAAAAATATGTCCGTCGTATTGATATGTCTCAGAAAAACTGTCTGCTCAATGGCAATGTATATACCCTTTTTGAATAACCTGTTGATCCTCATTTTCTTAGAATTACTGTCACGGATCAACACCGTCTGTATTTGTATGTAATGTATCCTGTCAAATTTACTGGTGCGTGAATGTTTGTGTACTGTCTGTCTCTATGTTGAAAAAAGAAACAATTAAAAAATGTTTAAAAAAAAAAAAAAAAGAAGTCCAGGAGTCATGCCATGAACGGGGCACAGGGGATGAGACAGCATGGGAAAGAGAAGGAGACAATCAGCACTTGAACAAGCTTTGTCTCAACTCATATTTTGTAACACAAAAAGAGATTTGCCATTGATGGTAATTATTAGCTTTTAGTGGGCCCTTTTTTTTTATGCTTGATAAAGGTTTTACAAATAAACCGAAAATCTGCAACATGCTTATTGAGTATTGGTGGTTTTTACTGCTCAAATTATGGTAATTATGTATTTCACATAATCATTACACACTTGCTGGTGAGAACAAGTAAAACTACAAAAGGATTCATTGTGGTGATGAATGTGTTATTACAGTGGTGTTGACATGTTCCACAATAATGGCCATAACTGATTCGTGATTATCAAGTTTACTGACCATACAATGATCACCACACCAGCACCTGTCACCTACGATACTTTTACCTGACATTCTTGCTGAATTTTTATGAGTTTATTCCTTGCATATTCTTTCCTTTGCCTGTACTGGAATTGAAAATATCGCTTCCCATATCCTCTCCTACATTTGTAAAAGAGCTTGGAGCTTGGAGCTGATGTACAACAAAAGATCTCACATTTTGCTTCCATGGTTACAATGAGAGAGGATAATTCTTTCCCAACTTTGAACATATGCCTATGTGAAACAACTCCTTCCTCAATTTGAGACTCCATATAATGAGACACTGCTGGCAGGGGCTTCTCAAAAACAAGTTCTTTTCCCAGGTGTGTCAAGTCCTCTCTTGTCAGAGCACCACTCTCTCCTTCCACCCGTCTCACTAAGCAGTTTTTTCAATGCTTTGGCACCTCTTCCTACCGGTAGATGTGAGCGTGGGATCCTCCACGAATACAAACTCTCTAGAGAAAGTGAAGTAGCAATCTTATGAAGTAAATCTTAACCAATTTCTCTGACACTTCAAAATCTAAGAAAGTAGCCCCAACCCTCACTCATATCAGCCTCTCAATCTCACCACGTTCATTCCCCCTGTACCCTCTCCTTCCCCCCCCTCCCCCCCCCCCCCCCCCCCCCCTCCCCCCTCCCTCTTCTCTTTCTTCACATAAGTTCATTCACATAGCAATTTAACTAAAAATCAAACCCATTATCTGCAGTGACACGAGACACACAACAAGCTCCTTTGTAAAGTGGGCCGATATGATAAAGTGGGAAAGCAACCAGAACTAAAAGCAGAACAGAATCACCAATCATTCCTGAGCATGATTCGCGAGACCGAGATCTGACTTTAGCACACCCCAGAAAGTACAAACGCTGCATTTACGCTGATGCATACATGCGCTTCTGTGTGATTTAAGATAACCCCTTGCGGTAACTCTGTGGGAAGCATTGGGAGGGTTCAGGGAAAGGGTTTCTCTCTCCTGAGATCAAGATGACAGTGGACGGCCCACAACCTAACGCCCAGAGAACGAATTAGTGCATTCAGATCAGAACACCACAGGTCAGCAGAAAACAAACCAAAACTGCGTGTTGTGTTCTTTGTTCTTTATCTGATTTTTCATTCTTTTTATCCTTTCGTTTTCCTCTTCTGGATGAAAAAATGTTGAAGAAGAAAAAAAGTAGATGAACGAACTTTTTTCTGTGACTGGCAACTATAGGTGCGACACCCTCCTATCCTATCCTTCTCACGGACACCACTTTTACTTCTCTCTCTCTCTCTCTCTCACATACATACAAGAGAGAGAGTATAAGAGAGAATTCAAACTCATTTGGACCCATACTAACCACCACACCACACTGACCTCAAGTTACATCCTGACAGACAAACGTCTCAAAACCAAACGACACACTCACCTCCTGACAACCTAGCTCCACCAAAATCTCGTACAGCGAAACCGAAATCATCCACCACCACAACGCCTCTGACCAAAGATAGTTCGCACTCCGTAGGGCGTACAGTCTTTGCTCTGACTCTCGACACCTTCCCTGACTAGGCTAGGCCTATAGGCCTACCCACATACACACACACGCGCGCGCACACACACATGCAATGGCGTCTATCCTCCAGCTGGGCTCGTTCGTTCACAGACAAGCAGCAGCTAGCCTAGCCAACAGTGTCACACGTGGGGCGAGTACAGAGTGCCAGCCAGCCAGCCAACTAGTAGTTTCCAGGATACAGTACAGGGCTGGCTCTGTTCTCTGGAACGACCCCCGCACACGTAGACGCTTACCCTCCCACAATCAGCACTTTGTGTGGTGGTCAATCCCACAAAACGGGTGATAGGAATCTGCTGAAACGAACGGTTGCGTTTTGTCCCACTGTTGAGGTCTGTAGTTTTTGTCCTTGTTAATACGCTGACTTTCTTCACTCTGTAACTGCCACATGACACCACATTTGCGACAGCTCGCTTATGATGTCTGAAGACAACATTTAACATGTCAACAAAATATCCAGTAAGAAAAAACACGGAGTTAAGAGACGTAGCACTATCAGTCTACATACCCATCAGTACTGTCTTATGGCCTCAAACCAATTATCTATAATAATAACAATAATGATTACTTACGGGGTTTAATCTAACATCATAAGCCCTAAGCGCTCACGAATACATAAAAGGTTAAAGAAAACATAAATGAAACAAATAAGATTAATATTGCAATAAGAACCATGCATCTACAAACAAGGGTGCATATTGACACCCACCCACGCACACACACACAACACATGATCCCACACACACTGTCGCACAACGGACACAACAGCATGCGCGCGCACGCACACACACACACACACACACACACACACACGTACACACACACATATAGTCGCGCGCGCGCACGCGCACACACACACGCACGCACACACACACACACACACACACACATCATCTCGTTTGAACTAAAAATGAAATCTTGATTATAGACTCTGTGTGTGTGTGTGTGTGTGTGTGTGTGTGTGTGTGTGCGCGCGCGCGTGCGTGCGTGTGTGTCTGTGTGTGTGTGTGTGTATGTGTGTGTGCGTGTGTGTGTGTGCGCGCGTGTGTGTGTGCGCGTGCGCGCGTGTGTGTGTGCGCGTGCGCGCGTGTGTGCGCGCGCGCGTGTGTGCGCGCGCGCGTGTGCGCGTGCGCGTGTGTGTGTGTGCGCGCGCGCGCGTGCGTGCGTGCGTGCGTGCGTGCGTGTGTGTGTGTGTGTGTGTGTGTGTGCGCGCGCGCGCACGTGTGTGTTAGTTACGTGTGTGTGTGTGTGTGTGTGTGTGTGTGTGTGTGTGTGTGCGCGCGTGCACGTGCGCGCGTGCGTGCGTGCGTGTGTGTGTGATCAACAGATGTCGCCGAGCAACAATTTCGGCAGGTTATACTAAACACATCCCGCTAGCCGGAGAAGTAGACCTGATTGCACATCAATTGCTGTCTGTGTGCTAGCCGGCATGTACGTTTGGGATATATACATTATATTCCTTCCACTATCACGTTTAAGCGGGGCAGTTGCTTATTTCTGACGCTTAAGTCATTCCGACCTCTCTTTCCACCCTCACCTACACATTATACTGTCAGTTTTACCAACCTCTAAATAGTTTCCATCGTTATTTCTATTAATTTCTTCTCAGTTTGTATCGACGGTGTCGAGTCAGCAAGCTGAAAGTTACAGTGGCGTCACCATTTTGCGGCGACTCTTCCCTCTACCCCCCCCCCCCCCCTTCCCCTCCCCCTCCCCCGAATATAACCAAATCCTGCTTTCCGTAAAAAAACATTATGCCAATAGAGTCAATCTGTCTTCATCAGATGTACAGGAAACAACTGAATCGATCTTCGAATTCGGGGGGAAAACAATATGAAATTGTTCATTTCACAACAGCAAAGTAAAAAGCACTAACAGACCTAAGTAGTCGAATAGGCTTCGGTATACGACGGTACACCCGAAAAAAGCTTTTCTATCAATTTGGCAACGTGTTAATGCATTGATCCCTTAAGAAATAAAACGGAACCAACATAATGCCGAGAGAGAGAGAGAGGGGGAAGAGAGAGAGAGAGAGACAGACAGACAGAACAGACGACAGACAACAGACAGACAGAGACAAAGACAGACAGAGACAAAGACAGACAGAGACAGAGAATGATTCATCTCTTTCCTCCCACTCACAATCCCACCCCCCCCCCCCCCCCCCCCCCCGCATTCCCTACACCCCCCTCCCCCACCCCGTCCACTCAACCCAAACCCAGGTACGGTCCCCCATCCTTTTCCCGCCCCCCCCCCCCCCCCCCCCCCATCCTCTCCACCGTGTCTCAACCATCAAGCCATCCCTACCGCAACCTTCCTCTCTATCCCCCGGTGGTGTGACGGGAAATTCCAGCCTTTCCCCTCTCCCGACGCCGTGGGAAAAGTAGCCCCATCCCTTGGGGGGGCCGAGCCGCTGAAACCAACACCCTTACGTTACGAGCACAAATGACACGGGAGACTGCGCTGCGGGCGGGGCGGGGGGGTGAGGGTGATGGTGGTACTGGCGCAATCTGACACAGTCTGGCATGTCGAGTGATCATGAAACAGCACGCGGCTGCCGCACAATACACCCTGGAACAGCTCAGAGTTCTCCATCATCATTACCCTTTAGTCACCCTGAACATGGCCAAAATATACTGCACCACTGACGTTCTCATGTCTCACAACAAACCTTTCCTCCTTCTTTCTTCCTTTTTTTTATTTTATATTTTTTATTCCAGCTCACATTCTGTTGTACAGA
>CM031606.1:43763053-43783053 GCA_018398815.1 Conus ventricosus
CTGGAATTCCTCTGCCCTCTCACTCCATAACAAGATCAGAATCTTCAACTCAAATGTGAAACCTGTCCTGTATGGTTCTGAAACGTAGCGAACAACAAAGACAAACACCCCCAAACTCCAAACATTTATCAACAGATGTCTGCGAAACATTGTGAACATCAGATGGCCAGATGTTATTGCCAACGCAGAACTGTGGAACAAGACCCAACAAGTTCCAATAGAAATAGAAATCAGAAAACGAAAGTGGGGATGGATTGGCCACACCCTCAGAAAGTCTCCATCCAATCACAAGACAAGCCCTGGAATGGAACCCTCAGGGCAAAAGAAGAGTGGGAAGACCAAGACAGACAGGGCGAAGGAGTACCGACGCGGAAGTAAGTGAAGGCCGCCAGAATGACGATGGCAAAGCTGAAGAAGATCTCCCAAAATCGTGTCCGCTGGAAGAGTGTGGTTGCGGCCCTATGTTCCCAGGGAATTCAGAGGACTAAGTAGTAAAGTAGTTAGAGGTAACCACTCGGCTACCACAGACGACATTTTGGTCAGACCATGAATCGGAGAGATGGAAAGTTATAACCATATCCTTGGTCACACCGGGTTGTTCCCATGCTGCACAATTTTGCTATTCAGGCAGAGTTTTCAACTCCCCCTCGCGCTGCGCCAGGGCATGTTTTCTGCCAGTTTTATGGTCTGTAGCCAACAAGAATACCGCGTTATACATTTTTTTGGCGCGCGCGCGCACGCACGCACGCGCACACACACACACGCACACACACACACACACACACACGCACACACACACACACACACACACACACACACGAGAGAGAGAGAGAGAGAGAGAGAGAGAGAGAGAGAGAGAGAGAGAGAGAGGCGGTTTGAATGGACTTTTGAGTGATCCACGCTCTTTGCACGTTTGCTCCCTTGCTGAGACACTCACATGAGAGAGGGGAGAGAGAGAGAGAGAGAGAGAGAGAGAGAGAGAGAGAGAGAGAGAGGAGAGAGAGAGAGAGAAGGAGGGAGGGGACGAGCAAGCAGATGATGAGGAGGGACAGAGAGACAGACAGGCAGCTAGAAAGGCAGACAGACACACTGAAACAGACAGACATAGATCAGACAAGAGACAGGGAGTAAAACAGAGATAGAACGATCCATCCATCCAGACAAGACAGACAGACTGAGGCGGAAGGCGACCTTCAGTGGAGACAACCTACTTGCATCTCCAGCACAGATGCTGTGTGGTGTCCGACAGTGTGCTCTGTCGTCCTTCCTCTTCCTCCTCCTTCGTCTTCGGGGTCTCCCGGGGGTGCCCATACCCCTCCCATTCAACTCCACACTTCCACTGACCGCAGGCCTTTTCATGTTCACTGGCCACGACCCCTCCGTTACAAAAAAAATATAAAAAAATCTCAAACTTGTCTACTGTCTCTGTCTATTCTCTTCTGTCTCTCTATCTGATGGAGGCGACGTTTTTGTCCATATAACTGGCGTTTGCATAACATAACGTTTGGTTCTACTTAAATGTCGTTTAGAGGTTCAATCCACTGAAGTTTTCGAGAGTCCTTCTCTCCAACTCTCCTTCTCCCAGAATTGCTTTTGATCTCAGTTAGGTGATGTAGACTTCTGAACAGCAGCAGCATGCTGGATCACCGTCACTTCACGTGCAACTAGCTGTGGATAAATCAATTGTCTGAAATGTTGTGATGTATTTTCTGCAGGCTGCTGGCCTGTTACTTTTTTCATGCGACAATTCCTGTTTGTGACTGTATGTGATCGCTCGCGCTCTCACGTGTTACTTTCCTGTTTTTGTGTGAGAGAGAGAGAGAGAGTGAGAGAGAGAGAGAGAGAGAGAGAGAGAAGAGAGAGAGAGAGAGAGAGAGAGAGAGAGAGAGAGAGAGAGGATTATGACATCACTGAAGGAAGTTCCAGAATGATGTGTATATAAAACTTAATCGACGGTATAGACACAATGTCTGAACAATAAACCATCTGAAGTCTGAGGAAGCCTGACCACAGCATGCACATTTCCCTGACACTAGTGTTAGTGACCACAGCTTGACTAACGATCTCATGTTACGGAACTAAAAAAAAAAAAAAAAAAAAAAAGAGGCACACGAAGCTTTCTAACAGCGCCAACAGAGCAAAACACCGCGCTAAGATTCAGTCACGTTGATGCAGGATATCGGCGATGCTACTTAAGGACTGACGCTTCTTGGAACATGCTGGTACAACAGAAAGCCAACTGCAGATACAAGCTACAGCCATTTTTCCCCCGCTGTATTTTATGTAACGTAGCGAAAGAATTGTTTCAAACTGTTTGAAGTGAAAGGAACTTACAGCGAGTGACTAGGAACAGCTGGTGCTGGCAAATATTGACTGCCAGCACACCTGGCGGCGAAAGGTTTCATTAACATGACGAGAGCTCTTTCGCATCAAAACCTTTATCAATAGCCATCACTGTCCGCTGAATCTCACTGGTTCTTCTTGTAAGTGTTCTACGTCACTTTCATCAACATTCCCCAAATTTCTGAGAGGAAAACTAAATCAAAATCATTCACAACAAATCCAGCGGCATAGTACTATGGTGAAAGGAAGCTTGTTCGACTGCAACACTTCAAATCAACGTTGTACTAGCTGATGTGCGATTTGAAAACAAGCCCTCAGCGGGAGAAGTGCTGCACCACTTGAACGGTTCACAGCCGACAACGCCGGTGAAACGTAGTGAACAAGAAAAACCCAATTCCGTCACTGGTTCTAGAACTTTCCATAACTGAGGCCACTTACTGTAAAGCTCTGACGTTTGAAGACACCATGGCGTGTACTATCGCCACTTTAAAGACTGCGCGGAAATACACTTGACAACTCTGAAAGAACGCTTTGTTTCTCAGCTTCTGTTGTTCTTCAAGATGTTATCCTTCACTGAGTTTGTTGAGGATGTTGATTTACTGTTGATGCTGCTGTTCCCGATGCACTTACTGACTTACAACAGCTGACGTTGATGATACTGTTCCTGCCGTTGTTGCTAATGTTGTTGTGAACTTGTTAACGCTGATGGTCTAGTGCACTTTGGCAAACCTCAACGAAGCAGCAACAACCAACGCCCATGGTAGGCGGCGTGTTTACGCATCAGAGATGGGAATCTGGAGACGATCCCACCGGTACACATGACCTTTACCCTGACCTGATCCTAACACTAACGCAGATCTGACCTAACCTTTAAACCTCAGCCAAACTCTAACAAACAAACAAACAAACGTTCATTAACAAACTGTGCTTTCAGTGTGGGAACAGTGGAACTGTCTTCTTCTTTCTCCTTCAATAAGGGAGGGGGGGGGGGGGGGGGGGGGGGGGGGGGGAGGAACGTCCATGGGGGCGTACAAATCTGAACCCCAAGCCACCAGCACGGTCAACGTCTCGCCGTGCGCTTTTTCTTTTTTTCTTCTTTCTTTTTTAATCGACCAGCTGGTTTTAGTTCCGCTTCTCTCTCATGCATAGCCAAGAGTTTCTGTGCTTATCATAACAGACTGGCGGCCAGCTGTATCAGTGACTCGGCACCATCTGGCGAATGTTTCCCAGTCTGGTGCAAAACAGGGCAGCTGTGGAGCCCGAGGCATTCCAAGACTCGCGCTACACTGGGTCAGACCAGAGATACGCCGACCAATGGCGATACCAGCCCCATGCTCGTTTCAAAACCAGCGTCTGTCTTGTTATTATTTTCTGTATCAAAATAACAATTTCAGTATTGGGGGAAAAAGCAATCATATAACCCTTAATATATTTTTCGCGTAATCACGTTGCGTTATGCTGTAATGTGGCGCCACACGGTATCACGTTACCAATGCATTACAACTCTTGTGCTTGCACACAAGCATTGTTTGAAGGCACCGTTTGCTGGAAGAACATACCTTGAATCTATTTCACTGTCGATATCCTTCAAGAGGTAAAAGGTTAATTTTTTTTAACGCACAATCGAGCTGACAATCGGTGTCAAAAGCACCCCAAAACCTTAATTTTGATGTCATAATCCATGTAAACGTCACACAATGAATGAAGTTCACATTTGCTTTCTGACATCTAATGACTCATTTCATGGTGACAAATTACGCTTTTTCGTATTGAAAAATTACTTTTTATGGAGACGATTCCAATGCAAATCTTTTGACATGAGCAAGATGCCATACCAGCTGTCCCGCTTATCATGTGCACTTCAAGCTTCCGTGTGAACGAAGTGGAGTTTGAAGTTTAAACAACTTTAAATCCATTTCAAACCTGACGTTCTCTTACTTCGTCGGTTCAACACTGGAAAAAAATGTTAGCCACGTCAGAGGAAACCAACAGCATGTAGCTGCAGAGAAACAGCATATTTTTGTGTGTGTGTGTGTGTGTGTGTGTGTGTGTGTGTGTGTGTGTGTGTGTGTGTGTGTGTGTGTGGTCTGTGTGTGTGTGTGTGTGGTGTGTGTGGTGTGTGTGTGTGTGTGTGTGTGTGTGTGTGTGTGTGTGTGCGTGCGTGCGTGCGTGCGTGCGTGCGTGCGTGCGTGCGTGCGTGCGTGCGCGCGCGCGCGCGTGCGTGACGCTCGTCTATGTATACATACACAGACGCGCGCACAAACATACATGTCTTTGTTATGATGCAGGCGCATAAGCGCATATGTGCATTTGTGTTTCTGTTCGTCGTTAGTGTTGACGTTGTTATTGTTGTTTGCCTTGTGTGTGTGTGTGTGTGTGTGTGTGTGTGTGTGTGTGTGTGTGTGTGTGTGGTGTGTGTGTGTGTGTATGCGCGCGCGCGCGCGAGCATACGTGCGTACGCGCGCGCCCGCTCACGCGTCCACGTACGTGCATGCGTGCGTGTGTCTGTAAAAATACCTTGGTCCTTCACCGACTCACTGAAATCAACTTCCACAGAATGTTGCCGAAACACACACATACACAAAAACACCATCACCCAGCCAGCTGGACTGCACAATCCTTGAGCACACGGCACGAGACACAGTTGAGAGGTCCTGTCTCTCTGCAACTCCCTCATGCGGTCTCTCTGGCAAGAATTCAGTTAGCTCTCTCTTGTGACCGCACTGTCGGTATGTTCGGGTCCCAGAGTGGTCAGCCTCACATCACGGTTGGTGGACCAAACTGACACGGTCACTTTCCCGAAATGCCAGTGATGCCCATAAAAATCAATCACGCTCTGCACAGGTCAAGCCGACTGTGGGGCCTCTCGCCGCTGACCCTTGTTATGTCTGTGACGGATGGCTGACGTTTCGGTTCACTGGGCCATGCCGCGGTTTGTTTCGGATCTACTTCCATCGAGGGATTTGAGCAATGGAGGACCTAATAGACCGTACAACGCATATAGCCGGTTTGTGTGGTCAGCCTGTCCGGAGAATGCGACAATATACAGTACAGGTCTCCACTTGTTTCGCCGTCCCCCCCTTTTTTTTTTTTTTCATGGCAGTGCTCCGCCAGGTCTTGGCGGAAGCGAAATCGATAACGAAGATATTACCGCCGTACGTGAAATCTCTCCCACACTCAACCCACACCTTGATGTTGGCCTAATTTCCACCTCCGTATTTTGGAACAGCTCGCCGATGTGGGAACTGTATAGGTTTCTTCCCTGGATGACACAAACACGACAAAGCGTTACATTCGCTAGTTCCACATGCATGCCCTTTTTCTGTATGCCACTCGGCCGTGTCGGGTGGCAAAATCGATACACAGTGCTCGCACACACACACGCACGGCTCGCCAGCGCAAACCGCCCGTAAAACAATAACCACCACGGAATACTGTGTAGTAAGCAGTTTTGTCATGGTTACACTTGCTTGCATTGCATTTCATGACCTTTTTACGGGTGAGTATCAATGTTACCCTGGACCGTGTTGCAAAAGAAAACATTACACCATATACGCAACATCTATATGCCGCACGTGAAATCTCTCCCGGGCTGATCTCATGCAGACTTATACTGACAAACAGGTGAATGGACCTACTGTTTCATACCAACCGCCAGGAACTGAGCAGAATTCGTCGGATCGCTGCACAGCCCGACAGAGATATAGTATCAATACAATGATATAAATAACAAACACACAGAGGTGACAAACAACGTTACGACGAGAAACTATAATCAATCTCTGATGCAGTCTTTTTCCCTGTTACAATCCATTTCATCTTCAATACTCGAGCAAACAAAATTTCTTCTTCCTACGTAATAGTCGCGTGCCCTGATTGCATTCATTCTACACATAATTTTTAGTCCGACCCAAAGTATATCGGGTTAAAAAAAAAAAAAAAAAAAGCTCTCCCGGAAACCTTCGTAACGAATGCAACCCAACTGCTGTGACAAAAGCGACGCCCCTATTCCTTTTTATGGCCTTCGGACGTAGTGTGGGAAGCGAAATCCGCACTCCGATCACAGACCGTGATCTCCCGTTACGATGCCTGTCTGGGCCGGAGTGCAAGGACAAAAACAGACGATGCCGTCTGCAGATGCAGCGGCTGGCAGCTTCTAATGCAGGCTCAGGACGGCCCGTTGGGAAGTATTAGGGCGAGGGAGGGATGGGGGGGGGGGGGGGGGGGGGGGGGGAGGGGCGGAAGGCAACGTCTTTGTTGTGTGAACTTTAGCACTGTCAGTCCTCTCCCTTTCACCTTGCTCCACAAACCCCCAACCCCCCCCCCCCCCCCCCCCTCAACCTCCCCCCACCCAACCTCTCTCTCCACCAGCCTCCCTGCTCACCTGGCCTCGGCACGGAAGCAATGTGTTTCACCGGCAGTCATCACAGGTACCCACCCCGTCTCGGCTGGTTGCACCCACACTTGAACACCGCCGGCTGACTTGTCTGCTGCTTCACTCCCTCTCGTGTGTGTGTGTGTGTGTGTGTGTGTGTGTGTGTGTGTGTGAGTGTGTGTGAGTGTGTGGTGTGTGTGTGTGTGTTGTGTGTGTGTGTGTGTGTGTGGTGTGGTGTGGTGTGGTGTGGTGTGGTGAGTGTGTGTGTGTGTGTGTGTGTGTGTGTGTGTGTGTGGTGTGGTGTGGTGTGGTGTGGTGTGGTGTGGTGTGGTGTAGTGTGGTGTGGTGTGGTGTTGTGTGTGTGTGCGTGTGTGCGCGCGCGCGCGTGTGCGTGTTGCATTACGTGCGTGCATGCATGCATCTCCTCTTCTTCAAATTCATTTCCCTTCGGCTTCCTTTCGATCCATCCTTCCGTCGAAAATGAAATGCTTTATGCGTCTCTTTGCCCCCCCCCCCCCCCCCCCCCCCCCCCCCCCCCCCCCCCCCCCCGCTTCCTTGATCCACTCGCCGCCCCCCTCCCTCATCGCCCCTCTTCTCTCTCTCTCTCTCTTCTCTCTCCTTTCTCTCTCTCTCTTCCTGTTCACAACTATTCCAGTCTGCCTCCGAAAACAACGATGCAACCTTTCACTCTAGACTATTTCTCACCCCCAAAACCTCTGTCTTCTCCTGGACCCATTTTCTCCACGTTGTTTTCAGAACTCGCACCACACAAACACCCACGGGCTTCGGCAGACAATCACCCCCCCAACAGGTGAAGAGGAAACGGAATGACAGAAGCGACCGGAAACTTAGGTATAAAGCAAAATTCAGTTTACACACACAGCAATTGACGGGAGGAAGTCAACGAGTTAATTAGAAGTGTAAATAGATGATCTTCTTTTATAGTGGTAAATATGGATATAGCCAGCTGTACTGTTTATGTGTATTAGGGGGGTGGGGTGGGGGGGGTGGGTGGAACAATAGCTGCACATAATTGGACGAGATTTTTTCTGACCTCTGCCTTGTACACTTGTTTGGGAGCGTGCGGTGTTTCCGGGTTCTATGTTCCCCAGTAGCGCTTTTCCCCGCCGTGTCTCTGTTCCCCAGTGTCGATGTTCCCGACCGAAAAAGGTGCCGCTGTTCCCGTACCGGTGTTCCCCAGGTTCTCTGTTCCCCAGTAGCGCTGTTCCCCAAACAGATTTAAAAGCACAACGGCAAAAACTTGGGGAACAGCGGGCCTGGGGAACACCGGGACTGGGGAACACCGGGACCGGGGATTTGCGGGAATGGGGAACAGCGGATCGCCACAGGGTGGGGGAACAACGAAACTGGGGAATTAGGGACTGAATTTCGATTTTTTTTCTTGAGGGGAACACGGGACTGGGGAATATAGAGACTGGGGAACAAAGAACCTGGGGACCAGCGGCAGGACCCCACTTGTTTGGGCTGCAAATGAAGCGCACTGCTAGCGGGGTAGGAAAAAGTTCAATCGGAGACGAGGTAGTGTAAACATCGTCTTTATCCTGTCTGTTTCGTTTATGTGTGTGAGCTAACACATATGTAAGGCTACGTGATCCGCCTAATTCTGTACAATTCCTTGCGACTGGTACCTGAGCAAAACCACGGTTCCTATTGGTCGTCTCCCTCACAAAGCACACTCAAAAGACCGTATGAGTCTTTTTGGTCAGACCACACTACCGCAAGGATCACACGAAACACTGCTGGCAAACTAACTCCTTCTCGGGGAAAAGAGAGAAAAAGTCGGCCTTAATCATCCACCGACATCCATTCATCGCCCGTGCACAAACATCACATTACACGCGAGGTTCTGTCCCATCATAATACCCGGCCTCTCGCGGCACCCGGCCTTTCATACTGCCGTCAAAGCCGTGAACACGGTGTTCCGTGTGGTACCATTAAGTCGGAGAGTGTACATGGAGGATATCTCTTAATCTCCGGGTCAGTCAGGCAGTTCCTACGGTGGAAGGTTGCCGGTGCTCGATAAAGGCGGCAGCTCCAGAGAACAATGCGCACGGCTCACTGCCAGTGTTCAGGACTGAACCGCCTTGGTGATATTGACTCCACCATTCTTCGATACCCGTTTATGCTCAGGTGACATGTGAAACTTTCTAAATACACACCCCCCTCCCACCCCTCTTCACCATCGGCAATACAACCAAAGACCGAATAATAAAGAGAACCAGTTTGATATTTCTCAGTTGAAATGAATTCAGCGCGCGCACAATGACGCACACATTAAGTACACTTTAGATATTGTGCGTATATTTTCCAAGTTTTGATCATTAAAGCTAGACGACCTCACACAGCCTTTTCAGGGCTGTCAAACTCGCGCACGAAAAAAAAAAAAGTCACATCACAAAACAAGTCAGAACATCATACCCGAAAACGAAGCAACTAAATGTAGTCATGACATCGTAGTTTACTACTGACACCTAAAATGCTCAGTGGGCCATGCAGTCTCTTCAGTATTACGCTCCAGATGAAGAAAGTTAAAAAAAAACAACCATTTCAGTGACACACACACACACACACACACACACACATATATAAATAACTAGCCGGTGTACCGGCTTCGCTCGGGTATATCTGTATTTTCTGGCCACCCCTCTCTCTCACCACTTAAAAGACAACACAATAAAATTCAGCTTGGGTTTGTTTCGTTTTTCCCATGCTGGACCAATTGCCCCAGCCTCCTCCTATCTACTTAACCCAATTTCTTCGGACGCCCACTCCCTTCTTGCCTCTTAATCTGTTTTCCCTCACGAATTTTTTTCGTAATGCGATACACAGTCCATAGAGGGATGCCTGTACTTTGTGAACTTACCGATGCATTCTCAATTCCTTGATTGAAGTGCTCCAAAATGACAACTCTGTAGGGGCCGCCATAACCTAGTGGATAAGGTGCTGGACTCATGATTCAAAGGTCGTGGTTTCGAATCCCGGCTTGGTCTTGGAAATTTTCACGTGGAATGTTTCCAGCTGAAATGACCGTAGTTCACCCCGATGTCCACCCTGGCCCCGCAGGTGTCAGGCTAATGTGACGGACCACCCATCTGCATATCCTTGATTTGGGCACGGACGTTAAATCCAACTCAAACATGACAACTGTGAAAAGATTGCATTTTCACGATGTATCATGCCTATTGGAGGGCCTCTGGGTAGACAACATTTCTGGTCTCCCTGTTTGGCGCAAGTATAGTCAGTGTTTCTGCGTTTCCAGTTCGTGATGCTGCAACGTAGAATATTCCATGTGTAAAACACGGAACGGTCAGGTCTACCCCAAGGGATGAAAATGTCTGACCCTGGCTCTTGATGATTGTCAGAGCGAAAGCTGGTTTCATGGGAAACTGAAGCCGTCAGAACTGGAATGGCAGGGGTGAGTTCATGGGTTCCAGAGGAATTCTGGGGAGCAGCACCGGTTCACCTTTGTGGGGGCCACATGATATTTTCGCTTCTACAACGTTCCTGTGCAGTCTGGTGAAGACACATCGGGTGCCATTGATCACCTTTGGCGGATCAGTCAGCGGAGAATGATAATGGGGACTCCAGATTTCAGCAACAGTTCATGTGGTGGAAGTCCAGAAATCTCAATGGAGTTCAGGAGTTCTTGTGGATAAAGGACTCCCTCATCATCATTCTTGGCCGTGTCAACAGATCTGTACAGAGTTTCCTCTCCAGGGACAGTCAGCTACGATTTTTCTGTTCAGCCTGTTGACAGTCTCGTTCAGGGAGGAGATTATGGCCCTTTCCGCTAACCAGTCTGAGTCTGCACAGTGAGCATGAAGATCCGGGTAGACTGCTTCTATCAGATCCTCCTGGCTATCATAAAACTGGCATAGTGCTGGTGGGACCAATATAGTATCTGGAAACATGACTCAATGGCACCATTGCCATGTCAAGCAGAAGTTTGGCGAAGCTGGCTGTCTGGGGGTTTCCAGACAGGTGGGCTCTCATATTGGTGGTTAGACGTTTAACAATCATGCTCCGCCACTTCTTCAGACAGGTGTTGACAATGTTGGATCTGGTGCCATTGAGGACGACAGGGAGGATCTGCCTGAAGTCCCCACAGAACAGCGTTGAGATGCCTCCCACTGGCCTGTGCACTTGGGTGATGTCTGCAGCGTAGAGTCCATGGCCTCGTAGACAGCTTTGTGGGTCATGGGAGCTTCATCAATTATGACGGTTGCAGCCTCTTTGATGACTTTGGCCAACGTTGATCCACGCTTGACAGAGCAGGTTGGCGTTTCTTGCTTGTCGGCATCCAAAGGGACCTTGAAAGTGCTATGTACTGTCCGCCCACCCGGCAAAAGAGTAGCGGCAATGCCACTGGAAGCAGTGGCTAGCACTATTTTGCCCATGGAGCGGATCCTGTTCAGGATAAGATTCAGGATGAAGGTCTTTCCTGTCCATCATGGAGCATCAAGGAACATTATGTTGCTGCTTGCTGTGGGATCCTGCCTCTGCTCAACCATGGTCATAAAGCTGTCGCACACGTTTCTTGGTCAGCTGTCAGCTTCTTCAGCTGGTCATCAGCTGCTGCCTGGAGTGCAGCAGGTCGTAATTGGTCTCGCGATAGTATTCTCGAGGCACAGTTTGTTGTTGTGTGACTGTTGGCATCCCATACTCCTCTGCAGACTTGCACCCAAGAAGGAAGAGTTTGTGCTGAATCACAGTAAGAGCTTGGTTGTAGATGGCATCTGTGTACTGCGCTTCATAATAGACATCTCTTCGGACTTGGAAGAGGACATCTTCAGCATGATGGTCTCTGAAGAGGTTCCACAGGTTGCCTGGGTTACTGGGGTTGCAAGCCACCAGGATAATACAGAAGTCACACAGCAGTCAGGGTCTCTGAGAGAAGGAGGCTTCCTCCAGGGCAAGTTGTAGATGACTGTCATCTTCTAGGAGTCCAAGAGCATTGCAAGCATCTCGAAAAATGTTGTGGACATAGCTGTTGACAATCTTCAGCTCTTCGTACGAACGGGGTCCTTTCATAACGTTGAGTAGAAGCCTCAAGAAGTAGCACTCTCCCAGGCGAGGATTGATGCTGTACAATCGCCGGATTGCAGTGCCCCTTTGTCGTTTCTTCCACATATTCTGAGTGGACATCCATGTGAAGTGCTCAGGGACTTCCACGTACTTCAGCACTCGTGCTGTAGGGTCTTGAGAGCATAGGCTAAAGATGGCGGTAAGGGTTGCTTCTGGGGGAGAGCCTTGTGCTCTTTGCACTGCCTTGTGTGGATTGAAGTAGACCCATTGTCCATTCTCCAAATGGACAGCGGGTCTCTGCACCATGGGGTGGTGCTCATGCAGGTCAAATCCCAGGAGTGTCCAGATCGCCTCGATGCTGCCAACTTAGCGGGCGTTCTGGTACATTTGGATCTCATCAACGATGGAGGTTGTTGAGCTGCTCCTTCACCTGCCTGAGTGGTTGGAGTTGGAAGACGGCTTGGTCTGTGCCTTGTTGACACATACTTCAGGACGTACTTGATGGATTTGATGCTACTGCATATTTCCACATTGATGTGGCAGTTGAACTAATGTAGGAGGTAAGGGTTGTAGGGGACAACCCACTGGTTGGTGACGATGATTTCTCTCTGCCCAAGCTTCACAGTCCAGTATGTCCTCCATCAGACTCCTCGCATCTCCTGTACTTGGGGTAGCTGTCCTCCCTGCTCTATGACCCTTCTTGCCTCTCAATCAATTTTACTTCACATTTTTTTTTTGTAAACGATACACAGTCGATAGAGGGATGCCTGTTCTTAATGAACTTACCGATGCATTCTCAATTCCTCGATTGAAGTGCTCCAAAATGACAACTGTGTAGGGGCCGCCATAACTAGTGGATAAGGGGCTGGACTCATGATCCAAAGGTCGTGGTTTCGAATCCGGTTTGGTCTTGGAAATTTTCACGTGGAATCTTTTCAGCTCAAATAACATAGTTCACCCCGATATCCACCCTGGCCTGCAGGTGTCAGGCTAATGTGACGGACCACCCATCTGCATATCCTTGATTTGGGCACGGACGTTAAACCAACTCAAACATGACAACTCTGTGAAAAGATTGCATTTTCACGATCTATTATGTCTATTGGAGGGCCTCTGGTTTGACAACATTTTGGTCTCCCTGTTTGGCGCAAGTATAGTCAGTGTTTCTGCGCTTCCAGTTCGTGATGCTGCAACGTAGAACATTCTATGTGTAAAACACGGAACGGTCAGATCTGCCCCACGAGATGAAAATGTCTGACCATGGCTCTTGTTGACAGACAAAAATAAGAGCGTATTGCACAGCATCATAACTTCGGTGTATTTCTGAAATCCTCTGCAGACTACCATCTCTAAATTGAGAAATTAACGGATTTTAACGGTCAATTGTAAGTTTCTGTTCATATTAGTTGTCTATCATTGATCAGCGTGTAAAACTGCACCTGTATGCCAAATTTCTTCACGAAAGGTCTAAATTTAGAAAGTAACGGATCTTAACGGTTTTTAACGCTCAATTTTAAGTTTCCGTTCGTGTAAGTTGTATATCATTGCTCAGCGTGTAAAACTGCATCTGTATACCGAATTTCATTAGGAACGGTCTAAATTTATATAATAACGGTTTTTAACGGTCAATTTTTAAGTTTCTGTTCATATTAGTTGCTATCATTGATCAGCGTGTAAAACTGCACTGTATACCAAATTTAATCAAGAAAGGTCTAAATTTAGAAAATAGCGGATTTGAACGGTTTTTAACGCTCAATTTTAAGTTTCTGTTCGTGTAAATTGTATATCATTGTTCAGCGTGTAAAACTGCATCTGTATACGAATTTCATCAGGAATGGTCTAAATTTATATAATAACGGTTTTTAACGGTCAATTTTTAATTTTCGGTTCGTGTAAGTTGTATATCATTGTTCAGCGTGTAAAACTGCATCTGTATACCGAATTTAATCAGGAACGGTCTAAATTTATATAATAACGGTTTTTAACGGTCAATTTTTAAGTTTCCGTTCGTGTAAGTTGTATATCATTGTTCAGCGTGTACAACTGCATCTGTATACCGAATTTAATCAAGAATGGTCTGAATTTATATAATAACGGTTTTTAACGGTCAATTTTAAGTTTCGGTTCGTGTAAGTTGTATATCATTATTCAGCATTTAAAACTTCACCTGTATACCAAATTTCATCAAGAAAGGTCTAAATTTAGAAAATAACGCTTTTTAACGGTGATAAATAACGGTCATAAAAAACTATCGAATGACCCAGTGTTATCCACAGTATGTCCCTCCAGACTCATGCCAAGTTTGGTGGCGATCCGACGACTCCCTTTGCCGCCAGCATCAGAAAAAGATTGTATTTTTGATCGTTTTTAGGGGGGTACGTGTTGTTAACGGTTTTTAACAGTCATAAATAACTGTCGTAGAAACTGTCCAATGACCCTATGTTACTCGGGAGATGTCCATCTAGGTTCGATGCACCTGTGCAATGTCACAACGGCCATTTGATGAAAAGCAGAGGAAAAAAGATGTCTTTGAAACCGTTATAACAGTTTTGTAACGGTTTTTAACGGTTTTCTTTTTTTTTAGAGATTAGTCCAAAACCATCCTTGGGTCACAACAGACGTACCTGCTAAATTTCAAGAAGATCGGGTTATAAACAGTTTCTTTTGTAGGGTTTAGTGTTTTTAACGGTTTTTAACTGTTATAAATAACGTTTTTTAACTGCCAAATAACGGTTCTAATTTTAGAGAAGTAGTCCTGTACCTGTGCAATGTCACAACGGCCATTTGATGAAAAGCAGAGGAAAAAGATGTCTTTGAAACCGTTATAACAGTTTTTTAAAGGTTTTTAACGGTTTTATTTTTTAAGAGATTAGCCCAAAAACCATCCTCGGGTCACAACAGACGTACCTGCCAAATTTCATTACAATCGGTTGAGCCGTTTTTGAGTCTATAGCGTACACACACACACACACACACACACACACGCAGACAGAATTTGCCATTTATATATTAGATGTGAACAAATACTGCAGAATGGACGGTTATAGTGTACACTCTAGGCAGAGTTTAAAAGTTTCACTACTCAATTATTGCGGGGGGCAATCGATAAATCCCCGTCTCGATAGATCCCCGTCTCGATGGATCCCCATCTCGATAGATCCCCGTCTCGATGGATCCCGTCTTGATAGATCCCCGTCTCGATAGATCCCATCTCGATGGATCCCCGTTACTGTTTTTGGATCTACCGAGACGGGGATCTATCAAGATGGGGATCTACCGAGATGGGGATCTACCGAGACGGGGATCTATCGAGACGGAAATTCGTCCACATGTACTGGGGGATCTATCGAGACGGGGATCTACCGAGACGGGGATCTACCGAGACGGAAATTCGTCCACATGTAGTGGGGGATCTATCCAGATGGGGATCTACCGAGATTGGGATCTACCGAGACGGGGATCTATCGAGATGTACCCTCAATTGCCAGGTAACAACTAAAATGCAGACATCTCATAAAGGACTACAAGATGAAAAATGTTTTATACGAGTTTTGGAAACAAACAAACAAAAAGCTGTATATTAAATAAATACTCATATGTTAGTAATGTAATTGCTGGAGCACTGACTCCGGGAGTATGCCGGAGAACATTCGGAAAAACCAGATGACTCTAGGAAATACCAAAATGCCGGGTGAAATTGAGAAAATACCAAAATACCGGATTACATTGGGAAATACTAAAATACCGAATGACACTGCGCAATACTAAAATACCGGATAACACTGTGAAATATCAAAAATACCAGATGACACTGGGAAACACCGAAATACTGAATGACACTGTGAAATAACCAAATGCCGGACCACACTGGCGATGACACCGGGAAATATCAAAATACGGACGACACTGGAAAATACTGACTTAATACTGTAACGCCGGATGACTCTGGGAAATACCAAAATGCTGGATGACACTGGGAAATACCAACATGCTGGATGACACTGGGAAATACCAAATTGCTGGATGACTCTGGGAAATACCAAAATGCTGGATGACACTGGGAAATACCAAAACACCGGATAACACGGGAAATGCCAGACTCGCGTCCGTAACAAAGCGACTTGGTCTTGAGGCGCCGCCCAGCCATCTTTCAGGTACGGGTTCGAATCCTGGCATCGGAAAAAAAAGGAAAAAAAAGGGGGGGGGGGGGGGGAGTGGGGGGGGGGGGGGGGAGTGGAAGAGCATCTAATCACACCTGAGTGCAGTCCCCTTAAGTGTAAGGAATTCAGAGCCGACACATATGAACGAGTTGGGGGTTCTTCCCTGAGAGGGCTCATTCTCTGAAAACCGCGGTCCTGTCCTCGCGAGCTTCCTCTACTACTGCTCAATACTGGTGGTATAATGTTAGAACAGGTGTAATAACAGTACGATCCCCCAGATCCCCAACCCACCTGCCGCAAACTTCTTCATGTGAGGGGGGGGGGGGGTGGGGGGGGTAGAAGGGTGGAAGAGCTGGGGGGAGGGGGAGGCGCCCATGCATATCAATATTTCGCTACTTCAGAGGCACACCGGTTCATCTCCAAAATGGCAGATTTGAGAAATGCCCACTTGAAGTTTTTAAACAATGGCAGAAGTCACACGAGTACTTCTATAGTCACATAACTCACAATGGTTCAAGTTCAAGTTGTAATGTATAAGTGCTGTTAGCAGCATCAAATAGTATTCAACAGAAAACATAAAAACAACATTTACAAAAAATAGTCATTCCTTGCTTGAAAACTGCCTCGCAGGGCTCTTCTAATTTGGAGCAAACCAGACTTCCAGTAGTAAGCCTGGTGTAGCGCGCTCTTATCTGACCGTCCTAGCCTCTCCCCTCCCACATGGCAGAGCAGGCCATAAATCAGTGTAATGAGGAAGGCAGACGTTTTCCCTCTCCCTGCTGCCAGCATCTTTCACAGCAGGGAAGAGTATCAGCCAAGTGTACAGAGGTAGCCTACCCTCCCTTCCTTTCCTTAACATATCCTCTTTCTCAGCACAGTTGGTTAAAGCCGAATGTTCCGCTGTTGCTCCAAACACATAGGTAATCTTGCTCTGTGCCACAAGTGTTTTTTCGCTTTATCTCTGCTATTATGCAACATCACATCACCAGGTTTGGAGCTCTTGATAAGACCATGAAAAGACACACAATGCACCAAAAAACCCAAAACCCAAAATTTGGAGGTAATCTGGTGTGGCTCTAATGTAGCGATTTACAACGTCGGCATGTACACTCAGACACAGGCACATGTGTATGTGAGAGCGCTTTAATGTGTGCATTCGGACTCGCAAAATGCGTGCTTTTTGTATGTGCTATAATTCTGTGCGTGTCTGTCGGGTAGGATTCAAAAAATAAACTCGTAGCCGCCAATGCCAAGGGAGACAAATGCATTCTTTACGTAGTGAAAGTAAGCATTCTAAATCAATCCACACAAAAACACAGAGAGAGAGAGAGAGAGAGAGAGAGAGAGAGAGAGAGAGAGAGAGACAGACAGACAGACAGACAGACAGACAGACAGACAGACAAACAGAGACAGAAAGACAGAGAGACACAGAGAGAGAGAGACAGACAGACAGACAGACAGACAGAGAGTTCACCGACAGAAATCGAACCAATCAATCCTGCTTCCTTTTCTTCTTTTTTTTTTTATCCCCTTCGTAAATGTTTTATAGCTTGCAGCCCTGCCGTGGTCTCTGTGGCTGGCTTGGCTGTGGACGCCATGACCGAACCTGATCCTCTTTCCACCCCGCACACCCACACGCATCCTATCCCCCACCCATCTTTCCCACTCTAGCCACCTCAACGGTGTTTGTTGTGCTCAATGAGGCTGTGGAGATCAAAATCCCAATTCAGTGGATCGACCGTTTTGACTTTACCAACGATTCACGCGCAGACAAATACATTCGGATTCAAAGTCATAAAATAAAATGAATAAGTATATAACTCCCCCCCCCCCCTCCCTCCCGCCCCTCTATCCCTCTCCACATCCCAAGACCCTCAACTTTCACTCTCCAAACCCGTATGACATCTTCTTTTTTTTATTTTTATTATACACGTACTGATACCAAACGAAGATTAGGAACATTCAAAAGTCTGATTCTAATGTGATCTTGATCGTTGGCTCCGTCATCTCGTGTGACTTCTGACTTTAACCAAAGGTCAAAGTCAAAGCTGGGATTATCGTTTCGTGCAGATAAAGTGAAGGACAAACCAGTAAAACATTTGGCATCGCTTGCACTTGCGCATGCAGAATTTCACAGTCAATTAAACACATCCTGGCTTAGGCACGTGGACAAGAGATCTCTTTTTGACGTTTGCGCGGACTTCCCTAAACCATTCCAATAGTTGCCCACCGGTCACACAATTAACTTTCTGACTAACCATGTTTTTCTTTGCTTTGTTGACTTCGTTGATGGATGGTTTCAAAAAGAATACACTGCAGTACAAACGAACACGAGACAAAACAAAATAAACACAGTCGAACAAACCCTTTCCCCTCACTTCATGAGATTTATAAACGATGATTCCAAAACAGCAAACGGGAAATAACGGCAAACGAGGATTAAAACAAAACAAAATAAAACTCCAAAAGACAGATTCGCACACAGGCCAGGACATAAACAACTTCAGACCTGCACCAGCCACTAATAAGAGCTTGCCATGCCTTTTGTCGGACTAACCGTGCCACACATAAAACACTACTAACAAGGCAGCCCCGGAGAACCTAATAGGTCTAATAAGCGGATTAGCGCAATTCGGCCCACGTTTGAACGCGAGGGAGAAGGGTAACGACGAACTCTCCCCCGCCCCCCTCCCCTTTCCCTCCACCCCCACTCTTCTCCTACCCATTCCCTCTACCCAGTTTCTCTTTTGGTACGTGGACCCTGGGCAGCCCATTAGGTTGGTTAGTTAAGACTGGGGGCTGCACCCCCAGAGGCCCCCCAGTGCAATAATTGGGGTTCAGTGCGGTACAGTGTGTGGGGGTCACCGTCGTGGCCGGGTCTGTTACTTCGCTGATGTGCACAGGTGATCCCGAGAGACTTCATAGTACACTCACCTGACTTACACTGTCTGCCACCGATTTGTTGGGGGTCTATCTCTTGGTACGCGACTAACCACGTAGCCAGCTCTCCTTTGGAAATTCGTTCGAATCTATCCTATCCACACACACACCCCGCACCCCACCCCCCACCCCAAGGGACGAGCCAACCCTCTTCCTCTCCTTCTCTTCCCATAAACATACGCTCGAATCCATCCTCGTCCACTCTCTTTCTTTTCCAATCAAAATGATAGAAAATTTCCGCCCCTCCACCACATTATCTTTCCCCACTCCTCACAAAGACACAGACATACACACGCCACTCATACAATACAAACACGTACACATAGAGTCGCGAACACACACACACACACACACACACACACACACACACACACACAAAGAGAGAGAGAGAGAGAGAGAGAGAGAGAGAGAGAGAGAGAGAGAGAGAGAGAGAGAGAGAGAGAGGAGATTAACAATCGAGAAACAGAAACTGAAGAGGTCTCAGATCCTTATCAATATTATGATGCGATCAAAGTGAAAATACTAAAGAGCTCCTAGCCGAGGAAAATAATCGTTTGGTAATATACTGCCACGACAGTGTCCTCCATTTTTCATAGACTGTATTTGACACGTTTCGCGTTTTTCTGCCTCTTTTCCCTGGGTTAACTTGTGAATGATGATGGCATAACCGCCAGCTTTCCTCCGAATGTTCTTACACCGAGAGTTATATTGACAGAATTTTTACTGGCATGCATCCTGATATGAGGCTTCATCAATGCACAGATAGAGATATCAAGCACGAAACGCGCACGCGCGCGCGCGCGCGTGTATGTGTGTGTGTTGTCAGTCGCGCTCGCGCGCGTGCGTGCGTGCGTGTGTGTGTGTGTGTGTGTGTGTGTGTGTGTGTGTGTGTGTGTGTGTGTGTGTGTGTGTGTGTTGTCAGTCGCGCACGCGCATGTGTGTGCGTGTGTGTGTGTGTTGTCAGTAAAACACTATGTTAATCTGACAGTAAATGGTTTCAGTCAGTCAGTCAGTTGTGTGTGTGTGTGTGTGTGTGTGTGTGTGTGTGTGTGTGTGTGTGTGTGTGTGTGTGTGTGTGTGTGTGTGTGTGAGAGAGAGAGAGAGAGAGAGAGAGAGAGATCGCGAATGTGTGTGTG
>CM031606.1:43785553-43803053 GCA_018398815.1 Conus ventricosus
TAGAAAAAAGCAACATTAACAAATCAAACTGCAATAGTCAAAACAAAAAGTCTAAAATACGCAGAAATCATAAAAACGAGCCGACTGGACTTATCATTAAGTTCTGAACAAAGTTCAAAAGAAATACAGGTTCTTGGAAAATGCATTTAGATTCATCTTTTCTGAATTTTGATAGAGCTGATTCAAAATAAGGACAAAAGTACAAAATATGTGTTGTTGTACAACTATCAACAGCCCCGCATACACACTGGATGTTTTTTGTGAACTTGGTTTTGAAAGCGTTTAACCTAAGTCTGTAAAACAGTGAAACAATTTTTTTGCGGTGTTTTTGGGTGTTTATCGACATTTTTGTGATAAAATGTATAATTTATTAATGAGTTCTTTTTAAAAAAAAATTGTGATCGAGCGTTTAAACAACACTTTATTGAAGAATTAGGCTTGTGTACTTTGGGAAGCATGTAGTCTTTATATACCTTTTCAAAATTTTCAAAAGAAGCTTTTTGTAATAGAGAGTAACCTTCTTGTAAACTCAAAAGAATGGGAATATCCTTGGATTTAAAAGATTTGTTTGCACCTGCTCGAGCAGTACGATCTGCCCATTCATTTCCAGATATTGAACAATGAGATGGGATCCAACAAAAATCAACTGCGATACCCCTTGATATGAGAACATGAATAAGTACTTTAATTTCTGTGATTATTTCAGCCCGGATTTTCGGATTTGTTGATTCTAAAGCTTGGAGAACTGATTTAGAGTCTACACAAAACAGTGCACCATAAAAATTGCATGGTGTATCAATGACATATTGAACAGCCATTAAAATTGCTATTAATTCAGCTGTGAAAATGGAGAAGTCCTTTCCAAGATAAAAAGATTTCTCTGTATGTGTGTGTGTGTGTGTGTGTGTGCGTGCGTGCGTGCGTGCGTGCGTGTGTGTGCGCGTGCGTGTATGTGTGCATGCACATGCGTACACGCAAAGTGCCCACATATGTGTGCATGCATGCATAAAATAAAGCGTGTGCACAACTCTCTCTCTCTGTGAATGCATCGCATGCAAGTGTGCATGAGAGAGAGAGAGAGAGAGAGAAGAGAGAGAGAGAGAGAGAGAGAGAGAGAGAGAGATCTATGCAAAAATGCTTGCGAAGGAAGGAAGGGAGGAGGGGGAGGGGATGAACACACTGGTGGGGAAGCATGATACCAAATAAATCTAATTTGTTTCAACTTTAATGCGCTAAAAATTTGCTATGCCATCGAGATTTGGAACTGAAAATAAACAAGTTCATCAACTTTATTAAGGAAGATAAGACTGTCTTAACAAATGAAAGTTTAAAAACACAAACACACACACAGGATATCAGTCTTCTGTGTACAAAGTGTTGTAAACCAGCATGTGAAATAAGTTACCTCTGTACAGATGTAAGTGTACATTGTTCTGATTCTAACAAGTTTGGAGAGCTCAGAGATTTATTGTTACTGCTACAAGTGCAACACTAGTGTCTTTATTAAATAGAAATAGTATTTACAAACTCCAGACCAACACAAGTTCTGAATGTTTTTGTTGAATGAATCATAAAAAGCAGTTTGTTTCCTTCCTTTGCTTTAGTTCCAGTTTAAGAGAGACAATTAAATGTAGATGTTGATTTCCAAAAGAATCAGTCTGAATTTCAGTTGATAATACCATTTCAACCAATGTTTTATTCATCTTGGCCGTTGAAGATATATATGTTGATGAACAATTATGAAGTTCTTTCAAATTTCATGTGATCAGGGTTTGTATGAATTTCTGATTTTTAATTACATTAACCAGACATTCCTCTAAATTTTCCAACAGAAATTTCTTTATTTTTCCAGTCTTCATTTTCCAGCAAATATTTCTTTCCCTGCAGTAATGCTAAACACCAAATTCGAAACTGAAGTTAATACCCTTCAAATTGGCATTTCACGTAAAGACTTACATGTAATTGTAAGGAGTTGTGATCCATCTCAATGCAAACTGATACCCTAGTGTCACAGAGTCAAATCCTCACACATGTTCGTTCAAAGGCCACATGTTTAAGTGTGATGAAATGGATGCTTTCTTCTTTTGGATCCGTTCAATAACAACAACAGCAAAATTAAAAGTCTGCCACAAGCAGTACATTCCTTAACTCTTCCCCATGACTTTCTGATGTCTTGAAAATGCTTTCAAAATTCCCAAATTTTCCCATTTTTTCCCTGACCAGTACTAATCCTGTTAAACAAACATACTAGAATTTTGTCATATAAAAAAAAAAATGCTTTAGAGCATTTTTTTCCCACCAGGGTTGTTACTGTAGGACTAAACAAGTTCCTATAAATAATCTGCTATATGTTGCATGAATCTAGTAGCACTAAACAAGTTCCTACAGTAATCCCTATATGTTTCAAGAATTGTGCATCATGTTACTCTCAGTGTTTGAAACATAAAAGAGTACTGAATGTATACTCAAACTGGCACTCCCATTGACTTTTCACAACTTAAGATAAGATAATGTTGCTTATAGCCCAGCTGACCACAAAGGGCCACATCAGGGCTGCTTTTCACAACTTAGCAACCAGCATACATAGCAAAGGCCTAGGAGCAGGCAATACAAATAGATCTGTCTTTGAAGGAGAGTACGATGGTTCCCTCAGGCAGCTAGTGAAGGGTTTTCTCATATTTATAATATATTCACCCCATTTTTTTTATTTTAATAAATTCAAATCTTTGTCAAGTCATTGCTGTAATGACTGAAGAATTGTTAACTTGCACTTGTTTTCTCCCACTGTTTAATTGTTCAGCAGCATACATAGCTATTAGGAAAGCAACATAAAAGATTTCCAGGATATTCTCTAATCTTTGCCAATATGGTGGGAAGGAGGGTAGGTCATTTCATTCTTAAACCACATTATATGTAAAACATTTGCTCACTGCTGTGACAACACAACTTCACAAGACCATTTACATTCATCACTAAAAAAGATATAATTTTGTGACACATCTGATCATCATTTTTGTTTAATCACGTATCATCATATAATTTACCAGAATGGCCAAAACAGTCCCTTACCCCACCCCCCACCCCTCATAGTACTGCAAAAGTTATGGGAAAGTTAAAGTATGACAAAAGTTCTAACCTTTTGACTACAAAATTAATTAAAGCCTGACAGTAAATGGTTGACATGAAAACTCTACAGGAAGCTCTCCATTTTAAGTTGGATAATCAAATTGGCAGCAGCGGAAAAGAAAAAGAAATGGAAAATTTCCCAAACAATTAAGTACATAATAATCTAGGAGATGAACTTAATATACTAAAAAACACTTTGCATAGAAAATAAGCTAACAGGCTACTCTGCAAAGAATGATTTATGGATTGCTGCAAGCAAGTGAAACCATTATAAGGACTCAGGTTTCAAATGAAATAAAAGTGTGGAGTGGCAAAACACTTCATGTATCTGAACAGACTGCCCTTTCAGGCTGCCAAGAAACCACTATCACCTTAGAAAAAAATCAAATCACAAAATCATCTCATAACATTGGCAACACTCTGCATTAGCAACTACAGATACAGGCTAAAACAGAATACTGAACTCATCATTTTAGCACAAAGATGTAAGTCATAGCAACTATAATGGATAATTGCAAACCCTTACCAAAGATCAGATATTAAGAAGGAAAGCAACAAAGAAAGAAATGAAACAAGAATGAGAGAGAGAGAGAGAGAGAGAGAGAGAGAGAGAGAGAGAGAGAGATGCATGTGCCTTATATTGTCCATGGAAAGAGAGCGCAAGACCCTACTCGATATGTGAAAAATGATGTTATGACACTGAATAGAGAACCAATAACCCCCAAAATAAGATAAACAGAAGATAGAAAAGAAGGGAAAGACGATGACAAAAAGCGTGATAGAACCCACTTCAACAATTACTACACACACACACTAACGTGGTGACAGCCCTGATGTGGCCCTCTGCGGTCGGCTGGGCTATAAGCAACATTATCTTATCTTATCCTACACACACACACACACACACACACACACACACACACACACACACACACACACACACACACTCACACACACACACACTCACACACACACGCTCGCACACAAACATACACACAGCATATGCACTGCAATAAAAGTTGAACCACATGAGAATACTGAAACAGAAGACTGAAGATGGAATTGCTCACAGACAGCCACAATGACAAGAAAGGCAAAGGAAGAAGAATACCCACGAAGAACAAGAAAGAGAAAAGTATGGAGAGATGAAGAAAAGAGAGAGGATGAAGCATCAACAAGAGAAAAGAAGCTGAAGGATGCCCTGAGACACACCAGTCAAGATCCAAATGACAAAAAGGTCAGGACACAGAAACACTATCACCAAGCACCAGCACACAAAACACAACACCCACAACCAAACACAAGATAGGCATGGACAATTATTGTCCTGTTCATTTTCAATGAACCAACTGAAAATATCTGATTTCCCTATGGGAAAAAAAAATTGAAGCCTGACAAGAACATTATGTTACTATGTGAGTCACTTGTCAGGTAATAGTTAAGTCTCAACTATGAGGCACCCACTGCACCTTCAAGTTCCAGCGCTTTAGATCAATTCTCTACAGATGCACTTTATTTATAAACTTAGGCTTATCATCCAGTCTAGAAACTAAACAAAGAGTAGTGGAACCAGGAGGAAATCAAATCCCACGGGTCCCTCATTAGGTAGAACTACTAGCACAGAGGGGTTTCAAATAAGGGCTGCAGAATCACTAGCAGGCTGAGGTAAGTTATCTCAGATCAGAAGACGAAAAATGTTTTTAAGAAAAAGAGAAAAAGGGCGTAAGTAAATGGCATTTTTAACATCCAAAGCTGACTAGTACCTCTTCCCATTTTTTCTGTAAATCTACACACACACACACACACACACACCACACACACACACACACACACAAACGCACACACATGTGCGTATGCATATGCATGCATGCATGCATGCACACACACACACACACACACAGCACACACACACACACACACACACACACACACACACACACTGATACATACACACATACCTGCCTGCACATTAACATGAACAAAAGTGAAACTCTCACACTAAATCATGATGACGCGCACTGAAGGAGATGCAAACACAGACACACAGACACAGACAGACATGCACTTCTGATGTAACAGTGTCAGACATCTCCAGTCTGCTGTGTAGATGAAGCGCGCACACACACACACACACACACACACACACACACACACACACACACACCACACACACCACTGCTACAGTGCCAGACAACTGGTCTGCCGTCCGGTTTGAAGCACTACATGTGTGCGCATGCATGCACACACACACACACACACACACACACACACACACACCACACACACACACACCACACACACACACACATAAACACAGTCACACACACACACACACAAACACACCCTTTTGCACACACATGTGTGTGCGCACACACACACACACACACACACACACACACACACACACACACCACACACACATACGGAGTGAATAAAGTACACACTGTACCCTGTGAGCATAATATATGTACACACGCAAAATGCCCACACATGCGTGCACGTACTTTTTTAAAACCTGCACCCCCCCCTCAACCCTCTCAGCCTGATGTGGCCCTTTGCGGTCGGCTGGGCTATAAGCAACATTATCTTATCTTATCCCCCCCTCTGTTCTCTCCTCCACAAGCAACTAAAATAATACATACACCGACAAACATGCGGTTATGCACACTACATATATGCAAGTGATCCTACCCATCCACGCATTCACACACACACACACACACACACACACACACACTCACCACACACACACACACATATACACGCGCGCGCGCGCGCGCGCTCATACACACACACATTCGAACACACACACACACACACACATTCGCCACACAGCATACACGTACGCATTTATGATGAAAACAGTGTCAGAAATGTTCAGTTTGCTCTCTGGATGAAGCTCACAGAGTCACGCACAAAGTCAACAGCACACAACTCTCACTAGTCTCAGCACTTTCACTGTGAACACTCAGTAGTCTTGCTTTGGTCAGTCTTTTAACGTGGTGACAGCCCTGATGTGGCCCTTTGCGGTCGGCTGGGCTATAAGCAACATTATCTTATCTTATCTTAGTCTCAAGTCTGAGATGGGGGGGGCCGATAGCTCAGTTGGTAGAGCGCCGGACTCGTGATCCTGGGGTTGCGGGTTCGAATTTCGGTCTAGGGGGATTTTTCCCTCGGAGTTAACATTTGGTTCTGACTCCATCCCCCCCTATAGTCGTTCGGATGGGACTATAAACCGAGGTCTAGTCTGTGTCACATGCACTAAAGACCATACACGGACTCTAAAGATCCCGATGCTCATGTCCTAAGACGGGTGAGTACCGGCTACACGAAAATACACAATGCATGCAACCTGTGTGCCAGAATAGTCTACTTGAAGACTGTGGGCACGGGGCAGGTTAAACATCCCCATCTGGAAGAAGAGATAAGGCAAAAAAAAAAAAAAAAAAAAAAAGTACTGTGTTAGCGCAGGCGTCAGCTTGAAACAAGAAAAGTAAAGTGACGGGCTTACAGACTAACCTTTAACTCGGAATCCTCTGGGCCTGCAAACCGCAATTCAATCGAGTCTGAACTCAGCTTTGTTCCAGATCGTCAGTTTGTCGAAACTTTTCATGATTTCGAACGAAGTTTCAGTGGATGAAACCGGAAGCCAGACTGAAAGAAAAGCCTCGTTTTGGCTGCGCACGTGGAGGCCGTCTGCATCATAATACATGGGCGTGGCAAGCTTTCACCCCGCCTTCCTTGCAGCCGACGAGCTGTCATGGTTTAGGCAATAAACTGATTAATAAATAAATAATTCAAAATGAAGATATTTGCTGCCACTGCGGTTAAGCATAACATGTACGGAACAGTATAAAAAAAAGCCTCGTCTGATCCCATCTCTCACTGTCTGTCTCTGTCTTTCTGTCATTGTCTCTCTCTCTCTCTCTCTCTCTCTCTCTTACACACACACACACACACACACACACACAAACATACTGCAAACAATCATGCAAAACACACACACACACACACACACACACACATATGGAACTCTATGCGCACGTGTGAGCTTACATCGCATTTGTGTGTGTGTGTGTGTGTGTGTGTGTGTCTTTGTATGTGTGTGTGTGATCACGCGTGCGAGAGTGTGTGTTGTGGTGAGTGTTATGTGCGCGTGAGTGCGTGTGTGCGTGTTGTGCGTTCGTGCGTGCGCGCGCGTGTGTGTGTGTGTGTGTGTGTGTGTGTGTGTGTGTGCGGGCGGGCGCACGCGCGTGTGCTTGCACGCATGCACACATGTACACCTGTATGTGTGTGTGTGGGGTGTGTGTGTGTGCGTGCGTGCGTGCGTACGCGCGCGCGTGTGTGTATGCGTGCTGTGTGTGCGCGCGCGCATGCGTTTGTGTGCGCGCGTGCATGCGTGCGTGCATGCGTGCGTGCGTGTGTGCGTGCGTGTGTGTGTGTGTGTGTGTGTGTGTGTGTGTGTGTGTATATAAAGCACGATTATTCAACTGAAAACATCAACCTAAATTAATTCACCCCCACTCACCTCAACCGCCCCCTGAAAGCATATGCTTTCTTGTCATACTGATCCGTGTGTTTCACCTGGCGTGTGGGTGTGGAAGGATGACTTGTGAAGAACTTTCTAGAAAAAATCAGGTCCCTCATAATCAATATCAGAAGATGTGACATGTTGGCATGTCCCTGTCATATACCAGTCTAAGAGATTGTACACACTCGTATGTGTGTAGGACTTTAGCTTTGTCCGGCTTCATATCACACAGATTCATCACCACCATTTTCTCTCTCTCTCTCTCTCTCTCTCTCTCTCTCTCTCTCTCTCTCTCTTCCCCTTTCCTTTCCTTTCCTTCCTTTCATTTCCTTCCTTCCCTTCCCTTCTCTTCTTTCTCTGTCTCTGTCTCTCTCTATGTCTCTCTCTCTCTCTCTTTCTCCCCCCCCCCCCCCCCCCCCCCCCCCCCCCCTTCTCTCTCTCTCTCATCGCACTGCGCCATACATCGGTACCAGATCCGCATAAAGGACAAGTATAGTCTCGTCATTACCATCTTCTGATTGCGGATGCTGAGGGCATGTTACGATGGGCTACTTCCCTGACGTCACCGTCACTGTTTTCAGTCCACTGTCTCATGGTCTGTGTGTCGTGCTACAGGGCAGATGATTTTCCTTTGAGGACGGTGGAGGTGGGGAGTAGGTGCTCAGCCTTAGCTCACATTATCTACACTATGTCAGAAGGGCTTGCTTCTACAGCCATGTTTTGGGTTGCTCCTTATCGGAACGGGACAGAGAGATACATTGATTTTGTTTCATTCCTCCGGGCTGTATTGGGTTGGGGGATGGGTGGGGGTGGGGGTACATTGATTTTGTCTCATTCCTCCGGGCTGTATTGGGTTGGGGGATGGGGGGGGGGGGGGGGAAGAAATAAGAGGACGGTAGGTGAAGACCATGGAAGAGAGGGAGGTGGTAGAAGGGATGATGAGGACCCTTTGGAAACTGTCTCCTGACCGATACTTGGGTTTTATCCAAGACGTCGCTGTCCTCTTCATTTCAATTTCCCGTGGGATAGGCTGCGATTTCACTGTCAGATGTTAGAACGTGTGCGCGCGCGCGCGTGTGTGTGTGTGTGTGTGTGTGCGCGCGCGTGTGTGTGTGTGTGTGTGTGTGTGTGTGTGTGTGTGTGTGCGTGTGTGTGTGTGTGTGTGTGTGTGTGTGTGTGCGTGCGTGCGTGCGTGCGCATGTGTGTGTGCGCGTGCGTGCGTGTATGTGTGTGTGTGTGTGTGTGTGTGTGTGTGTGTGTGTGTGTGTGTGTGAAGAGAGAGAGGAGAGAGAGAGAGAGAGAGAGAGAGAGAGAGAGAAGGGCACACTTGAAAATGAATTAAGTACTTTTGTTGCTCTATACGTGAGGCCTACGCGTTCAAAAGAAATCATTTGACCCATTGGTGAAAGAAACAAACAGAAAATAGTACAGAACAATTCAAAGAAAAATGAAATTAATCACAACAAAACCAGCAAGGAAACTTTGAAAACACCTCGACGAACGACAGCAAGGGAAAACCCAGTCCATTAATCAAGAAGTCTGCTCAACTATCTTAGCAATCAAATAAACAGGCAGCCTGCCAGCTAATAAACTAAACGATCAACATAACACATGCTTTTGTGTCAAAAAGAATCAGAACAAGAAAGAAAGAAAGATAAGGCGCAGTGAGAACACAACACAAAAGATCAACCACTCACTCGAACACCGAGTCACAGTCAGAATCCAGACTGGACAGAAAGTCCGTGGTAAACATCATGTCAAACAGCACGCAGCATGCAATCCAATGAACGTCGGTGTTGTGACAGCGATTTGCCGCGTGAACACATCACAAAACGCAATCGAAGACACACAGCTGCGACGCCAATACAAACGGCACATCCTTCGACGTCACAACTCGAACCACTGACAAGTCTGCGCCACTCAAGGACAGTAATTATGCGGTCACTCCATGGGACCACTTCACTGATATTTGTTGTGGTCTTTAAACTTTGGTCTGAAGGACTGTCTATTCGTGACAGACCGACCTTTTTGCAGTTGCATCAGCAGTCATTATGATACACACGAAGCATCAGTCGGGGCATCCGACACCCTCGCTCAGTTTCGTGCAATGATGTTTCACAGAAAGTCCAGCGACAGTGATGGCAGGCAGCAGCTCAAACAAGACAATCAAAGTCGCGGTAGTATAGATCGCCCAAAACGAATGAATCACAAGAATCGCCACACCTGGGTTCAGTTCCTCATCATTTGTTCCATCCATCACCCATCTTAATCCTCTCGAATCTTCACAGATTATTACTGCACACGTTTAAAATAATAGTATTTGGATTCTACGTTACGACACAGACCAAGAGACAAATGTTCAAGGCGGCATTCACCAACAGTGTACATTCTTTGCATCCTTCTACCTGTACCTCTTGAGTGTAACTCATACTACTGATGCACTCGGGAGCCACAACACGACGCTCCTTGTGGCTGCGGCAAGCTACCACCATTCCCACTAACCGGCCTCAAGTGTCCAGACAGGATGCGACATCTGCAAGGCAACTGTGGTCGTATCGCCTCAGTCTTCTGTCTGCTGACTGCACCGAGAACATTTTGAAGTCAGCCAGAGCGGCAATCGTCAGGCTGCGGCGCAATGTTATTGTATAACTCTTGAGAGGTTCAGGGTTCAGTTCCTGGAGATCTTGCGTGAGAGCATTAATTTCCCTCACTTCCACGTTTCTTGGGTGTGAACTATCACTGAGCGATCGTTTGATGTGGAGTATGACCGGGTACTCGTTTGACGTGGAGTATGACCGGGTATTCGTTTGACGTGGAGTAGGCCTATTACCGGGTATTCGTTTGACGTGGAGTATGACCGGGTATTCGTTTGACGTGGAGTAGGCCTATTACCGGGTATTCGTTTGAGGTGGAGTAGGCCTATTACCGGGTATTCGTTTGACGTGGAGTAGGCCTATTACCGAGTATTCGTTTGACGTGGAGAAGGCCTATTACCGGGTATTCGTTTGACGTGGAGTATTACCGGGTATTCGTTTGACGTGGAGTAGGCCTATTACCGGGTATTCGTTTGAGGAGGAGTATTACCGGATATTTGTTTGGCGTGGGATATGATGGATATTCGTTTGACTTGAAGACCGATGGCAACTTGTTAGGCGTGGAGTTATAAACCGGGTATTTGCTTAATATGAAGGGGGGAAGGGGGTATTCCCTGGCTGCGGTATTTTGCATAAGGAGGGGGGGGGGGGGGGGGGGGGGGGGCGGGGAGAGGGACCAACCCGAACTACCAAACGTTCTAACTAAAACCGAACTCCAGTCTTTGTTTGGCACCTTTCCATATCTCAATAAAAATGGCAGGAGAAAGAGTTTTTTTTTCTCTCTCCTCTCTCTCTCTCTCGTTTTATTTGATAAGAGGATACGCATGTGTATATGTGTGTGTACGCGCGAAAAGGATGGACCCGTATCATAACACGCAGTCTCGCACTCTCTCTCTCTCATAAATAAATATATAGCCTATATATATATATATACGTACACACACACACACACACACATAATGCTAAGCAATTTAGTGGTTGGGGTAAATGAGTTCAGGATAACAATTCTTCCGTGTAACAACTCTTCCGTCTTTACATTAATGACTTGGCAAAAGACTTGCATGGGAAAGAGAAGGGGGGGGGGGGGGGGGGGGGGGGGGGGTGGAGATAATAAGAACACAAAACCAAGAAATACACTATAAATTTTAACCCCTTCACTAGCAGCATATCGGAACCATCGTAATCCTTCCTGAAGAGAGATCAATTCATATTGCCTGCTCCGAGGCCTTTCGTCCGCTGGATCGGATTCGTCAGGAAGATACAGTGGCTATGCATTCTGGGTATCAAATGGAAATACACCACAGTCTAAAATTCTGGGGTGTTCTGCCCCCAAAGGGTTCAGAAAAAAAACCCCAATAGCCCCCCAAAAGCACCAGCAAAGGGGTAAAAAGTGAAACAAACAAAAAGTGTGGAAAGAAAAAAGTTGCTTAAAAAAACAAAAATCATTAGAAAAACAAAATAAAAGTGGGGGAAATTTTTGGCCTAAGCTTGGGGCCCATTCAAGGATGCAAGGGAGGTCAAAAGATGCCCAACAGTCCAGTGGTTACCCGCGCTTAATAACCCAAGCTTGTCAGCACTAAGAATTGTGCAAAAAAACCTTTATTTGGAATCCTAAGAGAGGGAAATCCCCCAGGATTGCCCAAACGTTTTATGCTGAAAAAATTATGGGGGGGGGAAAAACAAGTTAGGCAAAATTTTTTCCGTCATTACTTAATGACTTGGCAAAAAATTTAAAGGGGAGAAAAAAGGGTTGGGGGGGGGGGGGGGAGGGAGAACAAGAAAATAAGACCAAAAATCGGGAAAAATATATTATAGGCTAAAGTTAAAACCCCCCACTAGCGCATATGGAAATCGTAACCCTTCCTGAAGACAGAGAAATTCACATATGTAATTCTTCCTCCTCTCTCTCTCTCTCTTGCGCATGCGCGCGCGGTGTTATATAAAATTATATTTATTATATTTTAATATACAACAAATAAAAAAATTTCCCAAGGATAAGTCCCGCACCTTTTTCGAAATTACAGACCTTGGGTTGCAATGACTGAAAAATATTGAATTATAAAAAAAGTTCTCTTATGTCTTAATTAAAAAAAGGGGGGAGTTCGCTTTCATTCTGCAGTGGTAATGATTTGCCTAACAACGTAGGCTTGAGGGGGGTAAGGGGGGAAAAATAAAATAGATTTTTCTAAAAATGACCTTCAGCAAGTTATATTCTCCAGGGGGGGAATCTCCAATATGGAGGGAAACTCACTAACATATAATCTGGTCATTTTCCGATATTCAAAATTGGGGGTTTCCCCTTCAGTGCCCGCGGAAAAGGGTAATTGACCCCCTCTCCCTTTTTCAGTTTTAAGAAGAATGCTCCCAGAAAAGGTTGTGTAAAATTTACCGCAGTTGTTTTTTGGTTTTCAAAAAACCAACCAAAGGTGAATTAAGAAAAAAAGAAAACAAAAAAAGCAAAACAAACTACATTTTCTTGTGAAAAGTAAAAAATTAAAAAAAATCCCCTAAGCACAAATGTGAGGGGGCCCGTTCTTGGAATGAATCCGAAAAGGGGCTAAAATACACAACTAAAAAAATTCCAAGTAAGTCCCCCACCCTTCCAGCAACTTACAGAGCGCTTGGGGTTGCAATGCTGCAAGAAATATTGATTATAAAAAAGCTTTTCTTAGTCTTAGATTGAAGAAATGGGGGGGATTCGCATTATATCTGCAGTGGAGTGTTTTTGCCCAAATAACATATGTGCTTTTGGGGGGTGAATATTTAAAAAATTTTTGTGTGTGGTGTGTGTGTGTGTGTGTGTGGTGTTTGTGTGGTATGTTTGTGTGTGTGTGGGGGTGTGTGTGTGTTTGGGTGGGGTGTGTTTTGTGTGTGCGTTGCAAAGATCGAAAAGGGTGGAATCTGATGCGCTGAGCAAAATTCACCCAAAAATACCAAAATACCATTGGGAAAAGGGTACAAGTTTTTAAAATGTGTTTAAAAAACCCTTTTCCGCGTTTTTTTCCTCCTCCTCCTCTCCTCCTTTTTCTTTTTTTGGACTCTTTTAAAGGGGGGGGGGTTGGGGTGAGGGGGGGGAGGGGGACTGTCTCGCCCCCCAAAATTTTTCAGTGGGGAAGGTTTCACACACACACAAAAACAAAACACAACACACCACCACACCACACACAACACACACACACACCTCACATGCACCGACCCCCCCACAGAGAGAGAGAGAGAAGAGAGAGAGGGGGGGAGGGGAAGGAGGGGAGGAGGGGGAGAGAGAGAGAGGGCCGGCACCCTAAAAACGTGGGGGGAAACCATTTGGTTTTAAACTAAACGTTATGAGGACATGTTCTCTCTGGGAAAACAAATCCATTTCCACACTACATTACCCACACTTTATAACACTACTCTGGGGAAAAATTCACTAACTACACTAGACAACCCACCCCACCAACCACACCTTTTCCCCTACACCACGCTCACACACCACGCCAAAAACATAAAATCAACACCACACCGCACCACCCACCCTACCACACTCACCCGCCCCTACCCACGCTACACACACTACATACACTACACTACACCACATTTTTTTAAAAAATTAAGCAAGCAAGCACAGCACAGCCGAAGCCACTACACCAACTATATAACACTCCCGGCAAAAAAACATACACTACACTACCCCACCGCACCCCACCGCCCACACCGAAACCCCCACCACACCACACCAACCCACCACACCACACCACACCCCACAAAACCACACCACACTACACCACTACACTACACTATTTTAGAAATAATCCAAACTACACTACCTAACTCACTCACTACACTACACCCAACATAAAAATACACTACACTACCTAACTGTCTCTAGAAATGCTTCAAGCTAGTCCACCCCTACCCCTTTATGTCAAGCGCCCTTTGGACAGCTTCCCAAACGAGACCTCTTCTTCTTCTTCTTCCTAAAATACTGGTTCACTCAAAAACGAGTAGGTCACCAGCGCGCATGTTAAAAAGTAAAATAAAAATAACATAAAATAGTGCGACTCAGACTGTTGGCCCTGGCAGTCGATAAGCAGCGTTGATTGCCCCCTTGACGGACACGCTGGCCACCTAATGAGTTTGGAGTCAATAAACTTCACAGCCACGACTGTTGTTGTTGTTGTTGTCGTACCGGCTAAAAGACTCAGGGATCATCCAAACAGCCGAAGCATTTAAAACACTATGGTACAAAGCATCAGTGGGGATGAGAACATTACGTGTGTGACCGTTTTTTGATTACCCCGCCACGTGGCAGCCACACTCCGACTTCGGGGGATTTTGGAGACTGATAATGTTATGCTAGGAGCTTGTCACAACTGAAGACAATCCCACATAACTTTTGCAGAGCATAACAACATTTTGATGTAGCCTTGGTGTTCTAGCCCATGTAAATTGGCCTGACACAGCTTTAGCCATGGCATACAGCACTGACTGAATACAGAAGACGAAAAACGTGTTGTTCATTCCAAAGATTTAAAAACCCCCCACCCTCTCCACCCCCGCCCCTCACAATTTTAATTCGGGTAATAAATTGCTAATAAGACCCCATGTTGTTTATCTTGACTGTTGTTTGTGATCTTGTTACCCTTTTGTTTTTCCTCTTTTGTTCTGTTTTGTGTTGTGTTGTGTTGTTTATCCCCGGGCTGTTGGTTTGTTTGTCTGTCCCTGAGCACAACGAAGCCAGAACGACGGAAAAGTGTCGTTTCGATCAAACTTCACTAAAAAATGGAAAGTAACCAGGGAAAAGAAACGGTCAGATTCTGGGGGTGGATCTGTGGAGTAGAATCGGATTGTACGTGAGATCCTTTATGTCCCCCCCCCCCCCCCCCCCCCCCCCCCCCCCCCCACCCCCCCCCCCCCCCCCCCCCCCCCCCCCCTTATATGCTCCACAAGGAAAAACAAACGAAGCTTCACAATTATATAGCTGGAAATAATCACGTTATCTTTAATAGCATCGTTCGTGTAGGCCGTGAAACCGCTGAGATTGATTATCCGATATATTGCCTCACCAAGTCAGTGTTTACTCTCTCTCTCTCTTTCTCTCTCTCTCTCTCTCTCTTCTTTTCTCTCTCTCTCTCTCTCTCTCTCTCTCTCTATGTGCGTGCGTGCGTGCGTGTGTGTGTGTGTGTGTGTGTGTGTGTGTGTGTGTGTGCTCTCCTCTCCCCTGACCCCTGTCGTCTGTCAGTTGGTCTGTTTCTCTGTCTGTCTGTCTCCACTGGTTATTGGCACGTGTGCGGAAGAGGGACATTGACATGATTAAAACTCGTTCAGTCCACACCACACCGGAAAAAACATTTTTAGCGCGGGTTCTGGGGTTCCTGTGTCCACTTACAACACAGTGTCAGGCCCTGATTCATGACTGATGCTTTTCTGCACTCACGCACTGTGTGTGTGTGTGTGTGTGTGTGTGTGTGATACACACCCAGCAAACAGAGAACACACACACACACACACACACACACAACACACACACAGAGGTCACGCGCACATGCAGAGAGTGGTTGATTGATAAAACTTTTTTTCCAAGGGTAAAAGATGAGCAATATGCCTTTTTTAAAAATTTGCGTCCGGCCCCGTCCCTTCACGGGGATAGGGTATTAAACAGGGGAGAGAGAGAGAGAGAGAGAGAGAGAGAGAGAGAGAGGGGAGAGATGCCTCTTAAGGAATGCCCTCACGTCAGCTTTTTTTGTTTTTTTCGTTTCAGCTGGCGATTGGGTCACACACACACCACCACACACACACACACACACAACCACATATATTATATATATTTATATTAATATATTATATATTATATATTATATTTTATATTTAATATATATATTTATATATATATAATAGAGAGGGAGACATATAGATAAACTATATATGTACGGAGAGAGGAGGGGAGAGGGGAGAGAGAGTGTGTGTCACAAAATTATGACGTGCAGTTTTAAAGACGTCATTTTCTTTCAGAATTATTACGTAGCCTAGTTTGTTTGCGCGCTCTCCGCGCTATAAAATAAGTCGTACTTATTTTCTTTCCGGGACGCAATGGCGTGTTTATACCACCATATAAAATATGATGTTGGGTATTTCAAGTAATACTACTTTATTATTTTATAGACCGCCGTACCCCGCTAAAGTCTCTGTTATAGTTGTTAGGTTGCCGGGGAGATAAAATAATACTAGGTAGTGATATCTAACAGTCCTCCATAATAGTAGTAGTAGTAGTAGTAGTAGTGTGTAGGGACGTAATCAATACATAGGCCGTTAAGCCTTTCAATGTCCCCTCGTGTTATTTTACTTTTATGACAGGGTTGAAAATGCATGCAATATAAATTTTCCTTCTTATTCATCAAATAGTTCGTGGGAGCAAGACGTTATTTCAATGCTGCTGCAAAATATTCTTTCACTAGTTTCAGGACATCGCAGGATGTTTGGGCTTTAGTTTTCGTCTTTTGCCCTTGCTATTATTATGATATATGTATTTTACTTATTGATCAACCTCCTCATCTTCTTTATTCACACGGTCTACAACTTAGCATCTTTCAACTGACAGACGTCAAATTCAAGCGAGAAAATATTAGTATCAGAGTTTTGTGTCATTCCAGTTCCTTTTATGGATTTACCTTGTTGAGGCCGTGTGATCGAATGTGAATTTAGTCCACATCACCACGCTGACACAGAGTGGAAACCTTTCACCTACCGTATTCGTATTTGAACTTGAACTTGAACTCAAGTTGAGCTTTGTTCCTGGTGAAGGTGTCTGTGCTATTCTGGATTTGTGCTGGGCTGTCAGTGGTTGTGGTTTGAATTCTTCAGGGTTTGTTGTGTTGTATCTTCAGGTTCTGGGACATTGTTTTGGACGGTCTGTGTTTTCTGTCGTGCCGTTATCTTCAGGATCTGCGTACCATCATTTCGGTGCTTGTGGACATTGCTGTCATCGTCTGCGGCGTCGTGAGTCTTGTGACGCTTAGGCCTATATATTATATGCTTGTATGTGTGGTGTCTAGTCCCCGTACTGTATATTGTTTCATCCATCATTATCATCATCATCATCACAAATATTCTTGATTCAATTATAATTTTTGTTTCCTTATTCATTCTTGTTTCATTTCTTTGGAAGAAAAAGCTGGAGAGTGGGGAATGGTGGTTGGTGTCCAAAGAACATCATAACAACACAGTCGCAAAATATAATGGCCCCTAGACATATATAAACGGAGCCATTGCA
>CM031606.1:43813053-43838053 GCA_018398815.1 Conus ventricosus
TCTATTCTCTTTCTTTCCTTCTTCACCTACTTAACACATTATCTAATAACCCCACTTCATGTATACACATATTTGAAAACTAAATCAAAAGGAGTAGATCGGTCATTATCAAGCACAACACCTACACGCTGCTGACACGTTTTCTGGTAAGAACACTCCTTGCCTTAACAAGATGACACTGTGTTAGGGAGAGAGAAGAGGGGTGGGGATGGGCTGAGGGTAGAGTGGTGCAGTGAAAGTGTGAAAGTTAAGAGGGAAAGATACAGGCGCGATCGATCTGCACTGAAGCTAACTTTATAGCCGTCCTTTCGCTGATACCATCAAAAGTTGGTTGCCCGAAGGATTAGTGGGGAGCGAATTTCCACTTGTACGCCAGGCGATTGAGGTGTCACGGACAATCGGACGGATGGGTATTTTGGGCTTACTGGATTCCTTCAGAAGCAGTCTGAGAGCTTATCATCCAACCTTCGTGCTTCTCTCATTTTCTCTGTCTGTGTTGGTGTCTTTTTTTTTATATCTGTCTCCCACCTCCATCTTTCTCATCTCACTTAAGTGTGGATGGCCTAGCTCTCTGTGTCTTTCTCTGTCTTTGAGTGTCTCTGTCTGTCTGTCTGTCTGTCTGTCTGTCTGTCTGTCTGTCTCTCTCTCTCTCTCTCTCTCTCTCTCTCTCTCTCTCTCTCTCTCTCTCTCTCTCTCTCTCTCTCTCTCTCTCACACCTCTTCGTTTTCCCTCATCTTTTTCTCTCGGCTCCAGGTGATCTGACTCTGTATGTGTGTGTGTGTGTGTGTGTGTGTGTGTGTGTGTGTGTGTGTGTGTGTGTGTGTGCACGCGCTCGTGTATGCCTGCGCACGCGCGCATGCATTCATGTGTGTGTGTGTGTGTGTGTGTGTGTGTGTGTGTGTGTGTGTGTGTGTGTGTGTGTGCGCGTGCGTGCACGCATGCGCGCTAATGAAATGAACGAGTTGGGAAGAAAACAAAGACACAAATTAGAATGTTTCCAAGCGAGGTAACCTATTTCCTTTATTTTACTGCCCATGGAAGGGTCAGGACTTAATCCATGAACGATCTACGATACTAAGAGTTCGACTCTGAAGGCAGGATCTTATAAAAACTAACACTGCTTTGTCTATCTATTGCCGTTATTTTTGTTGTTGTTTTATGTCATAGCAATGCTTTCTCTGTTTATTATTGTTATTCTGTTGTTGTTATATGTCATAGTAATGCTTTCTCTGTTTGTTATTGTTTTGTTGTTGTTTTATGTCAAATTAGTACATTATCTATTTATTATTGTTAATTTTGTTGTTGTCCAGAACTGACCTTCCGTCATCGTCATACCGGGCGTGAAGATGTTTGACGTGAGCACTGTGTTGGTGGGAGGGGTGGCGCTGGCCTTGTCCTTGGTGTGGTGGTGGCTGCGCTCCAGATGTCCACCCGGTATTCCACCCAGTCCCGGCGTGGCCCTGCCCCTGGTGGGCCACCTGTACCTCCTGAGCAAGGACCCCAGGCCCCAGTTCCACAAGTGGCGCCAGCAGTACGGAGACATCTTCAGCCTGCGCTTGGGTGGGCGGCTGATCATCGTCTTTTGCGGGCTCCCAGTCATCAGGGAAGCTTTTGTCAAGATGGCCGACGTCTTCTCCGAGAGACCGTCCATGTTTATAACGGACAGAATCAGCAAAAAGAGAGGTGAGGTTAACTGTTTATCTTAGGACATTTAAAACTTCGTATCCTGAAACCATGGAAGACTAAACTTTTCCTTCAGTGTTGTTTGTGTCTGTCGGGAGAGTTGTGTAGGTGCATGATATGTCAGTAGTCTTTCCTTTTATTTCACGTAGGGCCTATGTGTTACCTCTGTTGTTCCGTGTTAACAGGACTTCATCGTAAGGATAATAGTCTTAATATATGTTTCGATAACTATGAACTCGAAAGCCGTGTTTGTTTGTGATCCACGCATGACTGAGTGTGCACTTGTGAAGGTTGACGCTAAACGAGCACGACTGATACGAGGATCCCAAATCTGAAAGCGTGGCTCTGTCTCGTACTTTGTATGTGTATGTGAGCCTTATTAGGGACAGATTAGTACGCTGTCGTCTGCTGTCTACTGTCATATAAAGGTAAGAGACAGTAAGTTAATCAAACCAGTGAACTGAACCAGCACACTCAGTAAGTTAATTAAACCAGTGAACTGAACTGAACCAGCGCACAATACAAGAAAAAAACAAAAACTTCAATGTTCAGTCAGCCAAGCAAATAAACACGTTCATTGTACAATAACCAGCCAGCCAGATAAATCCCCATATCTTCAGTTCGATGACCAGTCAGAGAGGCAGTCATGTTCTCCACACAGTGACTAGTAAGCCGAGGAAACAATTCAGTCTTCTCCCCTCGAGAAAAGATCATTCAAACCTCAATGGAGAATCACTTCTCGTCTGGTCGTAGCTCTGCGAACTGGACAGTGGGTCGTGAGCTTCAGTTAAGCAAGAAATGACAATTGCAGGAGAACAGGTGGATGAAGATCCTTTTTACACCATACTTACACCACAAGAGCGGTGACACAGTCTGATGATCGTTGAAAATGGCCATTTCTATGTTGGGCGCCAGCGAGACTCCAACATGTGAATGAGAACTCGGTGTTCCATGCGACAATTACTGTACATCCATACACCCCTCAAAATCCGATAAGGATGTATATTTTTTTTGCAGCTCCACAAAAAGAAGGATGAATACATTTAGATAATGCTAATTGCTAATCTAATCAAGGACAGAGAGAGAAGAGTCACTGTGCGTGCACGTTGCTATCTCAGTGTACTGCGGTGATGAACTCAAACATGCTGTGCAACAAGTGCTTGACGGTCACTGTGCTTGACGGTCACCGCCCCCACCCCCACCCGTCCTTCCCATTGTGAGAGTTCTTGAGTTTTCCTTTATTGTATCCATGGCAAACTTTGAGGCGGTTATGTTAGAACAGAGAAGCAACATGAGACTCAAATACATGAAATGGGATCCCACGTGACAGTAATCATATTAGGACACTCACCGATACAGTGTGGGGTCTTTCGAGACAGTTGTTGCATTAGGACACTAAGAGACAGACTGTGGTATAGGCTACTACGTGATAACCGATCCGTTAGGACACTGAGAGACACACTGTGCTATACTACGTGATAACCGATCCGTTAGGACACTTAGAGACACACTGTGGTATACTACGTGATAGCTGATGCATTAGGACACTGAGAGACACACTGTGGTGTACTACGTGATAGCTGATGTATTAGGACATTGAGAGACACACTGTGGTGTACTACGTGATAGCTGATGTATTAGGACACTGAGAGACACACTGTGGGATTCTGCATGATAGCTGATGTATTAGGACACTGAGAGACACACACTGTGGTATACTACGTGATAGCTGATGTATTAGGACACTGAGAGACACACTGTGGTATACTACACGATAGCTGATGTATTAGGACACTGAGACACACACTGTGATATACTACGTGATAGCTGATGTATTAGGACACTGAGAGACACACTGTGCTATACTACGTGATAGCTGATGCATTAGGACACTGAGAGACACACTGTGGTACATGACGTGATAGCCGATGTATTAGGACACCGAGAGACACACTGTGGTATACTACGTGATAGCTGATGTATTAGGACACTGAGAGACGTATTATGGTATACTGTGTGATAGCCGATGTATTAGGACACTGAGAGACACACTGTGGTATACTACGTGATAGCTGATGCATTAGGACACTGAGAGACACACTGTGGTGTACTACGTGATAGCTGATGTATTAGGACATTGAGAGACACACTGTGGTGTACTACGTGATAGCTGATGTATTAGGACACTGAGAGACACACTGTGGGGTTCTGCATGATAGCTGATGTATTAGGACACTGAGAGACACACACTGTGGTATACTACGTGATAGCTGATGTATTAGGACACTGAGAGACACACTGTGGTATACTACACGATAGCTGATGTATTAGGACACTGAGAGACACACACTGTGGTATACTACATGATAGCCGATGTATTAGGACACTGAGAGACACACTGTGGTATACTACGTGATAGCTGATGTATTAGGACACTGAGAGACACACTGTGGTGTACTACGTGATAGCTGATGTATGAGGACACTGAGAGACACACTGTGGTATACTACGTGATAGCTGATGTATTAGGACACTGAGAGACGTATTATGGTATACTGTGTGATAGCCGATGTATTAGGACACTGAGAGAACACTGTGGTATACTACGTGATAGCTGATGTATTAGGACACTGAGAGACACACACTGTGGTATACTACGTGATAGCCGATGTACTAGGACACTGAGAGACACACTGTGGTATATTACGTGATAGCTGATGTATTAGGACACTGAGAGACACACACTGTGGTATACTACGTGATAGCTGATGTATTAGGACACTGAGAGACACACTGTGGTATACTACGTGATAGCTGATGTATGAGGACACTGAGAGACACACTGTGGTATACTACGTGATAGCTGATTTATTAGGACACTGAGAGACACACTGTGGTATACTACGTGATAGCTGATGTATTAGGACACTGAGAGACGCATTATGGTATACTATGTGATAGCTGATGTATTAGGAAACTGAGAGACACACTGTGGTATACTACGTGATAGTTGATGTATTAGGACACTGAGAGACACACTGTGGTATACCACGTGATAGCTGATGTATTAGGACACTGAGAGACACACTGTGTGGTTCTGCATGATAGCTGATGTATTAGGACACTGAGAGACACACTGTGGTATACTACGTGATAGCCGATGTATTAGTACACTGAGAGACACACCTTGGGGTTCCGCGTGATAGTTGTTATGCTAGGACACTCGCAAACTAAGATCCTACGTGAGTTGTTATATTGGGACACTTACAGATGTAATGTAGGATACTTCGGCGGGGTTACTCTCGGTGAATACGATCTCTAACGTAGATTACTTTAATATCTCACCTATTTCCGAACATCGTCTATTTACACGATATCTCGTGAGGTCAGTGTCGTCAAAAATATCGAAAAATGGGACCAACTCTGCAGATTTCTCTGCCTCTTTTTTTTTTTCTTTCTCCGTTCCTGATTTTATTTTGCTGAAATGTTGTTTTTTTCCCGAGGATTCTCAATTTTCTCCTTTTGGTCCGCAATCCGCGACTTTCATACAGAAGTGCGAGCCATGATGTAGCCCAGTCTTCTATGTGATCTAGAGGGTCACGGTACCTTCCTTAATCCAGAATTGGTTGTGCTGTAATGCCTTTGCTTTAAATCATCTGTGGAGAATGACATATCTGATGGACGGATCGTTCACACACTTCAGGCATCATCCTGGCGAGCGGTCCAAAGTGGAAGGAGCAGCGGAAGACATCGTTGGAAATCCTCCGTGAGCTGGGCATGGGCAAGAACGTGCTGGCGGAGAAGATCCTGGAGGAAGTGGGCCACTTTGTGCAGGCCATCGAGGATCACCAGGGTCGGCCAGCCGACCTGCACCGGCTTATCACGGTCAGCGTGTCCAACAACATCTGCTCCATTGTCTTCGGCAAACGATTCCAGTATGATGACCCCGTGTTCATCAGGTACCTCGAGAACGTCGAGGAGAACATTAAGCATTTGGGAGGTAGGTATTTAAGACGTAGAGGGCAGAGAGAGAGAGAAGAGAGAGAGAGAGAGAGAGAGAGAGAGGGTGGGGGTGAGGGTGGGGAAGGGAAGAGGGAGGTATGAAGAGAGAGTGAGATAGAGGGGGAGAAAGACAGAGAGGTGGTGGCAGGGGAGGGGGAAAGAGAGAGAGAAAGAGAGAGAGAGAGAGGAATCGGGAATAAAAGATATGTTTTTTTCCATGAAAGAGAATACTCACCGGAATTGAACACACCATGCTATATTCAAACGTGAAAGCATCCACTTTTCTTTTATTTGGTTTTTATTCAGTTAAGCAGGATCAAAATCTAACTTGTTGCTCATTTACTTAGTGAAAGCTTTTGGAATGAAGGGACTTTTGCTGCGAGGTATGTTGCAGTACCTTTGGTTGAGAGACAGTGTTAGCAAATTTGTTCAGGATGGAGAGGGTTTTGGGGAGTTCATGCGATCTGTTCACATTTTGCCACGACCACTCCGATCATATCAGTCACGCGCGCTGATACAATTGTTTGTGCATTGTTTGACAGCAAACGCTTGATAAGTTGAAAGGAGAGCTACATTCTGGTTTTGACGTTTAACAAATCATAATATACTGCTCAAAACAATTTAAGAGCCACCTGCATTTTTCATATGGTTTAGATAACGCATCGTAGTGCATAGAATTCAAAGCTTTTGCCCAATTTTTGCACTGAAAGTGTGACAACAGCTTCAATGCCAGACTGGTTTTGGCATGTGTTCAGTTGAATCTGAGTCTAGTGGGTTGAACGAGTTGACAAAAGAAACACCGAAATCACGAAAACATGGTCGCGGTTTGCGAGCGCATAGCTGAGGCAGCAGAGTTGGGCTGACTGCAAACCGCATTGCACGTGCAAGTCGTGCCTTTACTGAACACATGGAAACCAGTTTTGCTGACCAGTAGGTATAAAAAAAGCCGCTTTTGGGGGTGTTTTTAACCATGCCACCAAGACAGAGATTAAATGACACTGACCAGGGAAGGGCTGTTTCTTGGCTTCAAGAAGGTGTAGGCGTCAGAGAAGTTGGTCGTCACCTTCAAGTGCATCATGCTGTCATCCAAAGACTTCGTGACCGCTTCAGCACCACTGGTAGTTCTGCTGAATGAAGATGGTCTGGCCAGCCTAGGTCCACCACCAGACAGCAGTACAGACTGCTGGTTCTGACGGCGCTAAGACAAAGAACTGCCACTGCAAACAACCTCAGGCGACAACTGTGCTGCAGCGAACGTCAACATTTCCGACCAAACTGTTTGGAACCGCTTGAGAGAAGTTAACCTCCGAGCAAGACGGCCAGCTGTCCCACCTGTGCTGACGGCGGCTCACCGTAGGGCGCGATTGACCTGGTGCTTAGCTGATGTGGCCTGGACGAGGCAGCATTGGGCCTGGGTGATGTTTTCAGACGAGTGGCGTTTTGCTCGGCTCTTGCACGATAGTCGCATACGTGTCTGGAGGCAGACGGGGAAGCTACCAAGAAGCCAACGTAATCGAACGGGACCGATATGGCGGGGGTCTATCATGGTGTGGGGTGGCACAGGAAGGAACTTCAGAACCCCCCTGTACCAAGTTGAAGGCAACCTAACTGGTGTGGGGTACAGGGATAACATTCTTCAGCCTCTGGTCCTGCCTGCCCTGCAAGCCCTGGGCCCTGACGCTATCCTCCAGGGCCCGTATGCACGTCGGTCCGTTTAGTGGACTAACCGCGTTTATCCCCTATACGGGCGGATAGGCGGGAAAAATCGGTATGCACGTCAATCTGGTTAGCCTATCCTATACGGATTTTCGCGTTTAAAGTTATCGCACCTCTGGGGGTCCGATAGCGGGCCTAAACGCGTGTAAATATGGCGGCACTTTTGTTTTTCCAAGCACGACGGCGGCGTCTTCTGCGAAGAAACCGGATTTTCCGGGACCGTACTAATCCCTTCGACACGTACGACGACAGAGAAGTGTTTCGTAAGTTCCGATTTCGTCGGCAGCACATCCTGGAACTGACACGTCAGGTGTCAGCTGACATCACTCTCGCGAATCGCGGATTCACCCTCACTCCCCTGCAGCAAGTGTTCGTCACTTTGCGCTACTTGGCCACGTCAACATTTCAAGACGTCTGTGGAGAAATGGTCGGCGTGGACCAGTCGACTGTGAGCCGAACTGTCAGCAGAGTGACTGACGCTATGTTCAGACAAGCCCGGCAACATATCTTCTTTCCTGATCAAGCCAGTGCGAACAGAGCCAAACGAGCGCTGTACCAGTCTTACGGATTCCCCAACGTGGCGGGGTGCATCGATGGAACACAGGTGCGCATGCAGCGGCCACACGAGCAGGAACATGAACTCGTCAACAGAAAAGGATACCATTCAATCAACGATTAAACCGAAAGCACACAGCGGAGTCGGTTTTCCCAGTAATCTATAAATATCTCACCTTTCACTTGGCGTTTAGCTATACGTTTCCGTTTAGCGCGTCGTGCATACCAAATCCGGTTAGGGTTTATACGCGTTAGGGCCCGTATAGCTAACCGCGTTTAAGCTCTAAACGCGTTTAAGCTAACCGCTTCTGACGTGCATACGCACCCTGGGAGGACGACAATGCCCATCCCCACACTGCCAGGTGGTAAACGTCTTCTTGGAGGAGCAGCGGGTCAACCACCTCGACTGGCCAGCGTCCTCGCCCGACCTTAACCCGATCGAGCACGCCTGGGACGTCCTGGGCGCCTGCTTCACGAGAACCACCCTCCAGCAGTGAACCTGGGCCAGCTCTTCGATTTCTTGCAGCAGGAGTGGAACAACATCCCCCAGCTGACTCTCAGGAGGCTTGTGGACTCTACGAGACAGAGATGTCTAGCTTGTATCCGCGTTAGTGGCGGCCATACTGAGTATTGACATCGATTGTCATTTGATTTGACTGTTCTGATTTCTGAGATGAAGGTGTTCATCAATTAAGCCCATGAAGTTGTTTTTCAGCAGCTGTTTTTTCGTTTATTTCTGATGTCATTGTATCGTTCCATAGATGAATTTTCAATTCAATTGTTTGAAGAAGTTATTTTGTTTATTCGGTTGAATTGTGTGTGAATGTTTTCAACTGGCTCTTAAATTGTTTTGAGCAGCATAGTTCACAATCGAGAGTAGATTGCAGACTGTTTAAAGCAGAGAGACAGGGGGTGTGAGGCTGGGGATGAGGCAGGCGGCTGGAAAGGAGGGAAAGGTGGGATGACAGGGAAGGGAGAAAAGCGAAGGAATTGGTGGGTGGTGGCGTGGAGTTGGGAGCGAACACAAAGCAGACAGAAGTAGGCGTTATGTCACAAAACGAGCCACAGATCTTTAAAGATCCGCATTGTTGCGTACAGGAATAGCACTATGCAGGGTGTGTTCCTTGGTCCTAGCAGTCTGTCTGTCCGTCCGTCCGTCCGTCTATCTGTCTGTTCATCCGTCCATCCGTCTGTCTGTAAGAGACCTGGCAAACAAGTGATCGGATCTTCAGAACAGCTCATACAGAAATTCGTTTGATCAGTAATGTAGAAGTCATGTAATGTTAGACTCTCCAAGCGCAAAACCGGCCAAATACCTGAGCAAACTTTGTCCGCGTGACAACAGGATATAAGGAGTCTGACCACAAGGTTACGACGAGTGATAGTGGTGGTGGTGGTGTGTGTGTATGTGGGGGGGGGGGGGGGGGTAAGGGGGGGGGTAGCTGCGCAGATCTTCATTTGTATTTTACAATATTGGCGACAGATTCAATATTAAGAACAGATTTTGCGATCTGTAGACGCTTTTTCTTTTTATCTTTCTCGGCTAGAAATTCAAGGTTCTCCATAATTTTTTAACGTATACGCCCGTTTTCAATCTCACCGTAAAGGTAGCCACATTCTGTTTGCGGGGACAATGTGTAAACGCCACATTAAAGTACATGTGTTTGACTTCCGTGTCATCCATCCCGCAGACACACGTTGGTCTACTCTTCTCAGGAAGATGGAATGGGATTTGAAAAGCTTGCAAGAGGTTTTTTCACGCATGCGTTCGCGCACGTTACCTTTAATTAAAGTCTCGAGGGAATAGTAGGGGACCGGAGTCTATACAGGAAAGTTAAGTCCGAAGAGAAAATCTCTTGGAACCTGGGTTTCCTCGAGTGAGAATCGAACCCTAGACCATGGAAGAATAATCCGTTGTCTTACCCGCTCGGCCAGCCAGACCCACGATCTCTAGATACAAAAGAAGACATAATGAAGTTCATGTCACCTTATTATCATTTGTGCAGGTGTAGAGATAGCGTGCGGGGCTTGTGTCCTCTTGTGGAGCGCTGCTGACATTTTGTTTTTTCTCTCCCCACGTCGGATCAAGGTGCGGCCATCATCAACTTCATGCCTTTCCTGGAACACCTCCCTGGCGATTTCTTCGGCATCCACAAGATCCTGTCCAACGTGAAGTCAGTGGAGGATCATTTCCTCCAGCCATCCATAGACAGCCACGTGCAGAACTTCACGGAGGACGACGAGGCGGCGGACTTCATCGACGCCTACCTGCGTCAGATGAAGAAGAGGGAGCGGCAAGGAGCGCTCACCACCCTGTGCGGTGAGTGGTCCATCCCTGTGTGTGATGCCAATATGCCATTCACCATTGACAGTTTATTGGGAACCTTCTCTGAAGACTCGTATGCATAGACAGTACCGAACTCTGTTCTTTTAATCGATAATTTACTGACCACTTTGTCTCTACGATATGAAGGCATGCTCTCACTCTCTCTGTGTCTGGGAGTGTGTGTGTGTGTGTGTGTGTGTGTGTGTGTGTGTGTGTGTGTGTGTGTGTGTGTTTAGGTGCACTTTACTCGTTTTGCTTTTAGACTTCAAATTTCTTTTTGTTTTGCTTGTTTTCATCCTCTTCTATCATGCTGTAGGCCTGGATGGCCTCGGCTGTTGGCCGAGCTGTAAACAACATAGAAAAGTAGACAAATTGGTAAATGCAGACGACCTTGGTATCTCCCGTTCATTGAAAGACTCTACTGAAGAGTTTTTCCCTCTGAAACAGTAGTTTGCTGTATGAGCTTGACTGGGAATCTTGAACAACGTTTGTTCCTAAATCAACGTGCAGCACATTTCCCATGGTCCCTTCCGACGTGCTTTCATAAGATGTAGCTACATTCGTGAGTGAGCTTATTTCACGAGGTGCTGTAGCCTGCCAGAAATCATTTCGTATATTTGACACCATGAACCAGTGAACGGCGTGTCTGGAGAACACGTGACTGTGTCTTACATGACAAAAATAGACTGTATAGGCCCGCTTCAAATTTTCAAAGTTATTAAAAGATTGTGTGTTGGATCGCCACTGAACCTGAGGGGCGCGATATTAAAGTTGGAAAGGAACGGGCACTTAAAACGAAGCAGATCGATGTCACTGGGTATTAGGTCGTGTGACACAGCTAAAAAGAAACAGCTTTGAAGAACACATTGGTCTGAATTGTGTGAGCCTGTTTTGAATTTGGTATTCCACTTGGAAACAGTACCGTGTGACATCGGCCTAGGTCACGTAACAATGTTTCCTGGTGAACCAAGTTTCAAAGAGGTGCAGACGGTTTACAGCAACGAGCAGGCTGTTTTGTTTAAATGCCCACGGGCAGACTGCCTCAGGTTCCATCAGTTCATTTGCACTGTCGAATGTCCGATTGGCACACAAAACAAACCGTCACCAAGATCCATCCCACTGGTTTCTGATGCCTGTTTCTTTTGCCATCTCTTACCGCTCCCGTCAATCAAGTGGCCTGGGAATAATGCTGTCCCAATGTGAAATAGCCACAAAACCTATATCTTAGAAAAGTGTGTCAGAGGGGAAGAGCAGGCAACACCGCACTGCGTGCTGATTTCAGTACGGCACGTGCTTTAGCGACTCCCGTGTCACGTAAGACTGAGGCCTATGTCACACGTCAATGTTTCTAGCTGTAGTACCCATTCCAAAGAGGCCCGCACAAGTTAGAGCCAAGAGAATTTACGGTGTTTCTTTTCAGGTACGTCACACGATGAAACACCCACGGCAAAATGTCACACAGTCGCGTCTTTTCACTGGACCACCGACTGCTTGAGTGGCGGGAAAAATCGTTTATCTGTAAGATCCGTCTTGCTTGGATTTTGACACCTGTTTTTTTTTTTTTGTTTTTTTGTTTTTTTGTTTTTTTAAATCACAATATTGCGCTCCACAGGTTAAGCGGCAATGGAATAAACCAATCTCAAAAAAAGTTTTAAAGCTAGAATTTGAAGCCTGTCTGTTCTTTTTTTTTCGTTTGCTATTTGATTGTCGAAAAAGGTTTAGTCACGTGTCGAAAAAGGTTTAGTCACGTGTCGAAAAAGGTTTAGTCACGCATGTTGGATCCAGCAGCGCTGTTCATAAGCTCATGATGCGAAATACCAGCAATATGTTTCGCCAAATTAGAACACGTCGTGAGATGAGTTCACGCATGAAACAGCTTCGAATGTGTTGCTTGCATAATCATGTGAGATGGGCAAAGCAGGAAACACCGTGCTACGTGCCTATTTCTGAATGAAACGTTGTATCACGACTCCCGTGTGACATAGCCATAAATGATGTCATCTCAAAGCAGTGAAGCCATATACGGTGTGATTGTGTTTGTGTTATAGACACCGAGCTCCTGGTTACGGTAGGTGACCTGTTCATCGCGGCTCCGAGACGACTTCAGTGGCTATTTCCTGGACTCTCCTCTATTTCCTCCACCACCCCCACGTCCAGGACAAATGCTTCAGGGAAGTCTGTGACGTCATCGGCACGGACCGGCCTCCCAGCATTCGCGACAGGGGGAAGATGGTGTACCTGGAAGCCACCATCAACGAAATCCTGCGCATCGCAAACATCGTCCCTTTCTCCGTACAGCACGCAACCCCTCATGACGTCAGTTTCCGAGGTTACGTCATTCCCGAGGACGCCGTCATCATGCCTTTTCTGGATACGGTGCTTCACGATCCGCAGATCTGGGGCGACCCGGAGAACTTCCGCCCCGAAAGGTTCATCGACGCTGAGGGGAAGCTCGTCAGACCAGATGAGTTCATTCCCTTTTCAATTGGTGAGTTGGCCCGGCTGCGGTGACATTGCTGCGATAGACTAGACCACCACACGAGGCCTTGTCAGAAGCGCTCCTAAACACAACAACAACAGCGCGCGCGCGCACACACACACACACACACACACACACACACACACACACACACACACACACACACACACACACACACGCGCGCGCGCGCGCGCACAATGATAATGATAATGATAATAACAACAACAACAAAACACACACACACACACACACACACACACACACACACACACACACAGAGCAATCGACAGATCAGTTGATCAATTGATCTATCAATCTGCCTTTCTAGCGATCAATCAATTAACCAATCAAGCAATCAGTCAATCGATCTGTGTATCAATCAGTAAATCAGTCTATTGATCCATCTATCTATCTTTTTTCTATCTTTCTATCTATCTGTCTGTCTGTCTATCTATCTGTCTATCTCTGCTTCTCTCTGTCTGTCTGTCTGTCTATCAGTATATCAGTCTGCCCATTTGTCTGTCTGACCATCTGTCTATGTATGTATGTATGTATGTATGTGTGTACCATTTATCTTTCTATCTATCAATCTATCTACCTACCTTTCTATCTATTTATCTATCTATTTAGGTATCTTAACAAATTCAGGAATTAATACTCACACTAGCGGTATCTGTTTTGCCAACAGTTGAAAAAAGAAATCCCCAAACCAACTAAATACAACAAAAATTAATGCCCCCACTACCATTTTTCTATCAGGATATATGTATATTGAATGTCTATGATCAATTAGACACTGTAGAATGAACTCTATAGTATCCACTCTGTAAAGTGTGTACTGTCTTGGTAACCCCTTCTGAAGATCAAAGCATAACAGCTGGCATTTTAAGAATCGTAAAAAGAGTGATGTATATGGTAAAGATTTTTAAAAACACACACACGCACACACACACACACACACACACACACACACACACACACACACACACACACACACACACACACACGCACGCACGCACGCACGCACACAGACAGAAGAGAGAGAGAGAGAGAGAGAGAGAGAGAGAGAGAGAGAGAGAGAGAGAGAGAGAGAGAAAGAGAGAGAGAGAGAGACGTTTAATATCACATACTTTTATGAAAAGACGTAAAATGAAAGTACTACAACAACTACGACAGAGAGAGAGAGAGAGAGAGAGAGAGAGAGAGAGAGAGAAATGAAAGTACTACAACTACTACGACAGAGAGAGAGAGAGAGAGAGAGAGAGAGAGAGAGAGAGAGAGAGAGAGAATGGTATGGCGCATAAAATCAAATACTACTTTTTCAGTGACACTATCGCCAGCAAACATGCGCGCGCGCGTGTGTGTGTGTGTTCGTGTGCGTGCGTGCGTGCGTGCGTGCGTGTGTGTGTGCGCGCGCGCGCGTGCGGTGCGTGGGTGCATGCGTTCGCGCGACCTATTTCCATCGTGGTGTCATGTCCACTCTGTGTGCTGTCTCAGGTCGCCGGGCCTGCCTGGGAGAGGCTCTCGCCCGCATGGAGCTCTTCCTCTACCTCAGCACTCTCGTCCAGCGCTTCCATTTCCTCCCACCGGAACCGGAAGCGCTGCCCACCCTCGTGGGCAACCTATGGGCAACCTACTCTCCCACGCCCTACAAGATCCGGGCAGTGCGCCGAGAGTGAAAGAGTGACTCCCCTTACAACGCTGCTTGATATTGCTCAAATACCAGGCTGGCTGCCGACAGGATGAAACCCATATCTTTCATTTCTTTTTTCCTTATTTCTCCTAATTCTTCTTTTTTACCTGTTCTTCTTCTTTGACTAGTGTTATCATCTTCTTTAGAAAAAAAATGCGTTATGATGTTTTTGGTTGTAGTTATAATTCTCTTAAACCGGCAAAACATTTTCTTTATGCTGCATGTTCATGTGAATGCTATAGATGTAGAGAGTTTTAGAACATAGTGATTCTCTGCCACGTGCAGCTGCCCCTTCCGGAAATGCAACGTGTTATTCTGTACTGTATTGCTCTGCACAGTGCTGTATTGTAACGCGCTGTATCATGTCGCACTACACTGTTTTGCATTAAGCTGTATAGCATCAACATTATATTGCATAACTTGCCAACACATTTTAGTCTGAAATTCAGGCTGACGCACTATTAGGGGACAGTGCGTCACCACAATTTAGCGCCACCTGCGATTCTTCTTCTCCGTCAGCTTGTATGTTTGTTCCCTAACGGAAGCGCTCTTTTTAAAGGGATGATTATCAGGCTTTTTTTTTTTTGCCATGGGTCTTTTACGTGCGCTGAACGCACGGTGCCTCTCAGGAACTCGTTTTATCGCCCCATCCAGGAATGCCAACCATTTCACCAGGCATCAAAGAGTTAAATGCCACTTCAGATATCGTGTGGTACCTCCCCCCCCCCCCCCCCCCCCCCCCCCCCCCAGTTTGCGTATTGGTTGTCTCTAGATGACTGAGTGGGTCACACTAAGTATATACATCCCTCCTATTTTCCTTTCTCCCACGTCTTCCTGGATTCACGCCAAAGCTCTTCTATCTGCTTCTCAAAGTTTTGCTTCGTGGTGGCATGGCTTACCTTGCTGACACCACACTGATGTTTACTGCTATCCGCAAGCGCAACTCTGATAAACTGTTCTTAGAAATGTGCTATCGCGCACGTGCAGCACGGATATCCAGATAAGCTTGTTTGCTTTTTGAACCATGTCATCTGATCTTGGGCCATTTTTCACGTTCCCTTGGCATTTGTTTGGCCGCTGATGCAAAGATTCACATTCAGCTGGCAACAGACACAGACACATTCCCCATTCATTTCATTGCGGGTAAAATTCACGTATTTCAGTTAAGTGATTACATGACTTTTGTTCGTGGTACATGATATTGGAAGTGGTCTGTTACTTTTTGTGCCTAGTACACTATATTTCCAGATAAGTCGCCACGGGCGTGCGTGCGTGCGTGTGTGTGTGTGTGTGTGTGTGTGTGTGTGTGTGAGAGAGAGAGAGAGAGAGAGAGAGAGAGAGAGAGAGAGAGAGAGAGAGATTGATAAGCTTGTAAAAGACTTCGGAAACGAAACTCGTTGTGGTTGTCCTGGATAAGTTGTGTCGGTCCTGTGCTTTCATTCCGTTAATTCGGAGATGAGAAGGGGTGGGCGGGTGGGCTGGTAGATTTACTGTTGCGCTCTCGCTTTACCTTCCCACGGTCACCACGGTGTTGACGTCGTCTCATGCGGTAATTCATGGTTCGTTTCATTCAGCGATAACGTCCACGTAACCAATGTACGTGAAATGACAGACAGAGACATTCCAGTATAGTAGGAGAAGGGGATCCATCTCACAATGCACAACAACACCAGTACATGTGACAACGCATCAAGATGGTCAGCGAAAATGGCAGTCTGTTTGTTGAGTGCCAATGTGTTCGAACTGGGAACTCGCCGCCCTAACCAAACAGGGACCGTGGTGGAAGGGACACGCAGGATCCACTGCGCATCCGGTATGGCGCGTGTCAGGGACATTTTACTTCCGGTTCCCCGAACATCGATTTTTGCTTCGCATGGGAAATCGAAACCTGCACGTGCTTCATTTCAACATGCCTCAGGGGCTCCTGCCGCAGCATTCTTGGTTGCTCGGCTCTGGAGTCGACAGGGAGAAACGTTTTCTTCCATGAATTACCAAACAAAGGAAGAAATGACGAATGGGTAGACATACTGTTACAGAAGTTCTGTGTAGTAATGTTTTGTCTGCTGAAGAAGCTTTAGTCATTGTAGAGTGAATCTTGTTAGCCAGTCGTAAAATGCTCTGTTTCTTACCAATCAGAATGCAACTTGTCGTATATTTGGGGTAAGTCTCTAACGTCTGCTACCAGAATCATGACACGATCTCTGTAGATTTGAGTCTTTTTTTGTCATAATCTTACTTACAGTTGCTAACAATCATAAAAAAACAAAAAAAAGCCACATTAGGAAGGACGCCGTCTAATAGTATTTTATCAGTCCCTGATTTGGAAACACAGTTGATGTTTTTTTTTTAAAATTGGAAATATTCGATTCACCCCTGCAAGATATCGATATACACATTGAAGTTCAAGACCGGAAGTAAATTTACCCAACGCCTGTTGAAACAGGCGTGTCCGCAAGTTCCCAAAAGGCCCAGTGAAATGTGACTATGTGACATGGAGCTTGCCCCGCTCTGTCTGGAGATTTAGTTGCAAAGTGAGGCGACTGCAGGCGGAAATCTAAACAATTCTTTTTTTTTCTTCATTGCGTTTTCTTTCTTCCCAGGGCGAAAAAAAGTTCTTATCATGATAACAAGATCTCAGTTAGTGTAGAGATGTAGACTTAACGCTCAGCTGTACTATAATGTAATTTCCACCATTGGACCCGAGAAAGAGAGAGAGAGAGAGAGAGAGAGAGAGAGAGAGAGAGAGAGGGCCAACCAACAACAGAAAAACAACAGCAAACAAACAAGAAAGAAAAAAAGAACAAAATAAGAAAGAAACCGAAACCTCTGCATGTCCCGCATAGACTCGAACTGTTGATACGGGATTGTCCTGCTTTCTAGCCGGATACCGCTTTACCCATCACGCCACCGATCGATGTCCATGTTTTGTGTGCTGCTTTGTTGTGAAAATGCCTGCAAGGCCGTGGGCGGGGTTGTCTCAGTGGACTGTAAACAGCTATGATTTGACGCGTTCTTGTCAAGCAGATGTGTTGTATGACATGTGTAGTGAACAGGCAAACTATGGCGCGTGGCTTACTTTGAGCAGGTGAGTATCGATTTGCTAGTGTGTATAGAACCGGCATGCTTTTCATTTTATGCGAGTCGAAGCGTGACTGAGTGTAAGCATTTATGAGGGCGATGGTTAGTGTGTCTGTGGAAGGTGTACATTTGTTGTGTGTGTGTGTGTGTGTGTGCGTGCGTGCGCGCGCGCGCGCGCGCGCGTGAGTGTGTAAGTGTTTGCGTGTGTGTGTTTAAGTGTTTGCGTGCGTGTGTGTGTGTGTGTGCCCCCTAATAGAATATTCATAATTTTGTTTCAGTAGCTGTTTACTGCTTTTGATGGTTGATTTGTACGAGTATGTCTGGATCATAGGTGTTAACAAAATGAATATGTGATCAGGCGTGTTATGGAGTCTGTGGTCCTACATGTGCTAACGAGCACACGTGTGTGTGTGTGTGTGTGTGTGTGTGTGTGTGTGTGTGTGTGTGTGTGTGTGTGTGTGCGTGTGTGTGTGTGTGAATAGAATAGAATAGAATGAATTTTATTGTCATGAAACCTCAGGGTTTATGACACACAACATGGTTATCATAGAAGAACAAAACAATCATACACAAATTTCCCTAATAATGACTGAGCATTCTCCATAGTCATTAACTGGCTTGGAACAATATTTAAAGTATTAATAGTAAGACATTGTATGCCATTCATTAAAAACTCATGCTATTACAACGCCCATAGTGTGTGTGTGTGTGTGTGTGTGTGTGTGTGTGTGTGTGTGTGTGTGTGTGTGTGTGTGTGAGAGAGAGAGAGAGAGAGAGAGAGAGAGAGAGAGAGAGAGACTATTACACTGTCATTACTAATGTTTTTTAGTTAGTTACAGACATTAATCCACGCAGCCACTGAGAAATTAATACTGTCATATCTACGACAAGACCTTGCACTCTTGCTGCCAGTGGCATCATTAGCACTGTTATACCTATGCCAAGACTTGTCTGTATTATGGTCAACATCGCTCTGGCTGTGCCAAGACGTATCTATTTATACATTCATTCATTCATTCATGCCCATCGCTCCCGGTGGAGCATAGGCCATCGACGACCCTTCGCCATCGCACTCTGTTCTGGGCTGTTCTGGCCATTCCAGTCCAGTTGGTCCTTGTTGTTTCAGCTCTGCCTCAGTGTCTCGCCTCCAGCTGTTGCGAGGCCGGCCTCTCTTCCTCTTCCCTGCGGGTTCCAGTCAGGGCTTGGCGTGTGTGGTGCTGGACGCTGGCTTCCTGAGGGTGTGTCCGATCCAGCCCCACTTCCTTTGCAGTATTTGCTTGGCCACTGGTTCCTGTCCGGCACGCTCCCACATATCTTCGTTTCGGATTTTCTCTGGCCATCGGATTTTGTAGATGCGCCTCAGACAGGTGATGAAGAATGTCTGAATCTTTTGTTGCATCGCCTGTGTTGTCCGCCATGTCTCGCATCCATAGAGCAGAACTGACTTCACATTTGAGTTGAAGATGCGGAGTTTGGTTCTTATGCTGATTCCTCCAGATGCCCAGAAGTTCTTGAGCATGACGAAAGCTGCTCTTGCCTTGCCGATTCTGGCTGTGATGTCTCGGTCTGTGCCTCCCTGTTGGTCAACCACGCTTCCCAGGTAGACGAAAGACTCCACCTCGCTGATGGGCTCTCCACCAACTGTGACTGATGTGCTGGCAGTGGTGTTGATTTTTATCAGCTCGGTATTTTTCCTGTTGATCTTGAGCCCTGTCCCGGCTGATGTGGTCTCCAGGCGAGTGGCCTTGTCCTGCATCTGGCTGTGGCTGTGTGACAGGAGCGCCAGGTCGTCAGCGAAGTCGAGGTCATCCAGCTGCGTCCAGAGTGTCCACTATATACCGTTGTTCCTGTCTGTTGTAGTGGTCTTCAGCAGGCACCCCTGCCGAACTCCGGTCCTCACCTCGAAACTTTCGGACAGCTGGCCGGCGTGGGCAATCCTGCAGTTCATGTCCTGGTAGGTGCACCGGATGAGGGAGATGATCTTCTCGGGGACTCCGTAATGCCTCAGTAGCTTCCACAGCGTCTCTCTGTCCACACTGTTGAAGGCCTTCTCATAATCTATGAAGTTGAAGTAGAGGGGGGAGTTCCACTCCGGCGACTGCTCCACGATGATGCGCAGGCTGGTGATCTGGTTGGCACATGATTTGTTCTGCCAGAAGCCTGCCTGCTGGTCTCGGAGCTTGGGGTCGACAGCCTCCTTCATCCTCTCCAGTAGAACCCTGTTGAGAACCTTGCCTGGCATTGACAGGAGCCTGATCCCTCGGTAGTTGTTGCAGTCCCTGAGGTCTCCCTTCTTTGGCAGCTTGATGATGATTCCTTCTTTCCACTGGGCCGGTACCTCCTCCTTCTCCCAGATCCTGCTGAAGAGGCTGTATAGCATGTTGACAGCTGTCTCTATGTCCGCTTTAATGGCTTCTGCTGGTATCTCGTCTGGCCCTGCAGCCTTCCCATTTTTCAGAGTCATGATGGCCTTCTTGATCTCTGCCTTTGAGGGTTTGTCGCAGCTGATGGGCAGTTCTGACTCCGCAGGTGGGATATCTGGTGGTGCGTCAGGGGCGGTGCGGTTCAGCAGCTCCTTGAAGTGTTCTACCCATCGTTTCAGCTGTTCCTCGGTTGTTGTCAGTGGGTTTCCATTCTTGTCATTCATTGGCTTGTCTGTCTGCTGGAACTTGCCCATCAGCTTCTTGGTCACCAGGTACAGGTCCTTCAGGTTCCCTTGTCCGGCTGCTGCCTCTGCTTGACTGGCCAGGTCGTCAAAGTAGTCCCTCTTGTCCTTCTTGATGCTCCTCTTTACTTCTCTGTTCGCTGCTGTGTGCTCTTCCTGTGCCTTTGCCTTAGCTGCTCTAGTTCGGCTCATATTCAGCGTAGTTTTCTTCTCTCTCCTTGTTTTCAGCTTGTGGATGGTGTCGGCAGAGATCCATTCTTTGTGCTGGGTCTTCTTCTTGCCAAGGATCTCTTCACATGTGTCATGCCAGAGCTTCTTGCAGTGTTCCCACTGTGTTTTGATGTCTGTCTCACCATCTTCTATCAGCTCTTGTAGCGGCTGGAACCTGTTGGAAAGGCTGATCTGGAATGCTGCTTGTGTGTCCCTGTTTCTGAGCAGTCCGATATTGTACCCTGTCCGTGTGTTGTTGACGTTGGTGAGTCTCTTGAGGCGAAGTCTCACTGTTGTTAACAGAAGGTGGTGGTCTGATGACACGTCAGCACCTCTCACCACTCGTATATCCCGCCATGATCTCCTGAACTTGCGGCTAATGCAGATGTGGTCTATCTGGTTCTCCGTGACGTGGTTCGGGGATCTCCATGTGGCCTTGTGGATGCGCTTGTGTGGGAAGATGCTTCCTCCTATCACCAGCTGGTTCAGAGCGCACAGGTCTGCAAAGCGCTCACCATTCTCATTCATCTGTCCCAGTCCGTGTGTTCCCATGATGTCCTCGTAGCCTGTGTTGTCCATTCCAATCTTGGCGTTGAAATCTCCCATCAGTATGGTTATGTCCTTTGCTCCTCTTCTGTCTATCACTGTCTGTATTTGCTGGTAGAAGTCATCTTTCTTCTCTTCTTCCGCATCATTGGTGGGAGCATAGCACTGGATGATGTTCAGCCTGATGTCATTCTTCTTCGTGGTAAACTTGGCTGTGATGATGCGGGAGTTGACAGGTTCCCATCCGATGAGTGCCCCTTGTGCCTCCGGTGCCAGCATCAGGGCCACACACTCAGTGTGGGGGGCTCCATCCTCTGTGTGTCCTGAGTACAGCAGCTGTTCTCCAGATGAAAGTCTCAGCTGTCCTGATTGTAGCCACCTTGTCTCACTCAGTCCTAGCATTCCGATCTTGTAGTTTTTCATCTCTCTTGCAACTTGGATGGTTTTTTCCCGTTTCGTACATCGTCCTGATGTTCCATGTGGCTACTTTCGTTGTTGTCCTAGGTGTCAGAAGGGGAGTCGGCCTTGCAGCTTCCTTTCGGCTTTCACTGCACCACGTCATAAGTCTCCGGGATGGAGACCCTTCCCTGCCCAGGTGAATGTTTTGGTTCATTGTCGTCGATGCTTTTGTAACTGGTCTTTTTTACAGGTAGGGTTGTCAGCCCTACGCAAACCCCTTTATCCTCGGGGCGAGGTGGTCCTGCCTTAGTCGCCTCTTACGACATGCATGGCAGGGCAGTGGGTCTATTCTATGCCCAACTCACAGGGCGAATCTATTTATACAGTCAGTGGGAAATTTAGTTCTGTTATTACTTTGATAACACCTGTCTTGTCGGGAAAATAAACTGTGTTTACCTGTGAGAAGATAGATATATCCGAGCCATCAGTAAGAAAGGTAACACTGCTATACCTGTTCATGCAATCGGGGGGGGGGGGGGGGGGGGGGGATATTAACACCATTTATAAGATATATTCATTCCTGCAGTCAGTAGGACGGTTAACACCGTTACACCTATGTCAAGACCCATCTGTTCATGCTGTCATAGAAAAGTTAACAGCTCTATATCGATGACAAGACCTATCTCTTCAAGCACTCAATAGGAACGCTAACACCTGTAAGACGACAAGATCGATCTATTGGTGCAGTCAGCTGGAAAGTCGACACCGGTACACTAACGACAAGGCCTGTGTATTCATGCAATCGGTAAGAAAGTTAACATCTTTATGACCGTTACACACCTATGACAAGACCTATCAGTTCATGCAATCTGTAGGAAAGTTAAAGCCGTTATGATATGAAAAGATCTATCTCTTCATGCGGTCAGCAGGAAAGCCAGCACTGCTACACCTATGACAAGGTATATCAACTCGTGCTATTACAACATCAACTCGTGCTATTACAACGATATCAACTCGTGCTATTACAACATCAACTCGTGCTATTACAACGATATCAACTCGTGCTATTACAGCGATATCAACTCGTGCTATTACAACGACCGTAGCCAGTAAACTAGATAAGTGATGTGATTTATTTTCTTTACAAAGTATGTACACTTCCAAAACATCGTTTTATACGGAACACTGGAACATACCTTTGTCTTCAGTACACATCACTGGAACATACCTTTGTTTTCATGCACATCACTGGAACATACCTTTGTCTTCAGTACACATTACCTGAACATCCCTTTGTCCTCTGTACACATCATTGGGACATACCTTTGTCTTCAGTACACATCACCTGAACATCCCTTTGTCCTCTGTACACATCATTGGGACATACCTTTGTCTTCAGTACACATCACTGGAACATCCCTTTGTCTTCTGTACACATTGAGACATACCTTTGTCTTCAGTACACATCACCTGAACATCCCTTTGTCCTCTGTACACATCACTGGAACATACCTTTGTCTTCAGTACACATCACCTGAACATACCTTTGTCTTCTGTACACATCATTGGGACACACCTTTGTCTTCAGTACACATCACCTGAACATACCTTTGTCTTCAGTGCAGATCATTCGAACATACCTTTGTCTTCAGTACACATCATTCGAACATACCTTTACCTTTGTCTTCAGTACACATCACTGGGACATACCTTTGTCTTCAGTGCACATCACTGGAACATACCTTTGTTTGCAGGATACATCACTGGGACATACCTTTGTCTTCAGTGCACATCACTGGAACATACCTGTGTCTGCAGTGCACATCATTGGAACATACCTTTGTCTGCAGTGTACATCATTGGAACATACCTTTGTCTGCAGTGCACATCATTGGAACATACCTTTGTCTGCAGTGTACATCATTGGAACATACCTTTGTCTGCAGTGCACATCATTGGAACATACCTTTGTCTGCAGTGCACATCCTTGGAACATACCTTTGTCTACAGTACACATCATTGGAACACACCTTTGTCTGCAGTGCACATCATTGGAACATACCTTTGTCTGCAGTGTACATCATTGGAACATACCTTTGTCTGCAGTGTACATCATTGGAACATACCTTTGTCTTCAGCACACATCATTGGAACATACCTTTGTCTTTAGCACACATCATTGGAACATACCTTTGTCTACACCACACATCACTGGAACATATCTTTGTCTTCAGTACACATCATTGGAACATAACTTTATCTTCGGTGCACATCATTGGAACATACCTTTGTCTGCAGTACACATCATTGGAACATATCTTTGTCTGCAGTGTACATCATTGGAACATACCTTTGTCTGCAGTGTACATCATTGGAACATACCTTTGTCTGCAGTGTACATCATTGGAACATACCTTTGTCCGCAGTGTACATCATTGGAAGATACCTTAGTCTTCAGCACATATTATTGGAACATACCTTTGTCTACATTACACATGATTGGAACATACCTTTGTCTTCAGCACATATCATTGGAACATACCTTTGTCTTCAGCACACATCACTGGAACATACCTTTGTTTTCGGTGCACATCACTGGAACATACCTCTGTTTGCAGTGCACGCATCTGGAGCATACTTTTGTCTACAGTACAGGTAATCGGAGGAAACCTTTGTTTTCGGTGCTCGTAACTGGAACCTACGTTTGTTTTCAGTGTACACATCTGGAGCATACCTTTGTATTTAGAGAGCACATCTGGAGCATACCTTTGTCTTCTAACAGGAACGTACAGAAAGTTCGGCTTCGTATTGTGTAAATTTCCACACTGAGTACTTTTGATAGGAATGAAAGAACATAGCCTAATTTCGAATGGCCTGCAATGTAAATCGACCATTGTTCAATGTCATGTGAGAGCTGACAGACAAAGTGTCTGCTAGCTAGCAGACTATATATTTACTGTTTGGCAGACCAGATATTCACAAAGTTGGCAAACTGGATTTCTACAAGCGGGGAGACTACATATCTACAGGTTGGCTGACTAGATGACAACTTTTTCGCTGACAGATGTTTACAAGTTTGCAGACTAAATGTCTACAAGTCTGCAGAATAAATGTCTATAAGTTGGCAGACTAGATGTCCACAAGTTGGCGGACCTGATGTCAACACGTTGGCAAGCTAGTTGTCTAAAAGTTGGCAGACTAGATGTCAACAATTTGGCAGATAGATATTTTGTTTGAGATTGTCAATAGAGAAGGTGAAGAAAAAGAATTAATGATTTTTGCTCTTGTTAAGTTTCAGGAGCCTTTCAGCATCACCCAAACACACGAGGCGTAAAGGGAATATCAGTGTCTGACATCAAGACTGACCAAAAAAAGAAAAAAAAGGAAAAAAAAAAAGGAATGAAAATGAAAACAAGATTAAAAAAGACACGGCGACTTGACCTTAAACCCCCCCCCCCCCCCCCCCAAAAAAAAACAACAACAACAACAACAAAAAAACAACTCTTTCTACCCTACAAAAATTGACTTCAGCCGTATTGCTATAAACTTATGTTTGTATTTTTCGTATTTTAAACAATTTTGAGTTACCAATTTGAGTAACTTTTCACTTTTTAAGAGGAAGGAACTCAGTGTCTATTCGTCGACAGG
>CM031606.1:43843053-43855553 GCA_018398815.1 Conus ventricosus
AAGACTACCTGATTCAGACCAGAAATAGTTAGGGCTCTGGAAGGAGAGGGACAGACTCCACTTTCCAACATGCCGTGCCACAGATCCTGTCAACCTCCAACAGATGACCGTCCCTATGGCTGTAAGTCTATGAAACTTCAACACTTTTTTTTATGGAACAATATCTTCCTTTTAAACACTTTTGTTAAATGGAACAATATCTTCCTTTCCCCCCACATCCTCTTTCAAGTGTGTAAATGCTGGAAGGGAGGAGGGGAGACATGTCAACCGTTATGAATGACACCACACTGCATCAATGGCCCATGCTACAAAGGCATGAGTGACAACGCCATCCATTGCTGCCTACACAAAATTTGTTTTCATTCACTCCACACAGGCGTGGATTTCGTTTCATAACAATCGTCAGTTCAAACAATCACTCGGATTCCCTGGATGACACTGACCACCTCAGAAGGGACTACTGGCAGTGACGTAACATCCAGTCATATTCCCACTGGCGGTATCCTGAACTTCTGTCGTAAAGAACCCCAAACCATGTCTTGGTGACTTGCCCTTCAACAGTCAGTTCCGGAGTGTAGCAGTGAGTTATCAGTTACAGGAAATACACCACCGAGCCTAACACTGGTTCAGAAAAAAAAGAGAAACTGAACCCCCAATGATCATCAGCAACAGAAAACAACACAGGACGTTACGTGTTCCCGAGGACCCGGACGTCTTCAACTTTCAGGGCAAACGACAGCGAAACTGTTACACATAAATCACTTTTTTTTTTTTTTTTTTGCGTGTGTGTGATTTTGTGGCCATTATGGAACAAAAAACGGGAATCACTTTTGGCTTGCTCACACAGATAAGCTGAGAAATGGCGCTTTCAGGGCAACAAGTAAAGTGAAGGTTACAGAGAGTGAGAACTGATTAAAAAAAAAAACAACACGCAGGAAGTCTCATGTCTTAAGTGTCTTCTTTTTCACCTCTGACACACTTGCAGACTAATTTCTTTCCAGTTTGACACACATATTTACAAACATATCAAAAGATGGTTCATCAGTCTCTTCTCCTCCCCCTCCCTCCCACCAATCTTCACCCCTTACATTCCTCAACTCTCTCCCGTTCTTTTATTAATCAATTTGTTTTCTTCAAAACTGAAAACTCTCGTGCACGAAGATACTTAGCACGGACCCGTCGTCCCTGAGGACAATACTACAAATTAAAAAATTCAATCCTTTGCGAAGAGCCTCATAATAATACCGTTCTCCGTGGGGGAGAGAAAGACAAATTGCATTCAGTCTCTTTAAGGAGAGCGGCGCAGTTTTCTACCCTTCTCTTTATGGACACCAGCGCCAATATAATCCTTTCTCCCAGAGAATAGTATAGCGCTAATTCCATCCGTTATTTCTAAAGACAGCTACGCGCATTCCATCCATTCTCCCCGAAGAGGGCTACGCGAATAAATCCGTTCTCTCCGGAGATAGCAACTCGAATCCAATCCGTTCTCCCCGAAGAGAGCAACGCGAGTTCCATCCGTTCTCCCTAAAGAGAGCAACGCGAGTTCCATCCGTTCTCCCTAAAGAGAGCAACGCGAGTTCCATCCGTTCTCCCTAAAGAGAGCAACGCAAGTTAAATCCGTTCTCCCCGAAGAGAGCAACGCGAGTTCCATCCGTTCTCCCTAAAGAGAGCAACGTGAGTTCCATCCGTTCTCCCTAAAGAGAGCAACGCGAGTTAAATCCGTTCTCCCCGAAGAGAGCAACGCGAGTTCCATCCGTTCTCCCTAAAGAGAGCAACGCGAGTTAAATCCGTTCTCCCTAAAGAGAGCAACACGAGTGTTAAATCCGTTCTCCCTAAAGAGAGCAACGCGAGTTCCATCCGTTCTCCCTAAAGAGAGCAACGCGAATTGCATCCATTCTCCATGAAGAGGGAAACGCGAGTTACATCTGTTCCGTCTGAAGAGAGCAACGCGAATCCCATCCGTTCTCCCTGAAGAGAGCAACGCGAATCCCATCCGTTCTCCCTGAAGAGAGCAACGCGAATCCCATCCGTTCTCCTGAAGAGAGCAACGCGACTCCCATCCGTTCTCCCTGAAGAGAGCAACGCGAATTCTATCCGTTCTACCTGAAGAGAGCAACGCGAATTTAATCCGTTCCTCCCGAAGAGAGCAACGGGAGTTCCATCCATTCTCCCCGAAGAGAGCAACGTGAGTTAAATCCGTTCTGCCTAAAGAGAGCAACGCGAATACCACCCATTCTCCATGAAGAGGGCAACGCGAATTACATCCATTCTCCCTGAAGAGAGCAACGCGAATCCCATCCGTTCTGCCTGAAAAGAGCAACGCGAGTTCTATCTGTTCTCCCTAGAGAGAGCAGAGCTAATTCCATCCCTTTTCCCTGAGAACATGAAAGCGAATTCTGTCCGTTTTCCTTAAGGAAAGCAGCGGAATTTCACACGATATTTTTGGGAAGAAAAATAGCCCTTCTCTCTGGGGAGTAGAGCACAAATTCCACCCGATCTCCCTGGGAAGAAAAGCACGAATTCCATCCGATCTTCCACGGAAAAACCACGAATTCCACCCGATCTTCCATGGAAAAAAGCACGAATTCCACCCGATCTTCCAGGGAACAAACACGAATTCCACCCGATCTTCCAGGGAAAAAGCACGAATTCCACCTGATATTCCATGGAAAAAAGCACGAATTCCATCCGATCTTCCAGGGAAAAAGTACAAATCCCACCCGATCTTCCAGGGAAAAAGGCACGAATTCACCTGATCTTCCAGGGAACAAACACGAATTCCACCCGATCTTCCGAGGAAAAAGCATGAATCCCACCCGATCTTTCAGGGAAAAAGTACGAATCCCACCCGATCTTCCAGGGAAAAAGTACGAATCCCACCCAATCTTCCAGGGAAAAAGTACGAATCCCACCCAATCTTCCAGGGAAAAAGCACGAATCCCACCCGATCTTCCATGGAAAAAGCACGAATTCCATCCGATCTTTCAGGGAAAAAGCACGAATCCCACCCGATCTTTCAGGGAAAAAGGCACGAATTCCACCTGATCTTCCATGGAAAAAGCACGAATTCCATCGATCTTCTTTGGGAGAACAGAAGAAATTTTGAAATTTTACCTATTCTTCGTCGAAAGAGCAGCACGCATTCCACCTGTTCTGCCTGGAGAGAGCAACGAGAACTCCATCCATTCGCCCTGGGCACAGCACGGTGAAATCCACCTGTTGCTCCTGGACAGAACAGCACGATGGTCACTCTTTCTCCCTATGGGGAACGACACGAAGTCCATCTGTTGCACCTGGGGAGACCAGAACGAATTCCACCCGAGCTCCAAGGGGAGAGCAGCGCAAATTTCCTCGTAGGGAAATTTGGAATGACAAAAGATATTGAAAACGTTGATGGTAAGTTTCCATATTGCTTTTAAATCTAAATTGAAATTGTTTCTTAATTTGTAATGACAAACGACATGAAGACAATGTTGATGAATATTTTCTGTTTCGCTTCTGAATGTATAGTGACAAAAGGTATAAAACAGTGTTTGATAATTAGTTTCTGTATTGGTTTTTAATCTAAAGTGAAGAAAGATATAAGACAATATGGATGATTGGTTTCCACATTGTTTCTTAATTTATAGTCAAAAACAGTATAAGACAATATCTGATAATTAATTTCCGTATTACTTCTGAATTTACATACAAACGCAGACCTCAAGAAGGCATACATGAATCAGTCCCCTTTTCCATTCTCACTCACAGACACCAGGCGTGCCGGGCAGTCCTTGTATTACTACTAATTCGCACAAAAACACGCCTCGTAAGACGCCAGCAAATTTCGTTCTGGTCTGGTGGTCCCTGTCCATTGGATAGTCCGTCACAGCACACCAGAATCTGTATACCTTTGCACCCTGTCCCCTTCCCCCTCCACGGACACACACACACACACACACACCACAGCATGTCTGTCGACAAGGATGCGTCACGGCTATTTGAATGGTTAGCATCCGATTCACCCTTTTCCAAATCGCCCTCCATGGGCAAACTGACAGTATTGCAGCACACGGTATCATTAACAAAAAATGTTGCCCAACAGACCGGTTTTGATTAAACCTTTTCTTTTCCGCGAGGTCTAAAAAAAAAAAGAAAAAAAAAAGCGGTACATAACAGGAGAAGAATTCCTTTTTGATTTATACCTGTGAATGATAATATTTTATGTAAGTGGATTTTTTTTTTTTACAGAAAGAATACGAACCATGACTAGATTGCCTCTTTTCCCCATCTCTCTACTTTTGGACTAATGCGTATGTCGGGCTGTGCCAGCACAAAACGGCGATCTGAGACTGTGTTGCCTGTTGGGGAATGCCTGATTTAGGGCAAAACGACAACCATACCACTAACATGACGAAGTAGAATAGTGCACAATGACCTCTAGGCCAAATGGGATACCATTTTTGAAAAAGGCCGTATCAGATAGTGCCTGTCCGCATCAAGACTGTCCAAAACCCTTTGTTTCTGGATGGAGGTACGTAGTCTCACCCCCGACAGTGGTGATTCGAACAGCTGCGACGCGCTGGTCGACAAGTGCTCTCCACAGTGTTATTATCCACGAACAAATGGGACCAAGTCGCAAACAGTAAGTGGTCGGTTTAACTGGCGGCCCCGCTGTGCACGCTGGCGGCGGGGGTCTTGGCCTTCTTCACGTTGCACAGCCACTTGATGATGCGGGCGTTGCGCTCCACGGCGGAGGCCTGCTGCTGGTTCTGCTCGCACGACTCGCTGTCTGAGACGGGCTCCTTCTCGCTGCGGGACAGGGCGCTGCAGAGGCTCCGCGCGTCGTACGAGTCCAGGGAGCTGATGCTCTCGAACACCGCCTCCCGGCCCGAGGCCGCCATGTCGCGGCGCTGCTGGACCTGCAGCATGGGGTCGATGACGTCCGGCTCCATGCCCATCTGGGTGAAGAACTTCTCCAGGCTGGCCCCGGCGCTGGCCCGGCTCGTGTCCGACGACACGTCCGACCCGGCGGCGCTGTTGTGGTGGTGGTGGTGATGGTGGTGGTGGTGGTGGTGGTGGCAGGGGAGGTCGGAGAAGGAGCGGGGGACGGGGTTGTTGGCGCAGAGCGGGGAGAGGGTGTTGGGGGCCGCCGCACACTCCCCCGGGGGGTAGCGGGGGGTGAGGTTGTGAGCCGGTGCCGGCCGCTCCCCGGCCCGTCTGTTGAGGCCCGAGCACTCCCCCGTTCCCGGGACACACAGCCTGGGTGTCACGTGACATGACCTGTTGTTCGTCACAAGGGGACTGCCTGACACCGAGGGATCCTCCATGACGTCAGCAGTCTGTGCGCCCCCGTCCTCTGTCATTGACGTCATCTTTCCGTGTGGATAAAGGTCGGTCTTCAGAATGGGCTTCTCTTCACGAGGCTCTCAAGCAAGGGCTGATTCCAAAGCCTGGAGTGTTGTGCATGTAGCAATGGAAATGTACAGTTCTCTGGCTGTGACTGGATCAGACAGTCAGGCTGATCATGAGAAAGGGGCGACAGTGACGTCAGTGTACTTGTAGCTTTAACGCAGAGATAGAACTCCAGCATTCATACCAGCTGGTGTTGGCATGGCTCGGTGTGCACCAGTAACCTCTGCGTAAACACCAGATATCGCTGATGTCACTGTATCACTCACAGTGTGTGTAGTATGGTTTTGAGTTAAGTTACAGATACTGCAGCTGACTCAGCGCACACACCAAATAGGAGATTTAGTTTTAAGCGTGCACTGAAAGAGGTATGTGCAGTATGTAGTTGCCTCGCTGCTGACAACACGTCCAGTAGCATTACAATGTTCGTCGAGCCCGAACGTCCAACCTGTGATGTTGGGAACTGTGAACTTCTGCGAATATATATTCAACAGGATAATTAGGTCTCGTGTCAGTGAGTTTTCAGAACAGCCTTCGTGTTCATCCTTAAAACTGCACTGGCAACGTAGCATCATAGCAATGTTTAACCACGTAGATGGCCACAGCCTCCGTCTGTGTACACCAGGCGCTGAATCTCAGTGTCCAAACCCAGTCGACAGAAACCATGTTGTTTACGTCCAACTGGCCACAAACAGAGCGAGGGGGCGGACTCGTCGCGCAACCCTACACCGGTGACAATTAGACAGTCAAGAGACCATTAGCCTCCACATCAACAGGTTCTCGTCCAGACCTAATGAAGCACTGTTGAGGCCCATTACCCCCCACATCAACAGGTTCTCGTCCAGACCTAATGAAGCACTGTAGAGGGATGCCAGCACAGCATAAAGAGAGCCAGATGACAGCACAAGGCGGGAGCGCGGGAGGGAGGTGGGAGGATGGGATGGAGAGGGGTGGGGGTGGGTAGGAGCGGTAAACACGGTGACACTGTCACTCCCGTGGACGGCAGGCGGCATTGACTCTCTCCCAGCCAGCAGCGCGCTGCGGCTGCTGACTCTCCTCGGGCCTGTCTGGCGCTGTATTGATTTTGCCTCACACTGCCAGCATGCACCCCCCCCCCTCTCTCTCTCTCTCTCTCTCTCTCTCTCTCTCAGAGTCCAGTTATTTCCAACGTCTGCCTGTTTTCAGAGTCACCGCTGTTTTTTCGTTTTCGTTTTTCTTTGAATCTCTCTCTCTCTCTCTCTCTCTCTCTCTCTCTCTCTCTCTCTCTCCGATGTAGTTTTCTTCTTGTGCGGTGGCAGTCAGAGAAGGGGGTGGCAGTGGACGCGGATTCAGGCACAGACGACGCTGTGCAGGTCAAGGCGTGTTGCACGTGTTGTCATCGTGTCTTCCCAGGCCCTGGAACACAGATCATCCACACCTTGGCTGTCAGTTGACACTTTTGCTGAATTGCCCCTATACCGTCTAGACACATCATACAAACACCAATCACGCATGGGACTTTAGCGGGGGCCGTGTTCCCCAGTAAAGAAAAACGCTAAACGTATGGCAAAAAACGCAGTTTGGGCGCTCATGGCACAGACACACGAACATTCACACATACTCATATCAGAGAGGAGAGGGACAGAAAAGGGAGGGGGGGGGACAACAAACAGGCACAGGAGAGACGAAAAGAGAGAGGGACGGGGGCTCAGCAAAAGTACCCCCAACCCACAAAATGATGAAAACTTAGGAATATTTTTCCCCCGAGAGGGGAGAGAGAAGAGAGAGAGAGAGAGAAGAGGAGAGAGAAAAGAGAAGAGAGGAGAGAAGAGAGAGAGAGAGAAGAATTAGAAAGTCAGTTGAAGTAATAATAAAAACAACAACAATAAAAATATTAATGATGATTTATGTGGTATGATGGTGATTGTTGATAAGAATGAAAAAAAACATAATAATGATTATGATGATAATAATGATGAAAACAAAAATTTAATAGATAAAACAAAAGATGGCCCAAACCATTAGCTAAGATAACCCCAAATTCGCACGGAAACTTAAAGTTGAAAAAGAGATCGTCAGTTTTTTTCTCAAGGAGGTTTTCTGAGTCGGACTTGGGCAATATGTGTGGGCAGTCTAGATTTGTAATTTGCATAAAACTCCCGTCAAAAGATGGGGAAATGGGGGCAACTAGACTCGCTTTTTTTATAAGTTTTTAAGGAAAAAATAGACACTCGCCCCATTTCCCTTTTTCCCCTGCGAACCCCCCCTGGAGCCGTAACAGGCCGCTGCTAAGCATAGGCATAAATATGTTGTACGTTGTAAAAATGCATTGTTTACGTAATGGTCCCTCGAACCGTCACTGTGTGTGGTGTGGTGTGTGTGTGTGTGTGTTGTGTGTGTGGGGTGTGTGATGTGTGGGGTATATTATTTTATTATATATATATATATATATATATATATATATATATATATATTATATATATATATATATATAAGTGTGTGTGTGTGTGGGGTGCGTGTGCGTGTGTGTGTGTGTGTGTGTGAGTGTGTGTGTGTGTGTATATATATGTGAGTCTCTCTCTCTCTCTCTCTCTCTTCTCTCCTCCTCTTCCTATAATAAATATATATATATGTGTGTGTGTGGGTGTGTGTGTGTGTGTGTTGTGTGTTTTCGGGCCCAATAGGCAGTCAGCTTTGTTTGTGCGTGCGTGCGTGTGTGTGGTGTGTGTGTGTGTGGTTGTGTGTGTGTGTGTGTGTGTGTGTGTGTGTGTGCGCGCGCGCAGGGGGGGGGGGGGGGGCTGGCTTACCTAGACGAACGCCTATCACACACACACCCCACACCCCACACACACACACACACACACACACACACCACACACACAGAGCGCTGTGTGCCATGAACGGGTTGAATGAGTGCGGGTTTGGGCTGACGTGGTCCAGGGCAGCGCTGTGATTCAGCTAACTAATCAACACTCATTACTCTAAATTAGGAGAGGGTGGGCAGGCAAAATCAACCGCATGAACTAAAATAGCACAGCTCAGGGTTGGTCGCCCGGGGTACCCAGCGGTTCAACTAATCAATTAAGGGTAAATACTCAAATTTGAAGAAATGCTCATTTTTGTGAAATCGGGTCTGGTCTCAATTGAATACTGAAGTCACATGTGGACTTGACATCAAGCTTACGTGAGCAGCCTTTGGACGCGATAGTGGAAAGAAATAATGCGTGTATATATTAAACACTTCCCAAAACGATTGTTTTTTCGTAGAGGTCGGTGACGACACAGAATAAACTTTTTTTTTCTCATTTGTCTTAATACATCTGTCTGGCTTTCTATCAATCTGTTATCAGAATAAGACAGCAGAAAGAGAGGGAGGCGAAAGATGGGGGAGGAGAAGGTAATCAACACGCATCATAGTTTCAACTGTCTCTGCTGAGCTGTAACCCACATGGTATTGAAGTCGTCAGAAGCAGTCGGACACTATCACACACACACCCCACACACACACACACACACACACACACACACACACACACACACACACACACACACAGAGTAATTCTGAGTGGTTAATATTGTGCTAAAATCTGCCGAAGTAAATCAGTGAATAGTTTTGTGCTTAGTAAAGTGACAAAAGAAGAAGAAGAAGAAGAAGAAGAAGAAGAAGAAAAAGAAGAAGAAGAAGAAGAAGAACAAACAACAACAACAACAAAACCATAACAACCAACCAACCAGCCAACCAGCCCAAACCAAACCCCCACGCAAGGGCTGCACATAGAAATGTAAGAAATATAATCTATTTATGGAAGAAGCTCAGCGAATAAAACAAAAGAAGATAATCAGTTGACGGATATATGCTTCTCGATTATTTCTTGGCTTCTTTCCATGAATAGACCATCGTCTTTTACCATGAAGAAACATAATATTACACAAGGCCAGACTTGCTCGATTATACACTCAGAAGAACACCGACATGGAAAGGTTCCAGCGATCGATTATCCCAATGGCACGTTCAAACCACAGGTTCCATTGAACAACTGCTTTCACCAACCTTTTACTCTCAGTATCCCACAGGTGTATATGTGCATATACAACATAGACACACACTTAGAAATGACCGAGTGTCAGGTAGAGAGAATGATTATCATCTGTTGTCCAGAGAGCAACAAAGTGATCTGGTGAGGCTCCGCACCGGGCACAACAGATGTAACAGTCACTTATGCCGGAAGCTCAAGGTGGTGCCTTCTCCAGTCTGTCCTTGTGGGCAGGAAGAACAGTCAGCGGAGCATGTGCTCCAAAAATGCCCATTGCGTGAACAGCCAAGGAGAGAGGTGTGGCCAACAGAGACAGCTCTGATGACGAAGCTCTACGGCAGTCTACAAGAGCTGGAGAAAACGACACTAGTCATCACCTGGGCCGGATTGACCGTGTAGACCAAGGCGTTCACAAAGAAGAAGGTAGAGAGAAATCTAGTCAATTTAAAGCTTGACAAGCTGTTTTGTATCCTTATTCGCATTGGTTTTAAGTGTTTCCTTAAAAACAACAACAACAACGTGTTTTTATATTTCTTTCTTGGAAGGTATCTTTTCAGTGCTTAAGTAACGGATTTTTTTTTTTTTGCTTTTCAAAACGTAAATGTTCGGTGTTTTCTTATATGATCTAAAGGTTTCTTAATAAAAGTTTTAGAGTTTTCGTGTATGAAATGCTTTAAGTATTTTCTTAAAAAAACATTTAGTGCTTTCTTAAAATACATACTTTAGTGCTTTTTGAAAAAAAATTCTGGTGTCCTTTCCTAAAAGATACGAACTTGATATTCTTAGCTCACATGTTTTATAGTCTTCTCTAAAAATACGCGTTTCTTATCATATACTTTTTGTGCTTTCATCAAAATACTTTTTAGTGCTTTCTTGAAGAATAAGTGTTTACTGGTTTTAAAAAAAAAAAAAGTTTTACAGCTTTCTTGAGATACGCTGTTTCATTTCTTACAAACAACATTAACGCTTTCAGATTTTTTAAAGTATGGGTTTTCCGCTTTTCTAACAGATATGTGTTAAGTGCTTTCTTAAAACATCTGCTTTTTTAGAGAAATGGCTTCTCAAAACATGTTCTTTTTCCTGTTGTTTCTGGAGAGATATGTGTTTCATACTTTCGTAAAAGATGTGTATGATTTTAATGCTTTCTTAACATTAATGGCTGTTTTGTGTTCAGTAATTGTTTAAAAGGTTTGGGTTTTTTTCTAGCGCTTTCAGCATGCTCATGATATGACGTCCGGTGACAAAAACACTGTAAGCGCAAGGCATTCCTACTGATCCTAATTTAAACCTAATGCTACTCTCTCTCTCTCTCTCTCTCTCTCTCTCTCTCTCTCTCTCTCTCTCTCTTGACCACAGGCACGTAGTGGATGGATGGTGAGTTGAACGTCTAAAGGACATTGTTTACAATGGGCTTGCAGAGAATGAATGATGAATTTAACGTCCTACAGCTAAGGACTCTAAAGAACATTGTTTACAATGGGCTTGTAGAGAATGAATGATGAATTTAACGTCCTACAGCTAAGGACTCTAAAGGACATTTGTTTACTATGGGCTCGCAGAGAATGAATGATGAATTTAACGTCCTACAGCTAAGGACTCTAAAGGACATTGTTTACAATGGGCTTGTAGAGAATGAATGATGAATTTAACGTCCTACAGCCAAGGACTCTAAAGGACATTTGTTTATAATGGGCTCGCAGAGAATGAATGATGAATTTAACGTCCTACAGCTAAGGGCTCAAAAGGACATTTGTTTACAATGGGCTCGCAGAGAATGAATGATGAATTTAACGTCCTACAGCTAAGGGCTCTGCAGGACATTGTTTACAATGGGCTTGTAGCAGATGAACAGTGCTCCTACAGCTATGGGCTTTGAATGGACAAGTTGCAGACGACAGGCACGGAGCGAATGAATGGTGGGGGAACCAGCCGTCCCAACAGGGTCTGCCGAACCCATTCCCATGGAGTCAGTGTGCTAGCTACCCGGTAGATCGGCACGCAGAAGCGCTCTGTTGCACTTCCGACAACCATTCGTCTTACTGGCCAGTTCTAAAAATAAAACGATGGGAATGCCCAGCTACCGCCCTCCTTGCGCGTGCGTTCACACACACACACACACACACACACACACACACACACACACACACACACACACACACACACACACCCACGCACGCACGCGCGCGCGCACACACACACACGTCTACCTGACATTGCTGAGTATTGATTCAGGGCTGTTTTTTTTTTTTTAACTGTCATTGAAGGGAACAGATAAATGGACCTTCGGGGCAATGTTTTGCTGATATAACTCTTGTTATCTTGTTTAATCAGCTCACGAACACCTGTCAGTTATTTTCATGGCAGTGAAATACGATTAACATCTCATGACCGCCACTCAGGCAAACAATCGGCGAGTGTGTGCGCAAGCACGCACATACTACAGAGGTGTTGCAGGGAACTTTTGGGGACATTTTCGCATTGATGGCTTTTAGACAGCATGCTGAAGCTATTACGGGGAGCGTAGGTGTGGTGGGCCTACGGACATGTTCCCCGCGAAATTTTCGGTTCCCCACTAACCCCGGCGGAGTGCTTAAAATATTCCCCACAAAGCACCGTACTTTAACACACACACACACACACACACACACACACACTGGAGCTGGGAATAAGTACGCATTTTTTGCAGCTTCCGACTTCGCAACTTATTATACTGACCCTCCCCCCTCCCCCTCCCTCCCCCCGAATTTATCAGCAGAGTCAATGCCATGATAACACTAATCTTCCAACCCCCCCCCCCACCTACCCATCCACCCCACCCCCTTCCTTTTTTGTTGCAGTTTTATCTTCTGTGCCACATGAGAGTGACATTCTCCCAGGGCCGTTCATTTCGGCTCCCCGTCCACAGCCACAGCCCTGTTTGTCCAACCGTTGCTCAGGTCGTCATGTGGCAAGCCACCCAAGGAGACACTGCACTGTTGCCGAGTCCTTTCGGTGGTTATCAGTAGTTTCCTGTTGTCAACATACACGCGGCAACACTTACAAAGTCCAAAGCTGACGACAATGATTGCTTAGTTTCCGAACCAGCGTGAGTGA
>CM031606.1:43860553-43883053 GCA_018398815.1 Conus ventricosus
CAGCAGACAGGCTAATGGCAAAGGTAAATGAGCGGAATGTAGCCATCAACAAATCTTCAATCACCATCTGCACTCTGCCCTGTAAACGAAAACCATGACAGTCAGTCTAAACCGTCCCCTGAGAAACAAGAATATCGCCAGTCCTGGAGACATCTTCGGTATTGGATATAGAATCCTACATTAAGAGACTGAAATAAAAACCAAAAGCTTGCCATTTTTTTTAAATGTCTCGCAACGGATCGGCGCCCACCACAGGGGAACACAAACTTTGTGAAGGCCGCTCAATGGCCTCGCCCGACAAGAAAGACATACTAACCACCCCCTTAAACAATGGCAGCGGAGGGTGATCTTGAGATAAATAAGGGGTCACTGTCGTCTTACCTGCATGGTCGACAAGCTGAAGCTGGAACCAGCCATCGTGACGATGTGGTTAGCGTCGTGGTCTCCCGTCTGGGAGGTCGTAGATTCGATACCCATCAGAGCCATTTATTTGTGAGACTCTGACCGGCTCCTACCCAAAGCTGAGTCTGCTATGGGATCAGTTCGGAAGACTGGGACCATATAGTCGAGTTTCATCCACTTAATGGATGCGTCTCAGAGAGTATAGCTCAAATTTCCTGACCAACACAGCAGCTCTCGGTCTCTCTCGGCCTGGTTGAGCCGGGACGTATTATGAAAGTAAGCGTAGAGCACAGCCCTGTCATATAGTCTCAGACCAGAATGGAAATCCGTATCATCAGCTTCATCATGCTCATCCAAATCGATAAGCATAAAAAAAACGTCTCAAATTCTGTGGCTCTTCACGTCCTGATTTCATGGTGACCTCAGTTTCGATCGCCTCTCCCCATCCATGTCTTTGGCTCGGTTCTTTTGGGGTTACCCGAATAGGCAAATTTATGGAGACTGACATGCGACAGACATGATGGAGTCCTCCAGAATGAGACCTCAAACATGCTGGCTCCGCGACTAAGCAATCATTGCCATCAGTAGGAGGCTTAGTTGGTGGCATCCTGCATGTGTTGGGTCGGAACAAGCGCCACTGAACACCACCGAAATGACTCGGCAGCAGTGCAGTGTCTCCTCTGGTGGGTTGCCTCATGACGACGTGACATTGACTGCTCCCTGAGGATTGCCGGTGCTAGGGTTGTGACGGAGACGGGCCAGGCTGTGACCGTCGACGGGGGAATGGGGAATTGGAGGGGGAGAGAGAGAGAGAGAGAGAGAGAGAGAGAGAGAGAGAGAGAGAGAGATGAGAGAGAGAGAGAGAGAGAGGGGGGGGACGACGGAACGGCATGGCACTGAAGTGGCACGGAAGATGAGACAGAAAAAAGTTGAATCTGGTGTCTTTCCCAACCAACTTGTCTTGTGTAAAATTCGAGGATGGGTGGTAAAGACCGAAACAAAAAGGGGGGTTAAAGAGGAAACAAAAGCAAAGCACAACGTTTCGACTCCTAGAGTCTTTTTCAAGTGGCATGAAACTGAGGACACAGGAATTGTTTCAATGTTGACATGGAGTATACACAATACAGGTGCAGTCTGGTAGGCTGGTACATAAAAATTGATAACACTTGACTGGGTCTTTTTCTGAACAACTGTAAAATTCGAGGATGGGTGGTAAAGACCGAAACAAAAAGGGGGGTTAAAGAGGAAACAAAAGCAAAGCACAACGTTTCGACTCTGTCACGGTCAAAATTCAACACAACCAAAGTGTGGTCCGTCGCCGGCCACTTCGACTGGACATAAGTCCAAACGCAGACATCTTGGCGCCACGTAGACCGGGCCCATGGTTCGGATCCGGCCAATTAAGCTTAGTGGAGAGGCTTCACGGAGACAGTCCGACCCACCCAGACTGACTAAGCCGCTTTGACCGACGCCTCGATGTCTAGCGAGACGAGTCGTAGCGCCTGGCTCAGACTCATCTGGTCAATTTGTGGAACCAGCGTCATTGTTAGTCGGACGTCGTGGCGCCTACCCAGACTCAGCTAGCCAATTTAGATTGACCAGTGTCTACGACTTAAGCCACACGGCACCAGTTAAGTAGGAAAAGGGGGAAGGTAGTGTGTGGTGGGGGTGAAATCTAGCTAATCAATTAAATGACCAATTGACCACCACAGAGAGTAAGACGTGTCGGCGTGACTGTCGTGATGTGAATATCCAATGGAATTAGAGGGAGATAACTTCGGGGTGTGAGGGGTAAAAATACTGACCAATGGTACTCGCCCGTTTTGGACAGATCGGAACGAATAAGAAGAATGTGAGAGTGAGAGAAGGGGAGAACGAGGAGGAGAACGAAAGAGAGGGGAGAGAGAGAGAGGTTGGAGTGTGAGCTCTGCAGGAGAGAAGGGCAGAGAGAGAGAGATGAGGAGAGAAGAGAACCAAGTTGAGAGATTAGCATGAGATAGTCTGCAGAGGAAGGACTGAGGAGAGATGTGGAGAGAGAGTGCTAACTAATGAAGAGGAAAAGAAAGAAAAGAAAAAAAAAGAAAAGAAAAGCAACCATGTCCATTTGATAAGAGCAGACTAGGAGAGAGAGAGAGAGTGCAATGCGTTAATGCAGGAAGGAAGAAAGGAGAACAGATTGATGTTGATAGTCACTGTTCTATCTAAACCGGGGGTTCGACCTCATACTTGGCCAGCGCCACTTTCATCGGCAGTCCCACCTGATCAACGTCAGCAGTCCAGCCTGACCGGTGCCAACAGTCCAGCTTGACCGGTGCAACCAGACCAACACCAGTGCCGGCAGTTGTGTCGTGTTGTGAAAGTGACAGTGAAGAAAAAAAAAAAAGGGGAAAAGAAAAAGACAGTGATTCGTGAATAGTTAAGATCACCTGGCCAGGTAAAGTAGAAATCCATTTATACCCGGGTTAGTTAATGATGTTTTAGATAAATGATTTTGTGAAGTTCAGGAAAGAGAGAATGTTTTATTCTGTTTGATTCCGTATGCATTGATGTTTCTTTCTATGATCATGTATAGTAAAGTTATAGACTTTACTAGTGGTTTGATGTGACGAATGCATGATATATGAATGAGATTGTAAGCAAGCTGTGAGTGTGTCTGGGCTGTGCGCTAGTCCTTCCTCCACTGACATCACCCGAGGTTGACAATTTATTGGCGAGCTTGCCAGGATATTCTGGCCCATTTATTATAATTGTTCAACTTCTCAGAGAGGAAGCTGGGTGGGATTCAAGTATTGTAATCCTAAGACAAGGGGTTGTCTTACTGTATGTTCCCAAGATAGTTAATACTAGGCTTGGCATTTCAGCCCCAGAGTACTCATTTCGCACAGATTGCCTATAATTCGCTCTCATAGTTGGGTCAGGCGCTGGGCGTCTTATAAAAACTAACTACGTTGTCCCAAGCTAATATTATCATTCATAGGATTGTGCTATTACGTCACTCGTGTCGGTAACCACCAGTTTGGCTGTCGTAGTAATAAAATCTTGTTCAAAAAAAAAAAAAAAAAAAAAAAAAAAAAAGAGAGATATAAGGGCGGAAGAAAAAAAAACACCCCTTTTAAACAACTTGTGACGTCGCCGGACTAGGTTACTCGGAGATGATTGCGTGCATTCTTTTGAAAACCAACAAAATGGAAAGAGATGAGCGGCAAAAGACCCGGGTCGCAAGAAAAAAAAAACAGAAAGAATGAAGCGGGAAAAAAAAAGAAAAAGGGGAACACAGAGACAGAAAGAAGAAGGAAACAAAAATTAAGGTTCGGGGCTAACAATGAAAAGAAAACGCAAACAGAAAGAATAAGGAAGCGCGGAACAGAAAGACAGGGAAGCGCGGAAACGGGAAAGATTAAAGTTCAATTAGAGCTAGAAAAGTGAGAAAAAAGGGGGAAAACCCCCGAGGATGGGGGCAGCCCTTCGGAGCTATGCCCCCCGACCCAAGTTCCAAAATTTCTAAGGAACCGATTCGATTGGCAACATCATCGTTTTGAAAAGTTTGCGCCCTCAGGTTTTCCTCCAAAGTGGGCAGTCATTTGTCACGCTATTTACTGGGAAGGCACTAAGATTTTTACGCTTACCCCCGACACCCAATCTATTTGGCGTGAAGGACTTTGATGAGGGATTGACCTCACAGAGGAGGTTCAGGAAAAAATTTCGCTCCTAGATGCAACAGGGGAAACTACACTCATTTGGGGCACGCTAATCACTATTTTTAGAAAGGTTAGAGTTGAGTGGGACAAGAAGGTTCTTGAATTGAAAAACTAGTTTTTTAAAACAGATTTGTCGGGGTTCGCCCTGATTTAACCCTACATTAAAAGAACAGCCAGAGACAGCAGGGGATTGTTGAAGCGGGAAAGGTTAAAGGGACGTTTGGGGGACTAAAAGGGCAGGGGAAACGGTGCTAGGCCAGGGAAAGAGTGCAAAACTAGGAATTTTCTCAAATCTGCAAAACCCCGGTGGGCAAAGGGAAGGCAAGGAAATTGGTTTCATTTTCACAAGAAGGGGCATTGGGGCCCGGGATGTCGCATAGGTTCCAGAAGGCAGCAGCCTTGCAAGAGGTGGGAAAGGGGCGTCAAGGGGAAAGACCTCAAACCAAAAGGGATTCATCTGAAGAGGGGGAGGCAGCCTATGGCTACACTGGACACAGCAGTGTCAGGGGTGGGGGCACTAGCTGAGTGGGTTTGTTTCCAGTGGGAAAAAGGGTGGTGGCCAGCAAGGTAAAGTGTTTCGGGCACTGGTTTTCATGCGGTATACAACAACGCTGGGGCATAAAGGGATTTGACAGGGCAAATCCAGACCTGTACTCTAATCGATGGCACTGTGAGGGAGTTTCCAGTTGCTAAGATAGAAGTACGTACCCCTTACTTCTCAGGCGAGTTGTCTGCGTTGGTGATGGAGAAACCCCTTCACGGCTTGATCATCGGAAATATTCCAGGTGCAAGGGATCCAGGGATCCTGAGTTGTTGACTGCTACAGGGGCAGCAGTTCAAACACGGAGCAAGAAGGAGGGGAAAAGGGTTTATAAACCGTTAGTCGTTCCGGCAAGGAAGTCAGGCATAGATGTGTCGCCTGATGAGTTTAGGGCAGCACAGGAACAAGACCCTTCGCTCGTGAAGTCTTGGGAGTTGGCAAGAGGTGGAGAGAAACAGGAGGTTAGAGGAGGTGAGACAGAATTTCTTGTGAAAGGCGGGCTGTTGTACCGAGTGTTCACCAAGGGAAGACAGGTAAGGTGACCACTCAGTTAGAGGTACCAGCAGGTTATCGTGACACTGTCATGTCAGTGGGTCACGAGTCGCTCATGGCGGGTCATCTCGGCACCAGCAAAACAGCTGACCGAATCTTTGATGACTTTCATTGGCCAGGAGCAATGGCAGACATCAGCGGTTCTGCACGTCATGTGACGTGTGTCAAAGGTCAGCCACAAGAGGGGTGAAGAGGAAGGCGCCTCTTAAACATCCCCCTTTAATTGACACACCATTCAGGAGGGTGGCTGTTGATCTGATTGGCCCAATCTCGCCCTGTTCCAAAGGTGGGCACAGGTACGAGACGTGTAAGGTTGCAAAGGAAAGTTTGCAGAAGGCTAGGGTCGTTCAGAAGAAGCAATATGACAGGAAGGTGAGGAAGCAATCCCTCAAGCGGGAGATCAAGTCCTGGTACTCGCTTCCCACGGGTCACAACAAGCTGCTGATGCATTGGAATGGACATTCACCATCACTGAAAAGGTAGATCGGATTACCGAATGATGTGAATGGGAAACCAAAACTTTTCCATGCAAATTTCCTCCGCAAATATACTCAGCGTGAGACTCAGCACATAGGCGCAGCAGCAATCATTGATGAGGTGAAGGAGACCCAGCAGAAGAAGGGGAGATTTTGTTGCCTAAGTTTCCAGAGAGTCATACAGGGATGTGTCACTGTATGAAGGGCTTAGACAGTAGGAGTTCCTAGGTTTTGTTGTCGGAGGCGACACAAAGCAGCCAGAAAGGGGAAAGGTGGAGAAGATGATGAATTCAGAGAGACCAAAGACCAAAACAGAAGTCAGGAGTCTGCTAGGTTTTGTTGGCTTCTACAGGGAGTTTGTTCCAAATTTTGCTGCGATCACGAGTCCTCTCAGTGATTTGGTCAAGGCAGGGAAACCGGCAGTGGTCGAATGGTCAGACGCTGCAGAGCAAGCACTGCAGACGGTGTTGGGAAGACTAGGTTCCCGTCCCATCTTGAAGCTACCAGATATGTCCAAACCATTTTTGTTACGGACAGATGCATCAGGTGGTGGGATAGGTGCAGTATTGTTACAGGAGCATGAAGGAGTTGAGTTTCCTGTGAGATATGCTAGCAGGAAGTTGACAAAGTGTGAAGAAGGGTACGCAACGGTGGGAGAAGGAGTGTTTAGCTGTCGTGTGGGCCGTGCAGAAGTTCCACAAATACTTGTATGTGAAAGAGTTCGTGATAGAGACAGATCACCAACCACTCAAATTCCTGCAAGAGGCACAGCTGAAAACAGCAGGGTTCTGCGTTGGGCAATGGCATTGCAGCCCTACAGGTATCGAGTGCAGTACATCCCAGGCCGACAGAATGTTGGAGCTGACTATTTAAGTCGTGTAGTCTAGCAAGCTGCAACTCAGAGGGGGTCAGTCATATCCGCGGTGTTTGTTGATAATATGTGTTGAGTACAGTTATGTTGATTGGATATGGGTTCATTCCCCGTTGGCTATGGTTCATATTTTCTGTGTGAGACTGTTTATATTTTCTTTGTGAGACTTGTTCATGTGAATGTAGTTATGCTTGGAGCATACAGTCGCTTGTGTAGTGATGCATTATTTGCAATAAGTGAGGATGGAGATTCCTCAGTGAAGTGTCATGGATCGTGATCATATTATATTGTGCTTTTCATAAGAATTGTGAAGAGAAGATATGGCAAATCCGCAGGTAGGGGGATTGCATAGGTGCGCACAGAGGTCGTTATAAAAAGAGTTGAAATAACGCAAGAGCGCACGTCAATGATAACTCATTGGAGTGGTATCCACTAATGGTATATTTTATAATTTATAAACCGTTGGTTGTAAAGTATTTTTTTTTAAACTTTGCGCGTGTAGCTGTGTGTCAGCAAATTCGGTTGTTGTCTTTTTTGTACCGTTGTTTTGAGACAATGCGGTGCATAGTCTTTTGCAAGGGGGAAATTCTCACGGTCAAAATTCAACACAACAAAGTGTGGTCCGTCGCCGGCCACTTCGACTGGACATAAGTCCAAACGCAGACATCTTGGCGCCACGTAGACCGGGCCCATGGTTCGGATCCGGCCAATTAAGCTTAGTGGAGAGGCTTCACGGAGACAGTCCGACCCACCCAGACTGACTAAGCCGCTTTGACCGACGCCTCGATGTCTAGCGAGACGAGTCGTAGCGCCTGGCTCAGACTCATCTGGTCAATTTGTGGAACCCGCGTCATTGTTAGTCGGACGTCGTGGCGCCTACCCAGACTCAGCTAGCCAATTTAGATTGACCAGTGTCTACGACTTAAGCCACACGGCACCAGTTAAGTAGGAAAAGGGGGGAAGGTAGTGTGTGGTGGGGGTGAAATCTAGCTAATCAATTAAATGACCAATTGACCACCACAGAGAGTAAGACGTGTCGGCGTGACTGTCGTGATGTGAATACCAATGGAATTAGAGGGAGATAACTTGGGGGTGTGAGGGGTAAAAATACTGACCAATGGTACTCGCCCTTTTTGGGAAACAAAATCGGAACGAATAGAAGAATTGAAGTGAGAGAAGGGGAGACGGGAGGAGAACGAAGAGGAGAGGGAGAGAGAGAGAGGTTTGGAGTGTGAGCTCTGCAGGAGAGAAGGGCAGAGAGAGAGAGATGAGGAGAGAAGAACCAAGTTGAGAGATTAGCATGAGTATCTGCAGAGGAAGGACGAGGAGAGATGGGGAGAGAGAGTGCTAACTAATGAAGAGGAAAAGAAAGAAAAAAAAAAAAAAAAGAAAAGAAAAGCACCATGTCCATTGAAAAGAGCAGACTAGGACAGAGAGAGAGAGTGCAATGCTTTAAATGCGGGAAAGGGAAGAAAGGAGAACAGATTGAGGTTGATAGTCACTGTTCTATCTAACCCGGGGGGTTCGACCTCATACTTGGCCAGCGCCACTTTCATCGGCAGTCCACCTGATCAACGTCACCCGTCCAGCCTGCCCGGGTGCCAACAGTCCAGCTTGACCCGGTTGCAACCAGACCAACACAGGCCGGCATTTGGTGTCGTGTTGTGAAAGTGACAGTGAAGAAAAAAAAAAAAAGGGGAAAAGAAAAAGACAGTGATTCGTGAATAGTTAAAAATCACCTGGCCAGGTAAAGTAGAAATCCATTTATACCCGGGTTAGTTAATGATGTTTTAGATAATTGATTTTGTGAAGTTCGGGAAAAAGAGATGTTTTTTCTGTTTGATTCCGTATGCATTGATGTTTCTTTCTATGATCATGTATAGTAAAGTTATAGACTTTACTAGTGGTTTGATGTGACAAAATGCATGATATATGAATGAGATTGTAAGCAAGTGTGAGTGTGTCTGGGCTGTGCGCTAGTCCTTCCTCCACTGAAACACCCCGAGGTTAAACAGACTCCTAGAGTCTTTTTCAAGTGGCATGAAATGAGGACACGGGAATTGTTTCAATGTTGACATGGAGTATACACAATACAGGTGCAGTCGGGTAGGCTGGTACATAAAAATTGATAAACACTTGACTGGGCCTTTTCTGAACAACTGTAAAATTCGAGGATGGGTGGTAAAGACCAAAACAAAAAAGGGGGTTTAAAGAGGAAACAAAAGCAAAGCACAACGTTTCGACTCCTAGAGTCTTTTAAAGTGGCATGAAACTGAGGACACAGGAATTGTTTCCAATGTTGACATGGAGTTATACACAATACAGGTGCAGTCTGGTAGGCTGGTACATAAAAATTGATACACTTGACTGGGCCCTTTTTCTGAACAACTGTAAAATTCGAGGATGGGTGGTAAAGACCGAAACAAAAAGGGGGGTTAAAGAGGAAACAAAAGCAAAGCACAAGGGTTTCGACTCCTAGATTTCTTTTTCAAGTGGCATGAAACTGAGGACACAGGAATTGTTTCAATGTTGACTGGAGTATACACATACAGGTGCAGTCTGGTAGGCTGGTACATAAAAAATTGATAACACTTGACTGGGTCTTTTTCTGAACAACTGTAAAATTCGAGGAGGGGTGGTAAAGCCCGAAAAAAAAAGGGGGGTTAAAGGGGAAACAAAAGCAAAGCACAACGTTTCGACTCCTAGAGTCTTTTTCAAGGGGCATGAAACTGAGGACACAGGAATTGTTTCAATGTTGACATGGAGTATACACAATCAGGTGCAGTCTGGTAGGCTGGTACATAAAAATTGATAACACTTGACTGGGTCTTTTTCTAAACAACTGTAAATTCGAGGATGGGTGGTAAAGACCGAAACAAAAAGGGGGGTTAAAAGGAAACAAAAGCAAAGCACAACGTTTCGACTCCTAGAGTCTTTTTCAAGGGGCATGAAACTGAGGACACAGGAATTGTTTCAATGTTGACATGGAGTATACACAATACAGGTGCAGTCTGGTAGGCTGGTACATAAAAATTGATAACACTTGACTGGGTCTTTTTCTGAAAAACTGAAAAAATTCGAGGATGGGTGGTAAAGACCGAAACAAAAAGGGGGGTTAAAGAGGAACAAAAGCAAAGCACAAACGTTTCGACCCCTAGAGTCTTTTCAAAGTGGCATGAAACTGAGGACACAGGAATTGTTTCAATGTTGACAGGGTTTTTTGTTTCCTCTTTAACCCCCTTTTTGTTTGGGTCTTTACCACCCATCCTCAAATTTTACAGTTTTTCAAAAAAAGAACCCAGTCAAGTGTTATCAATTTTTATGTACCAGCCTAACAGACGCACCTGTATTGTGTATACTCCATGTCAACATTGAAACAATTCCTGGTCTCAGTTTCATGCCAACTTGAAAAAGATCTAGGAGTCGAAACGTTGGCTTTGCTTTTGTTTCCTCTTTAACCCCCCTTTTTGTTTCGGTCTTTACCACCCTCCTCGAATTTTACGTTGTTCAGAAAAAGACCCAGTCAAGTGTTATCAATTTTTATGTACCAGCCTACCAGATGCACCTGTTTTGTGTATACTCCATGTCAACTTTTGAAACAATTCCGTGTCCTCAGTTTCATGCCACTTGAAAAGACTCTAGGAGTCGAAACGTGTGCTTTGCTTTTGTTTCCTTTTTAAACCCCCCCTTTTTGTTCGGTCTTTACCACCCATCCCGAATTTTACAGTTGTTCAGAAAAAGACCCAGTCCAAGTGTTATCAATTTTTATGTACCAGCTACCAGACGCACCTGTATTGTGTATACTCCATGTCAACATTGAAACAATTCCTGTGTCCTCAGTTTCATGCCACTTGAAAAAGACTCTAGGAGTCGAAACGTTGTGCTTTGCTTTTGTTTCCTCTTTAAACCCCCCTTTTTGTTTCGGTCTTTACCACCCACCCTCGAATTTTACAGTTGTTCAGAAAAAGACCCAGTCAAGTGTTATCAATTTTTTTCAACTTGTTTTGGGTGTTTTTCCCCCAACTTGTCTTGTTCTTTCCCAAGTTGTTTTGGTCTTTCCTAACTTGTCTTGTGTCTTTCCCAACTTGTTTGTGTCTTTCCCAACTTGTGTCTTTCCCAACTTGCCTTTTTGTCTATCCCAACTTGTCTTTTTGTCTTTCGAACTTGTCTTGTGTCTTTTCCAACTTGTCTTGTGTCTTTCCCAACTTGTCTGGTGTCTTTCCCAGCTTGTCTGTGTCTTTCCCAACTTGTCTTGTGTCTTTCCCAGCTTGTCTTGTGTCTTTCCCAACTTGTGTCTTTCACAGCTTGTCTGGGGCCCTTTCCCCCCAACTTGTCTTGTGTCTTTCCCCAAACTTGTCTGGGGGTCTTTCCCAACTTGTTTTGGGTGTCTTTCCAACTTGTCTTGTGTCTTTCCCAACTTGTCTTGTGTCTTTCCCAACTGTCGGGGTTTTTTTTCTCAACTTGTCGGGTGTTTTTCCCCCAACTTGTCTTGTGTCTTCCCAACTTGTCTTGTGTCTTTCCCCAACTTGTCTTGTGTCCTTCCCAACTTGTCTTGTGTCCTTTCCCAACTTGACTGGTGTCTTTTCCCAACTTGTCTTGTGTTTTTCCCAACTTGTCTTGTGTCTTTCCAAACTTGTCTGGTGTCTTTCCCAATTGTCTGGTGTCTTTCCCAAATTTTTCTTGTGTCTTTCCCACCTTGTCTGGTGTCTTTCCCAACTTGTCTTGTGTCTTTACCAACTGTTGGTGTTTTTCCCCAACTTGTCTGGTGTCTTTCCCAACTTGTCTTGGTCTTTCCCAACTTGTCTGGTGTCTTTCCAAATTTTGTTTCTGGTGTCTTTTCCAGCTTGTCAGGTTTCTTTCCCAACTTGTCGGTGTTTTTCCAACTTGTTTTGTGTCTTTCCCAACTTGTCTTGTTTTTTTTCCCAACTTGTCTGGTGTCTTTCCCAGCTTGTTGGTGTCTTTCCCAACTTGTCTTGGTCTTTCCCAACTTGTCTGGTGTCTTTTCCAACTTGTCTTTGTTTTTTTTCCCAAAATTGTCTTGTGTCTTTCCCCCAACTTGTCTGGTGTCTTTCCCAACTTGTCTTGTGTTTTTCCCAACTTGTTTTTTGGGTGTCTTTCCCAACTTGTTGGTGTTTTTTCCCAAAACTTGTCTTGTGTCTTTCCAACTTGTCCTGGTGTCTTTCCCAACTGTCTTGTGTTTTTCCCAACTTGTCTTGTGTCTTCCAACTTTCTTGTGTCTTTCCCAAAACTTGTCTGGTGTCTTTCCCAAACTTGTCTTGTGTTTTTCCAACTTGTGGGTGTCTTTCCCAACTTGTCCTGTGTCTTTTCCAACTTGTCTTGTTTCTTTCCCAACTTGTCTGGTGTTTTTCCCCAAAACTTGGCTGGTGTTTTTCCCAGTTGGGTCTGGTGTCTTTCCCAACTTGTCTTGTGATTTCCCCAAACTTGTCTTGTGTCTTTCCCAACTTGTTTTGTGTCTTTCCCAACTTGTCTGGTGTCTTTCCCAACTTGTTTTTGTTTTTCCCAACTTGTCTTGTGTCTTTCCCAACTTGTCTTGTGTTTTTCCCCAATTGTCTTGTGTCTTTCCCAACTTGTGGTGTCTTTCCCAACTTGTCTGGTGTCTTTCCAAGCTTGTCTGGTGTCTTTCCCAACTTGTCTGGTGTCTTTCCCAACTTGTCTGGTGTCTTTCCCAACTTGTCTTGTGTTTTTCCCAACTTGTCTGGTCTCTTTCCCAACTTGCTTGTGTCTTTCCCAACTTGTCTTGTGTTTTTTCCCAACTTGTCGGGTGTCTTTCCCAACTTGTCTGGTGTCTTTCCCAGCTTGTCTGGTGTCTTTCCCAATTTGTCTTGTGTTTTTCCATTGTCGGGTGTCTTTCCAACTTGTCTTGTTCTTTCCCCAACTTGTCTTGTGTCTTTTCAAACTTGTCTGGTGTCTTTCCCAGCTTGTCTTGTGTCCTTCCCAACTGTCTTGTGCCCTTTCCAACTTGCCTGTGTCTATCCCAACTTGTCTTGTGTTTTTCGAATTTTGTCTTGTGTCTTTCCCAACTTGTCTTGTGTCTTTCCCAACTTGTCTGGTGTCTTTCCCAACTTGTCTGGTGTCTTCCCCAATTGTCTTGTGTCTTTCCCAACTTGTCTTGTGTCTTTCCCAACTTGTCTTGTGTCTTTCCCAACTTGTCTGGCTTTTTTCGCAACTTGTCTGGTGTCTTTCCCCAACTTGTCTTGTGTCTTTTCCCAACTTGTCTTGTGTCTTTCCCAACTTGTGTCTTTCAACAGCTTGTCTGGGGTCCTTCCCCCAATTGTCTTGTGTCTTTCCCAACTTGTCTGGTGTCTTTCCCAACTTGTCTAGTGTCTTTCCCAACTTGTCTTGTGTTTTTCCCAACTTGTCTGGTGTCTTTCCCAACTTGTCTTGTGTCCTTCCCAATTTGTCTTGTGTCTTTACCAACTTGCCTTGTGTCTATCCCAACTTGTCTTCTGTCTTTCGAACTTCCTTGTGTCTTTCCCAACTTGTCTTGTGTCTTTCCCAACTTGTCGTGTGTCTTTCCCAAACTTGTCTGGTGTCTTTCCCAACTTGTCTTGTGTCTCTCCCAACTTGTCTTGTGTCTTACCAATTGTCTGGCGTTTTTCTCAACTTGTCTGGTGTCTTTCCCAACTTGTCTTGTGTCTTTCCAACTTGTCTTTGGGTCTTTCCCAACTTGTCTGGTGTCCTTCCCAACTTGTCTTGTGTCTTTCCCAAACTTGTCTGGGTGTCCTTTCCCAACTGGGTCTTGTTTTTTTCCCCAAAACTTGTTTTGTGTCTTTCCCAACTTGTCTGGTGTCTTTCCCAATTTGGGTTCGGGTGTCTTTCCCACCTTGTCTGGTGTCTTTCCCAACTTGTCTGGTGTCTTTCCCAACTTGTTTGTGTCTTTCCCAACTTGTCTGGTGTTTTCCCAACTGTCTGGTGTCTTTCCCAGCTTGTCTGGTGTCTTTCCCAACTTGTCTTGTGTTTTTCCCAACTTGTCTGGGGGTCTTTCCCAACTTGTTGGTGTCCTTTCCCAACTTGTCTTGTGTCTTTTCCAACTTGTCTGGTGTATTTTCCAATTTGTCTTGTGTCCTTCCCAATTTGTCTTGTGTCTTTCCCAACTTGCCTTGTGTCTATCCCAACTTGTCTTGGTCTATCGAACTTGTCTTGTGTCTTTCCCAACTTGTTTGTGTCTTTCCCAACTTGTCTTGTGTTTTTTTCCCAACTTGTCTGGTGTTTTTCCCCAAACTTGTCTTGTGTCTTTCCCAACTTGTCTTGTGTTTTTCCCCAAAACTTGTCTTGTGTCTTCCCAACTTGTCTGGCGTTTTTCTCAACTTGTCTGGTGTCTTTCCCAACTTGTCTTGTGTCTTTCCAACTTGTCTTGGGTCTTCCCCAATTGTCTGGTGTCCTTCCCAACTTGTCTTGTTTCTTTCCCACTTGTCTTGTGTCTTTCCCAACTGGTTTTGTTTTTTTTCCCAACTTGTCTTGTGTTTTTCCCCACTTGTCTGGTGTCTTTCCAACTTGTTGGTGTCTTTCCCAACTTGTTTTGTGTCTTTCCCAACTTTTTGGTGTTTTTCCCCAACTTGTCTTGTGTCTTTCCCAACTTGGTCTGGTTTTTTTCCCCAAACTTGTCTGGTGTCTTTCCCAACTTGTCTGGGTGGTCTTTCCCAACTTGTTGGTGTCTTTCCCAACGGGTCTGGTGTCTTTCCCAGCTTGTTGGTGTTTTTTCCCAACTTGTCTTGTGTTTTTCCCCAACTTGTCTTGTGTTTTTCCCCCTTGTCTGGTGTCTTTCCCCAACTTGTCTGGTGTTTTTCCCAGCTTGTCTGGTGTTTTTTCCCCCAAACTTGTCTTGTGTCTTTCCAACTTGTCTTGTGTCTTTCCCAATTTGGGTCGGGTGTCTTTCCCAACTTGTCTTGTTTTTTTTTTCCCAACTTGTCTTGTGTCTTTCCCAACTTGTCTTGTGTTTTTCCCAACTTGTCTTGTGTCTTTCCCAACTTGTTGGTGTCTTTCCCAACTTGTCTGGTGTTTTTCCCAGCTTGTCTGGTGTCTTTTTCCCAACTTTTTCTGGTGCCCTTTCCCAACTTGTCTGGTGTCTTTCCCAACTTGTCTTGTGTTTTTCCCAACTTGTCTGGTGTCTTTTCCCAACTTGTCTTGGTCTTTCCCAACTTGTCTTGTGTCTTTCCCAACTTGTCTGGTGTTTTTCCCAAAACTTGTCTGGTGTATTTCCCAGCTTGTTGGTGTCTTTCCCAACTTGTCTTGTGTTTTTCCCAACTTGTCTGGTGTCTTTCCCAACTTGTCTTGTGTCTTCCAACTTGTCTTGTGTCTTTTCAACTTGTCTGGTGTTTTTTCCCCAGCTTGTCTTGTGCCCTTCCAACTTGTCTTGTGTCCTTTCCCAACTTGCCTTGTCCTACCCCAAACTTGTCTTGTGTCTTTCGAACTGTCTTGTGTCTTTCCAACTTGTCTGGTGTCTTTCCCAACTTGTCTGGTGTCTTTCCCAACTTTGTCTTGTGTTTTTCCCCAATTTGTCTTGTGTCTTCCCAACTTGTCTTGTGTTTTTCCCAACTTGTCTGGCGTTTTTTCGCAACTTGTCTGGTGTCTTTTCCCAATTTGTCTTGTGTTTTTCCCACCTTTTTCTTGTGTTTTCCCCAAAACTTGTGTCTTTAAACAGCTTGTCTGGGGTTCTTCCCCCAAATTGTCTTGTGTCTTTTCCCAACTTGTCTGGTGTCTTTCCAACTTGTCGGGGTGTTTTTTCCCAACTTGTCTTGTGTCTTTCCCAACTTGTCGGGTGTCTTTCCCAACTTGTCCTTGTGTCCCTTCCCAACTTGTCTTGTGTCTTTCCCAACTTGCCTTGTGTCTATCCCAACTTGTCTTGTGTCTTTCGAACTTGTCTTGTGTCTTGCCCAACTTGTCTTGTGTCTTTCCCAAAACTTGTCGTTTTGTTTTCCCAACTTGTCTGGTGTTTTCCCCCCAACTTGTCTTGTGTCTCTCCCAACTTGTCTTGTGTCTTACCCAACTTGTCTGGCGTTTTCTCAACTTGTTGGTGTCTTTCCCAACTTGTCTTGTGTCTTTCCCAACTTGTCTTTGGTCTTTCCCAACTTGTCTGGTGTCCTTCCCCAACTTGTCTTGTGTCTTTCCCAACTTGTCTGGTGTCTTTCCCAACTGGTCTTGTGTTTTACCCAACTTGTTTGTTGTCTTTCCCAACTTGTCTGGTGTCTTTCCCAACTTGTCTGGTGTCTTTCCCAACTTGTCTGGTGTTTTTCCCAACTTGTCTGGTGTCTTTCCCAACTTGTCTTGTGTCTTTCCCAACTTGTCGGGTGTCTTCCCAACTTGTCTGGTGTTCTTCCAGCTTGTCTGGTGTTTTTCCCAACTTGTCTTGTGTTTTTCCGGGCCCGGGGAATAGCTCAGTGGTAGAGGCCGGACTCGTAATCTTGGTGATCCTGGGGTTGCGGGTCGAACCCCCGCCGCGGCGGCGTTTCGGTACAGGGGGATTTTTCCCTCGGAGTTAACATTGGTTCGGACTCCATTTCCCATACGTCCTTCGAATGAGACTATAAACCGAGGTTCCCTGTGTGAACGCATGCACAAGATCTTGCACACACGTAAAATCCCATCACCCAAATTTCGGAAGAGAAGGCCAAATTTGGCCGTTGGTATGGATGACACGTTACACATAGCATGCACCCTGCGTGAGAAACGGAAAGAACGAAGGAGTAATTGATATTGAAGAATTTGACTGGGTGACACGGGAAACGACCGAATGACGCCAGCTGGGAGCTCTTCAGTCGGCAACTACCCAGTAGCAGCCCGTTGTGTATATGAGTATTGAAATTTTAGAGCGCAATGAGTTGATTCCAAGAATTGCGCTATATAAAATCTATATATTATTATTATTTTTATATATTCCCAACTTGTCTGGTGTCTTTCCCAACTTGTCTGGTGTCTTTCCCCCAATTGTCTTGTGTCTTTTCCCAAATTGTCTGGTGTTTTTCCAAATTGTCTTGTGTCCTTCCCAACTTGTCTTGTGTCTTCCCAACTTGCCTTGTGTCTATCCCAACTTGTCTTGTGTCTATCGAACTTGTCTTTTGTCTTTTCCCCAAATTGTCTTGTGTCTTTCCCCAATTGTCTTGTGTCTTTCCCAACTTGTCTGGTGTCTTTCCCAACTTGTCTTGTGTCTTTCCCACTTGTCTTGTGTCTTTCCCAAATTGTTCTTGTGTCTTTCCCAACTTGTCTGGCGTTTTTCTCAACTTGTCTGGTGTCTTTCCCAACTTGTCTTGTGTCTTTCCCAACTTGTCTTGGGTCTTTCCCAACTTGTCTGGTGTCCTTCCCAACTGTCTTGGTGTCTTTTCCCCAAATTGTCTGGTGTCTTTCCCAACTTGTCTTGTGTCTTTCCCAACTTGTCTGGTGTTTTTCCAACTTTTTGGTTCTTTCCAACTTGTCTGTGTCTTCCCCAACTTGTTGGTGTCTTTCCCAACTTGTCTGGTGTCTTTCCCCTTGTTGGTGTCTTTTCCCAACTTGTCTGGTGTTTTTCCCAATTGTCTTGTGTCTTTCCCAACTTGTCTTGGTTTTTCCCAACTTGTCTGGTGTTTTCCCAACTTGTCTGGTGTCTTTTCCCCGCTTGTCTGGTGTCTTTCCCAACTTGTCTTGTGTCTTTCCCAACTTGTCTTGGGGTCTTTCCCAACTTTTCTGGTGTCTTTCCCAACTTGTCTTGTGTTTTTCCCAACTTGTCTTGTGTCTTTCCCAACTTGTCTGTGTTTTCCCCAAATTGTCTTGTGTTCTTTCCCAACTTGTCTGTGTCTTTCCCAACTTGTTGGTGTCTTTCCCAAATTGTCTGGTGTCTTTCCCAACTTGTCTTTGGTGTCTTTCCCAACTTGTCTTGTGTTTTTCCCAACTTGTCTGGTGTCTTTCCCAACTTGTCTTGTGTCTTTCCCCAACTTGTCTTGTGTCTTTCCCAACTTGTCTTGTCTTTCCAACTTTTCTGGTGTCTTCCAGCTTTTCTGGTGTCTTTCCCAACTTGTCTTGTGTTTTCCCAACTTGTCTGGGGTCTTTTCCCAACTTGTCGGTTTTCTTTCCAAACTTGTCTTGTGTCTTTTCCACTTGTCTGGTGTCCCTTTCCCCAAATTGTCTTGTGTCTTCCCAACTTGTCTTGTGTCTTTACCAATGCCTGTGTCTATCCCAACTTGTCTTGTGTCTTTCGAACTTGTCTTGTGTCTTTCCCCAACTTGTCTTGTGTCTTTCCCAACTTGTCTGTTTTCTTTCCCAACTTGTCTGGTGTCTTTCCCAAACTTGTCCCTTTTGTCTTTTCCCAACTTGTCTTGTGTCTTTCCAACTTGTCTTGTGTCTTTCCCAACTTGTCTGGGCTTTTTCTCAACTTGTCTGGGGTCTTTCCAACTTGTCTTGTGTCTTTCCAGCTTGTCTTGTGTCTTTCCCAGCTTTGTGTCTTTCCAGTTGTCTGGGTCCTTCCCCCCAAATTGTCTTGGTCTTTCCCAACTTGTCTGGTGTCTTTTCCCCAAATTGTCTTGTGTCTTTCCCACTTTTCTTGTGTCTTTCCCAACTTGTCTGGTGCTTTCCCAACTTGTCTTTTGGGCCTTCCCAACTTGTCTTGTGTCTTTCCCCAAATTTTCCCGTGTCTATCCCCAAATTGTCTTGTGTCTTTCGACTTGCTTGTGTCTTCCACTTGGTCTTGTGTCTTCCCAACTTGTCGTGTGTCTTTCCAACTTGTCTGGTGTCTTTCCCACTTGTCTTGTGCTTTCCCAACTTGTCTTGTGTCTTTCCCAACTTGTCTTGTGTCTTTCCAACTTGTTGGGGTCTTTCCCAAATTGTCGGTGTCCCTTTTCCCCGCTGTCTGGTGTCTTCCACTTGTCTGGTCTTTCCCAACTTGTCTTGTGTCTTTCCCCAACTTGTCTTGGGTCTTTTTCCCCAACTTGTTGGTGTCCTTCCAACTTGTCTTGTGTCTTTCCCAAATTGTCTGGTGTCTTTCCCAACTGGGCTGGTTTTTTCCCAAATTGTCTGGGGTCTTCCCACGTCTGTGTCTTTTCCCAACTTGTCTGGGGCTTTCCCAACTTGTCTGGTGTCTTTTTCCCCAAATTGTCTTGGTCTTTCCCCAAATGTCTGGTGTCTTTCCCAACTTGTCTGGTGTCTTTCCCCAAATTGTCTGGTGTCGTTCCCAGCTTGCTGGGGCTTTCCACTTGCTTTTTTTCCCAACTTGTCTGGTGTCTTTCCCAACTTGTCTGGTGTCTTTCCCCAAATTGTCTTGTGTCTTTTCCAACTTGTCTGGTGTCTTCCCAACTTGTCTTGTGTCTTCCCCAACTTGTCTTGTGTCTTTCCCAACTTGCCTTGTGTCTATCCCAACTTGTCTTGTGTCTTTCGAACTTGTCTTGTGTCTTTCCCACTTGTCTTGTGTCTTTTCCCCAAATTGTGTTTTGTGTCTTTCCCAACTTTTCTGGTGTCTTTCCCAACTTGTCTTGTGTCTTTCCCAACTTTGTCTTTTGTCTTTCCCAACTTGTCTTGTGTCTTCCCAACTTGTCTTTCGTTTTTCCAACTTGTCCCGGTGTCTTTCCCAACTTGTCTTGTGTCTTTTCCCCCCTTGTCTTTGGGTCTTTCCCAACTTGTCTTTGGGGTCCTTCCAATTGTCTTGTGTCTTTCCCAAATTGTCTGTGTCTTTCCCAACTGGTCTTGGTGTTTTTCCCAACTTGTCTTTGTCTTTTCCCAACTTGTCTTTTGTCTTTCCCAAATTGTCTGGTGTCTTTCCCAACTTGTCTTGGTCTTTCCCAACTTGTCTGGTGTCTTTCCCCAACTTGTCTGTGTCTTTCCCAACTTGGGCTGGTTTTTCCCAACTTGTCTGGTGTCCCTTTTTCCCGCTTGGGCTGGTGTCTTTTCCCCCAATTGTCTGGTGTCTTTCCCCAAATTGTCTGGTGTTTTCCCCACTTGTCTGGTGTCTTTCCCAACTTGTCTGGGGTTTTTCCCAACTTGTCTTGGTCTTTCCCAACTTGTCTTGTGTTTTCCCAACTTGTTTGGTGTCTTTCCCAACTTGTCTGGTGTCTTTCCCACTTGTCTGGTGTCTTTCCCAACTTGTTGGTGTCTTTCCCACTTGTCTGGTTCTTCCCACTTTTCTTGTGTTTTTCCCAACTTTTCTGGTGTCTTTCCCAACTTGTCTGGTGGTTCCCAACTTGTCTTTTGTTTTTCAACTTTTTTGGTCTTTCCCAACTTGTTGGTGCTTCCCAAGTGTTTTTTCTTTCCCAACTTGTCTGGTGTCTTTCCCAACTTGTCTTGTGTTTTTCCCAACTTGTCTTGTGTCTTTCCAACTTGCCTTGTGTCTATCCCAAATTGTCTTTTGTCTTTCGAACTTTTCTTGGTGTCTTTCCCAACTTGTCTTGTGTCTTTCCCAAATTGTCTTGTGTCTTCCCAACTTGTCTGGTGTCTTTCCCACTGTCTTGTGTCTTTCCCAACTTGTCTTGGGGGTCTTTCCCCAAATTGTCTTGTTCTTTCCAACTTGTTGGCGTTTTTCTCCAACTTGTCTGGTGTCTTTCCCAACTTGTCCCTTTTGTCTTCCCCGCTGTCTTGTGGGCTTTCCCACTTTTGTCTTTTTCCGCTTGTTGGGGTCCTTCCCCCAATTGGTCTTGTCTTTCCCAACTTGTCTGGTGTCTTCCCCTTGTCTTGTGTCTTTCCCAACTTGTCTTGTGTCTTCCCAACTTGTTGGTGTCTTTCCCCAATTGTCTTGTGTCCTTCCCAACTTGTCTTGTTTTCTTTTCCCCCCTTGCCTTGTGTCTATTCCCAACTTGTCTTTTGTCTTTCGAACTTGTCTTTTTTCTTTCCCAACTGTCTTGTTCTTCCCAACTTGTCTGTGTCTTTCCCAACTTGTCTGGTGTCTTTTTCCCAACTTTCTTGGGGTCTTTCCCAACTTGTCTTGTTTTCTTTCCCAACTTGCCTTGTGTCTTTCCCACTTGCTGGTGTCTTTCCCAACTTGTCGGGTGTCCTTCCCACCTTGTCTGGTGTCTTTCCCAAAATTGTTTTGGGTGTCTTTCCCAAATTGTCTTGTGTCTTTCCCCAACTTGTCTTGGGTCTTTCCCAACTTGTCTGGTGTCTTCCCCAAATTGTCTTGTGTCTTTCCCAACTTGTCCTGGTGTCTTTCCCAACTGGCTTGCGTTTTCCCAACTTGTCTGGTGTCTTTCCCAACTTGGGCTTGGTGTCTTTCCCAACTTGTTGGTGTCTTTCCCCAAATTGTCTGGTGTCTTTCCCAACTTGTCTTGTGTCTTTCCCAACCTGTCTGTGTCTTTCCCAATTGTCTGTGTCTTTCCCAACTTGTCTGGTGTCGTTCCCAGCTTGTTTTGGTGTCTTTCCCAACTTGTCTGTGTTTTTTCCAACTTGTCTGGGTCTTTCCCAACTTGTCTGGTGTCCCTTTCCCCAAATTGTCTTGTGTCTTTTCCCAACTTGTCTGGGGTCTTCCCACTTGTCTTGTGTCCTTCCAACTTGTCTTGTGTCTTTCCCAACTTTCCTTGTGTCTTCCCAATCTTGTCTTGTTCTTTCGAACTTGTCTTGTGTCTTTCCCAACTTGTCTGTGTCTTCCCAACTTGTTTTGTTCTTCCCAACTTGTATGGTGTCTTTTCCCAACTTGTCTTGTGTCTTTCCCAACTTGTTTGTGTCTTTCCAACTGTCTTGTGTCTTTCCCAACTTGTCTGGCGTTTTCTCACCCTTTTCTGGTGTCTTTCCCAACTTGTCTTTTGTCTTTCCCAACTTGTCTTGGCTCTTTCCCAACTTGTCTGGGGTCCTTCCCAACTTGTCTTGTGTCTTTTCCCAAATTGTCTGGGGTCTTTCCCAACTGGTCTTGTGTTTTCCCAACTTGTTTGTGTCTTTCCCCAACTTGTCTGTGTCTTTCCCAACTTTTTTGGTGTCTTTCCAACTTGTCTTGTGTCTTTCCCAACTTGTCCTGGTTCTTTTCCAATTTTCTAGTGTCTTCCCCAAATTGTTGGTGTTTTTCCCAACTTGTCTGGTGTCTTTCCCAGCTTGTCTGGTGTCTTTCCCAACTTGTCTGTGTCTTTCCCAACTTGTCTGGTGCTTTCCCACTTGTCTGGTGCTTTTCCCAACTTGTCTGGTGTTTTTTCCCAACTTGTCTTGGGGCTTTCCCCCAAATTGTCTTTGTGTTTTTCCCAACGTGTCTGGTGTCTTCCAACTTGTCTGGTGTCTTTCCCAGTTGGGCTGGTGTTTTTTCCCAACTTGTCTGGTGTCTTTCCCAACTTGTCTGGTGTCTTTCCCAACTTGTCTTGTGTTTTCCCAACTTGTCTGGTGTCTTTCCCATCTTGTCTGGTGTCTTTCCCCAAATTGTCTTTTGTTTTTCCCAACTTGGCTTGTGTCTTTCCCAACTTGTCTGGTGTCTTTCCCAACTTGTCTTGGTCTTCCCAACTTGTCTGGTGTCTTTCCCAACTTGTCTTGTGTTTTCCCAACTTGTTGTGTCTTTCCCAACTGTCTTGGTCTTTCCCAACTTGTCTGGTGTTTTTCCCAAAATTTTCTGGTGGTCTTTCCCAACTTGTCTTGTGTCTTTCCCAACTTGTCTTGTGTCTTTCCCCAAATTGTCTGGTGTCTTTCCCAACTTGGTCTGTTTTCTTTCCCAACTTGTCTTGTGCCTTTCCCAACTTGTCTGGCGTTTTTCCCCAACTTGTCTGGTGTTTTTCCCAACTTGTCTGGTGTCTTTCCCCAAATTGTCTTGGGTCTTTCCCAAATTGTCTTGTGTCTTTCCCAACTTGTCTTGTGTCTTTCCACCTTGTCTTGGGGTCTTTCCCAAATTGTGTTTTTTCACAGCTTTTCTGGGGTCCCTTCCCCCAAATTGTTTGTGTCTTTCCCAACTTTTCTGGTGTCTTTCCCAACTTTCCTTGGCCCCTTTTCCCCAAATTTCCCTTTTGTCTTTCCCAACTTTTCTTTTTTGCAGCTGTGTCTGGGAAAACCTTCCTTCCCTGACAATTGCCAGGAACGACG
>CM031606.1:43888053-43898053 GCA_018398815.1 Conus ventricosus
GCTTCAGTAACCAGCACATGGACACCAGCACCTGCAGTGATTGCGCTTCAGTAACAAGCACAAGACAACCAGCACCTGCAGTGATTGAGCTTCAGTAACCAGCACAAGGACACTAGCACCTGCAGTGATTGAGCTTCAGTAACCAGCACAAGGACAACCAGCACCTGCAGTGATTGAGCTTCAATAACCAGCACAAGGACACCAGCACCTGCAGTGATTGAGCTTCAGTAACCAGCACATGGACACCAGCACCTGCAGTGATTGAGCTTCAGTAACCAGCACAAGGACACCAGCACCTGCAGTGATTGAGCTTCAGTACCAGCACAAGGACACCAGCACCTGCAGTGATTGAGCTTCAGTAACCAGCACAAGGACACCAGCACCTGCAGTGATTGAGCTTCAGTAACCAGCACAAGGACACCAGCACCTGCAGTGATTGAGCTTCAGTAACCAGCACATGGACACGAGCACCTGCAGTGATTGAGCTTCAGTAACCAGCACATGGACACGAGCACCTGCAGTGATTGAGCTTCAGTAACCAGCACAAGGACACCAGCACCTGCAGTGATTGAGCTTCAGTAACCAGCACATGGACACGAGCACCTGCAGTGATTGAGCTTCAGTAACCAGCACATGGACACCAGCACCTGCAGTGATTGAGCTTCAGTAACCAGCACATGGACACCAGCACCTGCAGTGATTGAGCTTCAGTAACCAGCACAAGGACACCAGCACCTGCAGTGATTGAGTATTGGCCTGAGGCAAAGGCCCTGAACGAGAAGCTGCATGGCGGCCAGGCAGCCCTGGAGAGGACGGCAGCGTTTGCGAGGCAGACTGGTGTATCCATCTAACGTGGTGATCGACGAAGAAGAAGAAGTGATTGAGCTTCAGTAACCAGCACATGGACACCAGCACCTGCAGCGATTGAGCTTCAGTAACCAGCACAAGGACACCAGCACCTGCAGTGATTGAGCTTCAGTAACCAGCACAAGGACACCAGCACCTGCAGTGATTGAGCTTCAGTAACCAGCACAAGGACACCAGGACCTGCAGCGATTGAGCTTCAGTAACCAGCACAAGGACACCAGCACCTGCAGCGATTGAGCTTCAGTAACCAGCACATGGACACGAGCACCTGCAGTGATTGAGCTTCATAACGAGCAGATGGACAGGAGCACCTGCAGTGATTGAGCTTCAGTAACCAGCACAAGGACACCAGCACCTGCAGTGATTGAGCTTCAGTAACCAGCACATGGACACGAGCACCTGCAGTGATTGAGCTTCAGTAACCACACATGGACACCAGCACCTGCAGTGATTGAGCTTCAGTAACCAGCACAAGGACACCAGCACCTGCAGTGATTGAGCTTCAGTAACCAGCACAAGGACACCAGCACCTGCAGTGATTTGAGCTTCAGTAACCAGCACAAGGACACCAGCACCTGCAGTGATTGAGCTTCAGTAACCAGCACAAGGACACCAGCACCTGCAGTGATTGAGCTTCAGTAACCAGCACAAGGACACCAGCACCTGCAGTGATTGAGCTTCAGTAACCAGCACAAAGGACACCAGCACCTGCAGTGATTTGAGCTTCAGTAACCAGCACAAGGACACCAGCACCTGCAGTGATTGAGCTTCAGTAACCAGCACAAGGACACCACACCTGCAGTGATTGAGCTTCAGTAACCAGCACAAGGACACCAGCACCTGCAGTGATTACCGAGTTTTTATTCCGCCCTCTTGAAATGCATAATACGTCTCTCTCTCTCTCTCTCTCATCTCTCTCTCACTTCCACACACACACACACACACACACACACACACACACACACACACACAAACACACACACACACACACACACACACACACACACACACACACACACACACACCACACACATGTGCGCACACACTGAAGGTAATGAAGTAAGTTTTGACAACACAAAAGCCAGTAAAGAGAGAGAGAGAGAGAGAGAGAGAGAGAGAGAGAGAGAGAGAGAGAGAGAGAGAGAGAGAGAGAGAGAGAGAACATGTATTACGTTCGAGCTAAACTTACAAATTGCTCTCTCACTCAAGTAATCTTTCAAACTTCTGTCTGTCTAACACACACACACACACACACACACACACACACACACACACACACACACACATACACACACACACACACACACACACACACACACACACACACACACACACCACACGCACGCACGCGCGCACACACGGACGCACACACACATACACACAAAATGATAAGTCATTTGACAACTCCACCTGATCGGTCCCAACCACCCTCCTGTACAAACACACACTCCACCCTCCCCCTTCCATCCTCTTTCTTTCTCTCTCCTTTTGTCGCACACATGGCAGTATAGATTTTAAATCTATGCCAACTCTCCATCTCTCCCCTCTCAAAATTCTCCCCCCCCCCCCCCCCCAACACCTTCTCTCCTTGATGTGGTGACAATGCCACAGCAAAAAAAAAAAAAAAAAAGTCATTTTCGGAGCATGTTGTCCGCTTCATCCTCTCTCTCTTCCTTCCCTTTTCGGAATGTGTGCGCGCTCTCCCCACTAGATTAGAGAGAAGCGAACACCTCCCTCCTCCTCTACCATCACCCCCACACTTCCCCCCCTCCCCCTCCCCCCCCCCCCCCCCCCCCCACCATATTCATCACCTGCACACTGATGGTCGTGCATGCGGCTCGCAAATGACGCAGTTATGTTAAAGAGCGCTTTGTCAATTGGTATGTGCTGATATAGGCGCTACAAAACAACCCCAACTGTTACGGTGCAAGCGTATCTTCGAATGTTCAAAACTGTCCCCTCCCTTTTCTTTGATTTATGGACACAAAGTCAACCGGAACAGGAACCGGAATAGATAGTTTGGCCCATAAAAAGGGGAAACCCCTGGTGAACAATCACTGCTTTCACAGACCACCTGTATACAGTGTAGCCACAAAGACAACAGGGGTAAACCAGAGAGAGTGCATGGTTATCTCACCCTACTCTGAATCTCCTTGTCTAAGGTTCACTGATCACCCAGAAGAAATAAACCTGAGTCTGTGTCTACCCTGGGCATCCCTGGTAGTGAAGAAACACCACAGCCCAGCAATTGATCAACTAGTCAACAGTGAAGTGGAACAGTCACCAGCAACAAGAGAGAGATCAACTATCCTCTCCGACATCAGATACGTTCTGATATTCCAAGTGGACTCCAACTCAACTCATCCAGAACTTTCCCTCTCTTAGTGATGAAACAGTGTGAACCAAAACTCAGCAGGAACTGGGTCTTGTGAAATAGATATGAATATTTCACCCTTGTATAAACCAGTAAAGTTGATGTGTGAAAGTGGAACTTAACTTGTGTCAGTTCTTTGTTGTTCAATCAGTATTGAATGTTTGAACTTCTTTCTAATTCTGTCTCTCAGAGCTACAAGTACTTTTAAGTGTACAAGCCCATGCAAACTTATCCCTGAGCAATTATTGAGTATTTTAACAGTCCCGAGAAAAACAAAAATTTCTTTCGATGACTAGTACCGGAAAGTTGCTCTTCCATCACTAGTAAGAGAGAGGGTGGAGGTGAAATTTTAACATGTCTATTAGAGAAAATCTTCCAGTCCTTCCCCTAGAGGACACACCAACCCACCTCCAACTCTCGTCTTACACACACACACACACACACACACACACACACACACACACACACACACACACACACACACAGAGCAGCAGCAGCAGCAGCAAAATAATTTCTAACAATACGAAAGCCTACTTTGAGAGAGAGAGAGAGAGAGAGAGAGAGAGAGAGAGAGAGAGAGAGAGAGAGAGAGAGAGAGTGTGTGTAAGTTTAGTTGATGAAAAGAGACGCGTGCATTATGATTGTTCAGCATCTGACATTACAAATTTCTCCTCTCTCTCTCTCTCTCTCTCTCTCTCTCTCTCTCTCTCTCTCTCTCTCTCTCTCTCTCTCCTCCACTCACACACACATAACCTTATAAAAGTTATATGCTACTCTCTTTTTCAACTAACTTGACAGACTACTCTCTCTCTCTCTCTCTCTCTCTCTCTCTCTCCTCCCCCCCCCCCCCCCCCCCCCCCCCCACTGAATTGATCGTTTTCAACAATAACATGAACAACAACAACAACAATTAAAGCTTACTCAGATGAAGCTGGGGCAATCACAAACTGTCTCCCAGCGGAAGGTGGAGTTGGTGTTGGTAGCACACAGCAGTACAGCCCCAGTACCTGTACATCGTGCTCAGTCACCCTCCCTCCTTCCCTCTCTCTCTCTTCCTCTCTCTACACCCGACAGAACGCCGCCCTCCAGTGCCGGCAGCCAACACAGCAGCACGTACAGCAAGCCGCCGACAATTATTTCTCGCGGACAGTGTACAGAGCACACTCTCAGCCACAGACCTCTGCACTCCTCGCGCACATAACAGGGACGGCCGGGCCTGTACAGACAGCGGCGAAACGCCAGCATCAGCACGAGCATCTGTCTCACTACAACAGCAGCAGCATACCGTCTTCGCGCACGTTTCACGTAGGCGGTGTTGCTCGAAAAACAATGCTCACCTGTTGTACATACCGGACAATTTTCCGTACGAATCGGCTATTTTAAAAAAAAAAAAGTCTGAAGGGACTGGGATGAGAATGAATACTGTAGACAATGTGCAGATTACAAGACTAGGCACTTCCTGGATCTGCTCTTCGATCCGGACCCGCATCTTGGATCCACACCACGGATTAATACCATGCATTCACACCACGGATTAATGCCACGGATCCACACCACGGATTAATGCCACGGACCCACAGCACGGATTAATGCCACGGATCCATACCACGGATTAATACCACGGATCCACACCACGGATTAATGCCACGGATCCACACCACGGATCCAGAACACGGATCAATACCACGGATCCACTCCACGGATTCACACCACGGATCCACACCACGGATCCACACCACGGATCCACACCACGGATTAATGCCACGGATCCACACCACGGATCAATACCACGAATCCACACCACGGATCAATACCACTGATCCACACCACGGATTAATGCCATGGATCCAGACCACGGATCCACACAACGGATCCACACCACGGATCAATACCACGGATCCACACCACGGATCCACACCATGGATCCTCACCACGGATCCACACTACGGATCAATACCACGGATCCACACCACGGATTAATGCCACGGATCCACACCACGGATCCACACCACGGGTCCACACCATGGATCCACACCACGGATCCACACCACAGATTAATACCACGGATCCACACCACGGATTAATGCCACGGATCCACACCACCACGGACCCACACCATGGATTAGTGCCACGGACCCACACCACGGATTAATGCCACGGACCCACACCACGGATTAATGCCACGGACCCACACCACGGACCCACACCACGGATTAATGCCACGGACCCACACCACGGACCCACACCACAGATCCACACCACGGACCCACACCACGGATTAATGCCACGGACCCACACCACGGATTAATCGCACGGATCCACACCACGGACCCACACCATGGACCCACACCATGGATTAATGCCACGGACCAACACGACGGATTAATGCCACGGATCCATACCATGGATTAATCCCACGGATCCACACCACGACCCACACCACGGATCAATACCACGGACCCACACCACGGATTAATACCACGGATCCACACCACAGACCCACACCATGGATTAATCCCACGGATCCACACCATGGACCCACACCACGGATCCACACCACATGGACCCAGAACACGGATCCATACACGGATTAATGCCACGGATCCAGAACATGGATCCACACCACGGATTAATGCCACGGATCCACACCACGGATCCAGAACACGGATCAATACCACGGATCCACTCCACGGATCCACAACACGGATTAATGCCACGGATCCACAACACAGATTAATGCCACGGATCTACACCACGGATCCAGAACACGGATCAATACCACGGATCCACACCATCGATCCACAACACAGATTAATGCCACGGATCCACACCATGGATCCACACCACGGGTTAATGCCACGGATCCACACCACGGGTTAATGCCACGGATCCACACAACGGATCCACATCACGGATCCACACCACGGATTAATGCCACGGATCCACACCACGGGTTAATACCACGGATCCACACCACGGGTTAATGCCACGGATCCACGCCACGGGTTAATTCCACGGATCCACACCACGGATTAATGCTACGGATCCACACCACGGATTAATGCCACAGATCCACACCACGAGTTAATGCCACGGATCCACACCACGGATTAATGCCACGGATCCACACCACGGGTTAATGCCACGGATCCACACCACAGGTTAATGCTACGGATCGATACTGCGGATCCACACCACGGATTGACGTCACAGGTCCATAGCACGGATCCATATCATAGATCAATACCCAGCATGCACGCCATGGTTGCATACCACGGATCCTCATTACAGATCCACACCATGGATCCACAACACGGATCCATACTGCTGATCTACGACACGGATCCATACTACGGAACCACATCACGGATCTACATCATCATCCACACCATGGATTCATACAACGGTTTTGTCCATGAGCTGGTCCATGGACCACATTTTATCTTTCGTTGAAATAGGCGACCTTCTTTTTGCGGAATCTTGCCAAACGGATCCGAAAGTGTGCTGTTCGTTTCCTATTCCCAGCACAGACCCACGCCAAACCGTTCCGAGTTCGTCCTTGGATTACAATCAATCTTTTCTCCAATAATCCTGTTTCGTTGAGAAAAAAAAATCATGGGTAAGATAACGCCCCCCTCCAACTGTCTGTCTGTATTTCTTCTGTGTGAGACATAGGTTTTAGTGTGAGACATACATGTCTCGGTCGTGTCGCTCTGCTTATAAGACCAGTCAGGAGAAAATGGTACCGAAAGATGTTCGCATTCGCAAAGCTTTCAAACTATGTGCTGATTTACTCAGGTTTTAAATGAGAACGTTCAAGTAACAAACTAATGCTACACTTGTCGGTGAAATGTGATATTGTTATTTCACATGGTAGCGGCCTTTAAATGTCACTTCATATCGGCATGATACAGTTTACCCTTCAGCAAGGTGCACGGTCTGTGCTGAGTAAGATTTCCTTTCAGTTTCCGTCTATGTCTGAGACACTCCTTTCTTCCTCTGCTCGAGTTATTCCATTCCGTATTTCACCAAACTGAGCGCCTCCCTTCCCCTTGATTTTTTTTTTTTTTTAATTCGAAGTTCACGTTTTCAGTGGAGCATCTTTACAACTGGAGAGACAGAAGTTACTGGAGCGTGGCAGAGGTGGGGGGTAAGGTGGGTGGAGAGGGGTGGTGGTGGGTGGCACATGTGCGCACGTGCGCGCGCAATCACACTCACACACATGCTCTCTCTCTCTCTCTCTCTCTCTCTCTCTCTCTCCATTGTTAATTTAAACCACTGAAAAAAAAAATGCCGGGGGTGTGGAAACAGTGACCCTGGAGTACAAGTGGTAGGGCACCGTACTGGCTGACAACTGGCGGCGGAGAAGGGAAAAGAGGAGTCAGAACAGTGCACACCATCTAGCACATCCTCTGATGTTCCGGCACGGAGGGGATGAGTACTCACTCACTAAAGGGAAACAGCCATAAGTAGGCACAGCAGTACGATGACTTCAAACCTCCAGTGCGGACAAAAAGCACGTTTTTGTCGAGAAGAGATTGTTTGTTTTCACCACCACCACCCTCTCTCTCTCTCTCTCTCTCCTGTAAGAGCATTTTATCTATTTGAAAAATAAAATCCAAACAACGATTTTATACATTCATAAAGAGAAAGAAATCAACAGTCTTTTTCATATCTTTTTTTTTATTACACACACACACCAAAAACACTCATCTGGAACATATAACAACGCACGAAATGACCTAAACTTGATAAATGGGCTCTAATAACATTATAAGGTAACACACATTTAAACATACACAAACGCACGCACGCAGCACACGCACTCACGCACGCTCAGACACACACACACACACACACACACACACACACACACACATGGACAGGATCTGTGCTCATGTTTCTGGTGGTTTCATGCTTGTTTACTTGTGAAGAGAGTATGTCGACGGAAAACGTGGATCGCTTGTACGGGCAATAAAAAAAAAAAAACAATAAAAAAAAAAAAAGATAAAAAGGAAGGATTTTAGAACTTTGTGCCTGGGTTCCCCTGGTCATGGTAACCCGTACAGCCGACATGCTGAGGAGTCAACGGATAGCACAGGATGATCGGTTTGTCACATATAGGGTGGGCAACGGAATCAGAAAACAACAACAACAACAACAACAACAACAACAACAACAACAGCAACAACAACTGATCGACGGTACGGTACAGTCAGCGCTTTAGCGAAGGCGCATGCCTCGTAGTTGTCATTTATTTATTTATTTATTTATATATATATATATATATATATATATATATATATATATATATATATATATATATATATATATATATTTTATCAACACAAAAGATGTCTGGAACAATGTAACTTAAAGCTCACGACTGGCCTGTGTCGGGCTTGGAAAAACGTCCAGGTCAGATAGGTGAGAAATAAAAAGTAAAAGAGAAAAAAAGAAGAAAGATTAATATTCTTTAGATAAAGAATAATACGATTTTTAAACATATGATTAATTTCTTTTTCTTTTCTTTGTAGGAACTTTTTTTTCCGGATATAGTAGGGGGCGTGTAGTCTTTTTTATTTATTAATTTTTTTTCTAAGGGATACAGTCTCGATTTGCGGTTTGTTATAAGTCGACGAGAGGTTTAGAAAGATCGGAAACTGTGACAGATAGTGTTACATGTCAGCGAGGACCATAAACTTTTGTCAGTAAGAATCGAACATTTTGTGTGGCGATGTGGATTCAAACTTTGAAAGAAAAGCTTTTATATTTTTAGTCCGAGAGGACCTTTTAATGTGTGTGTGTGTGTTTTTTAACTCTAATGTACGTCTGTATGATTTTGTGGAAACAAACTAGAAAGAATTTGTCTGTAAAGAACGTAAAAGTTTAATCAATTGAAAGGGGCCACTCTGTCTTGTCCGACTGGTTGTTGACGTTGCGTGAGCGTGTCACACACACAACACACACACACACACACACACACACACACACACACACACACACACACATATATATATATATATATATATATATATATATATTATATATATATATATATATATATATATATATATATATATATATATATATATAATCTTCTTTAAATAGGAATTTATGAGTTCAATTCATTTTGAATTTAAGTTGGTTTGGGTTCAATTCTTAAATATGCTCTTCCGTTATGTATGTTGCTTTCAATCCTTGTCTGAAGACTGACAAAACTGGTTTGCATTTCTCAATGATGCAATAGTGTATTATATTGCCGACTCCAAATAACACAATATTTTCAGTGAATGGAACATTGATGGCAATAGCATTCATCTTTTGACACGGATTCTGACTGTCGCCAAAAACGTGTAGGCCTGTGCGGTCACATTTCCAGAATACGTGTTCAATGCTTTCCTTTTCGCTGTTACAAAAACAACAGTTGCAATACAAGAGAATTTCCGTGTCATTCGATGTAATATTTGTTGGAATTATTCTATATACAGTTCTCATGTGCATGCATTTTAATTGAACATCTTTAACTTGATTTCTTTCTTTCTTTCGCGTTTCCGGACATGCTAGATCCTCAATCCGGTTAGTAAGGCGAAGTCCACAGTCCGCCGCAGAGACCCCGCCGGTCCCCACATCTTCTCCTGGACCTTAGCTGGACTGAACAACGTCTGGTGTGTCACGGCTTCAAAGGAGGGGCAGGACTGCCAGCCAACAACGTCTAGTCAAGACGAACGTCTCTATGCTGCAGTCGCAGCGAAAACT
>CM031606.1:43903053-43910553 GCA_018398815.1 Conus ventricosus
ACCTGGCTAAATTTAAAGAACTCCAGTGATCATCTGAGCAGCCAAAGTACTTGAACACTATGGTACAAATGCTTAAACTGGGGATGAGAACATTACGTGTGTGACCGTTTTTAATTACCCCGCCACGTGGGCAGCCACACTCCGACTTCGGGGGATTTTGGAGACTGATAATGTTACGCCAGGAGCTTGTCACGACTGAAGAAAATCGCCGCATAACTATGCAGAGCATAACAACATTTTGATGTAGCCTTGGTGTTCTAGCCTATGTCAATTGGCCTGACGCAGCCTTAAGGCAAGGCGGGTTGCCCCTTTTGAAACAAGCAAGAGCAGCCAACAGAAAGGCGTCTATGGTGTTTGACCATCTGATCATAGATGGCACTAGATTTTCTGTGGACTCAGAGGGCAAACTAAAAGAACTGAGATAGATAATGGCCGCTCTTCTTGCGAAGGTATTTATTATTCACACTGTTTTGTAAATAATGTTTCATCCGCATTCATTTAAAGGGAGCAACCAAACAATTGTTACCGGTTGTGGAACCATTTGTGAGCAGTTGTGTGGCTGATACTGCACGTGCCTGCATGTTTAAAATTCGTGACGTTATCAGCGACAGGGAGGAAAGTGTGAGTAAACAGGTTACCGGCCGTGCAGCCGTGCGAAAAACTTCTATATTGGGTCACGTTAATTCGGAATTAACGTGACCTAATATAGATGTTTTTCGCACGGCTGCACGGCCGGTAACCTGTTTACTCACACTTTGATCTGATGGAAGAATGCTGTCAGATTGTTCAGTTGCATTATATGATGTACACTTTGCATTGTCCGAAGATTTCAACAGTCGAACTGCTGGAAAAGATATTGATACTTTCTGCACCGAAAAATTTATTAAGTCGTAAAAACAAGCAATTCGATCACCACGAATAGGAAATCTCAAGACAAAGTGTTGAACAGCTATGGTAAACTTATGTTGAATTTGTGTACCATATTTACGTATTCTGAATGGTGCATGTAATTGTGAGCGCTAAGGTTGCCACACAAATGCCACTTGAATTATATTTGAATTTTTCGGAAGGGCATGGCAGTATGAAATGTCAAGAAGAGAAACAAACATTAAAAAGGATAGCTTGGAAGAATAAGGCAGCGCCAATGTTCATTGACTCAATATACTCTAAAGAATCTTGTAGAATGTTAGAACTAGCTATAAGATTGATTGACTATGATATTGACGAGGTTTTGTCTACTTTTAATAATTGTATTAAGCGATGTGCTGAATGCATGAATAAGCAGATCAGAACTAGTGATAATGATAAATGGTACGATTATGAATGTAAGACAGCAAAGAAAAATTTAAGAAAGCTTTATAGAGCAGCCCGTCGAACAGGAGATCATGAAGGCGAAAATGCACATAGGGAGTATAAACATCTGTTAAAGCGCAAAGAGAAGGATTTCCACAAATCGTTGTTAGATTAATTGTTATATTCAGTGAATAATCAAAAGCAGTTTTGGTATAATACAGATACATTTTCATGTAAAAGAAAACACATCAGTAATAATATCGCTTTGGATGACTGGTTTCAACACTTCAAAAGTTGACTCGAAAAAGAAAGTGAAGCAGGTTAGGACGAATTGAAGTTGATAGTAATGATACTTACTTCAATCGACCAGTTTCAAAGGAAGAAGTTCTTTTAGCAGTTAGAAAGATAAAAATTAGAATAGCTGCTGGACCAGATGGAATAACTGGAGAGTTGTTGGAAATGCAGGTGATTGTGCTGCAGATTTCTTTGGCACATTTTTTTTTATTGCTTTATTTAAGAAAGGCATATTCCCTGACACTTGGACAGAAAGTATTATGCTTTCTTTGTACAGAAAAGGAGATGTCAACAACCCTAATACAACGGCATTTCGTTATGCAACATTGGTGTTAAATTTATAGTGCACTTATTAATCATCGTTTACAAGAGTGGGTTGAAGAAAATAACGTTACAGGGGAATATCAAGCAGGGTTCAAAAAGAACTATTGAACTATTGATCACATGTTCACTTTGTTGGCTCTTGTACAAAAACAGTTCTCTTTCGACAGAAAGTTATATGTTGCATTTATTGATTTTGAGAAGGTTTTTGATACCATAAATAGGAAAATTGTTTGGTCAGTTCTAGTTAAAAATGGTATCAATGGTGATTCATGCCGTTGTATCAAAAGTATGTATATAATAAAGTTAAAGTTGAGATACGGTGTGGATATAAACCAACTGATTTCACTATGTGCACTTGTGGTGTTAAGCAAGGTGACATGTGCAGTCCGGTTTTATTTTCCTTGTTTATCAATGAACTTGCCATAGAAACAATTCAAAATGGTAAGCATGGTGCAATGTTTACAACTGATTATTTTGAGCTCTTTATTTCATTACTAGCAGATGCTGTATCCTACGATTATCGAGACAATCATAGGTTTGCAAACGCAGCTAAACAATCTGCAACGTGCAGCTTTTTTTTTCTTGATTTGAAAGTGAATCTAAGCAAAAGCAATATAAATGTGTTTAGAAAAGGTGGCTACTTGCAGCAAGAGAAAATTGGACGTGTCATCATGCTGTCGTGCCTGTCGTAAATGCTTATAAATATTTAGGTATACTGTTTTCAACAAAACTTAGTCTCACACTGGTATGCAATGACCTGTTAAGTAAAATTTCAAAATGGCGTGACTGATGGCGGCGAACGAAGCAAAGTTAGAAATAGAGTTTGTTTAGAACTTACCGCCAATGACATTGACAAACAAAGCACATGACAAGACACGATGCATTTCAACCACTTGGGTCTTCTTCAGGCGAAAAAATAAATCACATTTAACATGTGGGACAGTACAAACAAAGAACGAAAAAAGAAGAAAGAAAAATGACTCATCCGTTGTCGTCCATGCGGTCGGTGGGCGGAAATGACATGGGGCCAGGGGGATTATGGGAGAGGAAACGGAGGGGGGGGGGGGGGGGGGGGGTTGCGTCGGGGGAGGTGTGTGTGTGTGATATGATAGGGTTGTGTGTCTAGTTTATTGGGATGGTGTGGTATCTTTGTGATGGTTGTGGTAATGGTGGATTGATAATAATGGTAAGGGGAAAGAAGGGGGGGGGGGGGGGGGGAACTGAGGGAAAAAAAAAGGTGGGGGGGGGGGGGGGGGAATTTAAGGGGAAGGATAAAACAAAATTAAGATTAAATAGATGGATGGTTGCTGTAACTACTGTATGAAGTGAGTGAAGGGGATGTGGTGGTGGTGTATGTATGTGTGTGTGTATGTGTGTGTGTTGGTAGGGGATATTGCCAACTGATGTGGAAGTGGTGGGTATGTGTGTTTGGTTATTGTTGGATATTGATGCCTTGGGGGTGTAGTGTGCCCAGTTTGGCAATGAGATGGGATTCTTGAGTTGTGCGTTCAAAGCTGTCACTCTGTGACTGCCAGAGTGCCATAACTTTGACATGGTCGATGTTGTGTTGGGTGTGGTTGAAGTGTAGGGCGACGGGTTTGGGTCGGTGGTGGCGGATATCAGCCAGGTGTTCAGAGATGCGTGTTTCAAGTGTGCGTGACGTTTCCCCTATGTAGATCTTGCCACACAGCTGGCAGTGGATGGCATATATAATGTTGCGGCTCTGACATGAGAATGTGCGTTTGACTGTGAAGGAGTCTTTGGGCCCTGCAAGATGGTGTCTGGTTTGGTGAGGGGCAGATTTTGCAGATGGGTTTAGAGCAGGGGTGAGTACCTGGTGGTGTAGCTGTGGTTCTGTTCAAACTGGACCGCACGAGGAGGTCTTTGAGGTTTTTGTCACGTTTGAATGTGATCATGACAAAAACCTCAAAGACCTCCTCGTGCGGTCCAGTTTGAACAGAACCACAGCTACACCACCAGGTACTCACCCCTGCTCTAAACCCAACTGCAAAATCTGCCCCCTCACCAAACCAGACACCATCTTACAGGGCCCCAAAGACTCCTTCACAGTCAAACGCACATTCTCATGTCAGAGCCGCAACATTATATATGCCATCCACTGCCAGCTGTGTGGCAAGATCTACATAGGGGAAACGTCACGCACACTTGAAACACGCATCTCTGAACACCTGGCTGATATCCGCCACCACCGACCCAAACCCGTCGCCCTACACTTCAACCACACCCAACACAACATCGACCATGTCAAAGTTATGGCACTCTGGCAGTCACAGAGTGACAGCTTTGAACGCACAACTCAAGAATCCCATCTCATTGCCAAACTGGGCACACTACACCCCCAAGGCATCAATATCCAACAATAACCAAACACACATACCCACCACTTCCACATCAGTTGGCAATATCCCCTACCAACACACACACATACACACACACACACATACATACACCACCACCACATCCCCTTCACTCACTTCATACAGTAGTTACAGCAACCATCCATCTATTTAATCTTAATTTTGTTTTATCCTTCCCCTTAAATTCCCCCCCCCCACCTTTTTTTTTTCCCCCTCAGTTTCCCCCCCCCCTTCTTTCCCCTTACCATTATTATCAATCCACCATTACCACAACCATCACAAAGATACCACACCATCCCAATAAACTAGACACACAACCCTATCATATCACACACACACACACCTCCCCCGACGCAACCCCCCCCCCCCTCCGTTTCCTCTCCCATAATCCCCCTGGCCCCATGTCATTTCCGCCCACCGACCGCATGGACGACAACGGATGAGTCATTTTTCTTTCTTCTTTTTTCGTTCTTTGTTTGTACTGTCCCACATGTTAAATGTGATTTATTTTTTCGCCTGAAGAAGACCCAAGTGGTTGAAATGCATCGTGTCTTGTCATGTGCTTTGTTTGTCAATGTCATTGGCGGTAAGTTCTAAACAAACTCTATTTCTAACTCTGTTAAGTAAAGCAAATAAAGCTCTGCTCTGCATTTGAGAAATTTTGAAGAATACTAGTTTAGATTTATTTCTGAGGTTATTTGATTCCCAGATTCAACCCATCTCAGTACGGTGCAGAACTTTGGTAACTAAATGATGCAGCCCGCCATTGTGAAAAAGTGCACCTCTTTGCTTTAAAGAAGTTTTTTAGGAATTGAAATGTGAACGTCCAATGACTTTTATCTTTGGGGAGACCAACAGATATCCTATTTATTTAAATTTTATATTAAGCTGTATTCGGTACTGGTTAAAATTAACGAAAAAAAAATCATAAATTACCACGGAAAGCCTGTATGATGAATACGATCTAGACGCAAGACACAAAAGAAATTGGGTCTCAACCGTCCATTGTAAATTATGTCAAGTTGGATCTGGTTATGTTTGGATAAGACAGACTGGTCGCATGCAGGTGGCAGGAATGGGACTTCCATATAGAAAATAGCAATAGATTTACCATGGTTTGGACATCTTGTACGGTACACGATGTCAAACTTTACCTGCGACTGGATTTAGGCAAACAGTTGAAGTTTATCATGACCAGATTTAGACTGGGAGTTTCAGAGATTGCACAGCACGGGTATCGTTACAGTAAATATACTGGATTGGATTTGACTTGTCCACCATGCAAAAATGGAAAAGAAGACGCACTGCATTTTGCTTTATCCTGCCATTTATTATCTAGTCTAAGAGCGCAACAACAACGTTTACCAGGGATCCCTGTCAATTTCGATTATGTCTGCTTATGGCATCTCAGAATGAAAGCACAGTAAGGGATTTCTCAATTTACTTGTTTAAGGCACTGCAGTTTTGATCAGTTTTGACCTCATGATAGATATGTTCTTCCATTCTTTTTAATGTTCCGTAAAATTCCTGTATTGTTGCTATGTTTTCCATAAGGGGCAATGGTCTTTACATGAATAAACCATCTGAGTTCTCCCTCTCTGTCTCTCTCTCTCTCTCTCTCTCTCTCTCGGATGGTGTTTATAATGTTGATATCTGTGATGGTGATAATTCTTATGATGAAGATTGTTGTATTGAAGATGATAATGAAAATGATGATGCAAATAATGTGTTAAAGCGCTGTTCTAAAGACTCATGTGTAAATAAGTTTGGCAAATCTTTGTTAGATCTGTGTTTCATGTTTGACTTGAAAATTCTAAACGGTACATGTTGGGACGATTCGAAAGGAGAGTTTACATTTGTGTCACCTAATGGCAGTAGCATAATTGATTATTTCATTGTCACTAAAGAGTTACTAAGTAACTGCAGAATGAAAGTGGGCGATTGTTTGTTCTCATGGCATCTACCGCTAGAGTTAAAATGGAAAACAGGTAACGTTAACGTAAAACAAGAACTTCCAGTATTTTGTACAGAAAAATGCATTATTTGGTCTGTGAACACGCCGTGATCTACAAAGAGGAACTAGATTCAGATGAGTTTAAACAGTGCTGTAACGAAGCTACAGAGTGTCTTAATGTGGATATAAACACTGGTGTAGAATGTTTTGTGAAAGCTTTGCACAGTGCCGCTGCATGTATGGTAAGGACTAAGGGAAAACGGAAGAAAGAAGAGAGCGATTGGTTTGATTATGAGTGCGATAACAAGAAAAAAGTTGTGAAAAGGTGTCTGAAACGATATCAAAGAACCAAAACCAAAGAATTGAAGAAAGAACATAAAGCAACCTACGTCAGGGAAAGGAAAGACTATAATTCACTGAAAAAAGATAAAAGAAAAGACTTTGATGAAAAACGAATTAATAAGTTAAAAACATCTGTTCACGACCCTAAATTGTTCTGGTCCACCATTCGATCGATTAGTAGAAAATCGGTAATTTATAATGAAATCAGCTCGCAACAATGGTATGAACATTTCTATAGTGTATTTAATGGATGTAATAACAATTTTGAAGATTTTCATGCAGATATAGATAGCGAAGAACAAAGTATCCAAAATACTGATGAATCACTGTTTAATGATCAGATAACAAGAGATGAGGTCTTGAACAGTATAAAACACATCAAATGTGGAAAAAGTGCTGGACCTGACAAAGTAGTTGGAGAAATGTTCAAATGTGCTAACTCTGTTGTAGTTGATTTCTTGGTTAATCTTTTTAACTTGGTGTTTGATAAGGGAATCTTTCCAGAATCTTGGTCCAAATCCATAATTGTTCCTCTTCATAAGAAAGGTGATTGTAACAATCCTGATAATTATCGAGGCGTTGCACTGACAAGTGTTATTAGTAAAATGTATACGCATATACTCAACAAAAGATTAAAAGTATGGGCGGAGAGAGAGAAGAAAATAATAGAAGAACAGGCTGGATTTCGATCCAAATATAGTACAGTAGACCACATATTCACTCTGTATGCCTTAGTACAAAAATATTTACTAACAAAATCTAAATTGTATGTTGCATTTATTGATTTCCAGAAAGCTTTCGATTCAGTCAACAGAAATGTTCTGTGGTATATTCTGAGGAAAAATGGTGTAAATGGGAAGTTGTATGCAGCTGTCCATGGAATGTATGAGTCTGTTCTTGCGTGTGTCCGAGAGA
>CM031606.1:43925553-43980553 GCA_018398815.1 Conus ventricosus
GAAAGAGGCGCTGAAACGAGCGGCTGCCACGCCCGCGGCGACCGACATTTCGCCCCACTTGGCGGCGTCGACCGTCTTCAAGTCAAGGGCGTTCTCCGAAAGTTCCGCAGCCGGTGTGACAGACATCGCTGCTGCTTCTACTGTTCCTGTGCATCCCAGCAGAAGTAGAAATTTCCACCGATCTATTTCCCATCCGGGACAAGGAAGAGGCCTGCACGCACCGCGGACTGTGGCCGCTGTGCCTCTGCTTGCGGTGACGTGTCACGGCCTTCTGATCGGCCCTTGACGGCGTGTTCGCCTTCAGGTCTGAGGTCAGGAAGGGCGGAGCAGTCAGGATCCCGGTGTAAGTCGGCCTCTGCGAGCCGTCGGCAGTCCAAGAGAGAGGAGATTGTCGTTTGTCCGGACTACGTCGTGGCCAGAAGGATGAGTGTGAATGCTGCAGGCGTGGACTTTAACAAAGAGTGAAATAGCAGTGGTAGTTGAGGAATGACTTTTCAGAACTCTCTGTCTGTCTGTCTGTCTGACTGTCTGTCTCTCACACACACACACACACACACACACACACACACACACACACACACACACACACACACACCACACACAAAGTGCGTGCGATGGGCATGCGAGCACAAGAAGAGAGAGAGAGAGAGAGAGAGAGAGAGAGGAGAGAGAGAGAGAGAGAGAGAGAGAGGTGAATTCCTGAACACACACACACACAACACACACACACACACACACACACACACACCTCGAGGTTTTGAAAAAAAAAATCCGCTACCAATTGTCTAATACTCACGTGTAATGGACTGAACGACGACGACTTCTCTTCTCCATAATAGAGTCCAAAACAAAACCAGAAATTACTTTAAAATAGTCTCCTATGATTTTGTCCGCATTTACAAACAAATTTAATGGATTTTATCACGTTGCATCGTCGGATTTGTTCCTTTGGTGGTTCGTTTCACAGAACGCATACTTCAAAATGGCTCCAGATGCTGTCATTGTCCGCCATCACCTTGGCCGCTGGTTCCGTGTTTGCTTCATATCATGTGATGATGCAAGTCTGATGCCGCTGAAACAGCTAGTATTCTTCGTTACTCATGTACTCCCAAAGGAAATAATCTTGTTTTTAATAGGAGGTCCCGTTTTCAATTCCCGTATGAGAACCTCCGCTGGACAGAGAGGTTTTTGTTGTTGTTAAACATTAAGATAGGATTCTACTAAACGATGAACATGCTAATTTTCGCATGCATGTTGCATTTATATTGAACATTACGATGTTTTCTTATTAATTCCACTTTGATGCTTGACGAAGAAAAAGGAGAAAATCGTGTTCGAAAACGAGTGAGCTGAGTACAAGCCCGGTTGTCGGTGGGGATGGGCTGGAGTGAGGGGATGGGGGATAGAAAAGGGAGTTTTAGGTTCAGCAAGACCATCTTGAATTCCAGCATACGTGAGTCTCTGACCTTTGTGTCAAGGGCCAAATTGTTGGGGGTTTATCATCACTGGTACCACAGGTTTTAGATCAATACATGTTAAACACCAAAACAACTCAAGGGGTATAACTAGTGTTTAGTAACCTGTTACGGCAGATTGTCTCCCTTCAGCACACAGACGTAGAATTAAAAAAAGAAAGAAGAAAAAAGATCGAAAACGAAACAGAGGTTTGTAAAATATTCTGTATGAGAAATACATTTTCATCGAAACTTTTTCTTCTTCTTTATTCCATGACATTTTTAAAATTGAAGAACTGATACTGCTATTGTTTCCATATTTGTATGACAACTGCATGCCGCTCGGTGTGTTTTTGTTTGTGAAACTGCAAGCCAGATCCCTTTAAGTACATTTATATCATCGCAACACTACTACTATACAACCTACCACCACCACTACCACTACTTCGACGACACTACTCCTGTTAACAATAATATTTGAGTATGTGCTTTTGGTCAGATCGATGATGTTATTTTGATGGTCACAGCCTATGTTCTTTTCCTGATTTCACTTCGGTGACGATAACCAGCACGACAACATCAATATTTCCCCCTATAACATTCATTATTGTGATATATATATATATATATATATATATATATATATATATATATATATATATATATATGTGTGTGTGTGTGTGTGTGTGTGTGTGTACACTTTAAAAAAACAAAACAAAAACAAAAACAAAACAGTAATTCAAGTAACATTGATAAGACAATGAAAACAAATCCCCATCCCTTCCATTATCATGGTCACCACCATTATTTCAAGTAGATTTACATAAGGTATCCATTTTCTTTCGAACTCTGCGAACATGTTACTCTTGATAGAATTAATAGATATGTTACATTCTTTAAACCTAACTTTCTCCCGCAAAATTCTTAAATCGATTGCTCCATCTGTCTTAGAATTTTCTGCTGCGCCGTGGATAATGTGGTCATTATTAATTGATAGTTCGACACCGCTAACTCATCTCAGCTAGAACTTCTTTAATTTACTCATCTCTCTTTTTTACATGGTTATACTTATAACATCAAAGAATAAGACAAAACCAAAAGTAAAAACGCTGTGTTGTGCAAAGGTTGCTGGTATCATTTAACAACAAAAAAACATTTCACCAGAATTTAGTAAAAAATTACGTAAACTTTTTCGTTTATGATTTAAAAAAGGGAGGAAAATCCGATTGTTTGTTGAATAGTTCTGAACATCATGGATACATGTAATTTAGTGAGTGCATTTCATGTGGAGGGGAAAAAAAAAAAAAAAAAGAGAAACAAGGGAGGCAATTTTCCCACGCGCGCGCGCATGTGTGTGTGTGTGTGTGTGTGTGTGTGTGTGTCCTTTCTTCTTCTTCTTTTTCTCTTTAGTCATTTTAACCCATTTGTCATGAAAAGACACGATCATGAAAACACACGACGATGACAACTTATTTGAGAATGACATCCCAGTCCTTTTTGTTTCTTTTCCCACTGGAGGCGCCAACACCTAGATTCTGCAGACATGTGTCCCACCTCGCCATTCTCGCCCGGAGTTTCATTTGATGGAAGGCATCATCCGTTCACTGAAGTAAGGCAAAGGACCTATGCAAGCACGTGCGCGTGCTTCCTCTTTGTTTCTCTCTGTTGCACACACACACACACACTCATTCCTGCGTATTCATGCATGTACAAACGCGCGCACGTGCACACACACTGTCACGGACAAAAATAGAACAACCAAAGGCGTGGTCAGTCGCCAGCCAGCTCAGCTGGGCATAAGCCCAAAGTCAAATATTCTGGGCGCAAGGTAGACGGCCTCATGTGTCGGGTCAGCCAATTAAGCATAGCGGAGAGGCTCCACGGAGACGGTACTGTCATTCCCAGACAGACTAAGCCGCTTGACCGACGCCTCGATGTCTAGCCAGACGGGTCTTAGCGCCTGGGCCAGACTCATCCAGCCAATTTGTAGGACCAGTGTCCACAATTAACTCGGCCGCCGCCGGTTAAAGTAGGGGGGGGGGGGGGGAAGGTACTGTGTAGTGGGGGTGAAATCTAGCTAATTAATTAAATGACCATTGACCACCACAGAGAGCGAGGCAGGTAGATGTGACTGTCATGATTTACATATCCAATGAAATGAGGGGGGAGGCAACCTCAGTAGAAGGCGCGAAAATACTGACCAATGGTACTCGCCCTTTGACAGATGGGTTGAGGATAAGATAGGAATGCATGAGTGAGGGGAGAACGAACAGACAGACAGAGAGGAAGAGGTTCTGGGTGTCAGCTCTGCAGGAGAGAAGGGCAGAGAGGAGAGATGAGGGGGAGTAAAACAGAACCGAGCTGTAGCATTAGCACGAGATAGATCTGCAGAGGAAGGACTAAGGAGAGATGTGGAGAGGAGGAGTTGCTAACTGATGAAGAGAAAAAGAAGAAAAGAAAAAAAGAAAAGAAAAGCACCATGTCATTTGATAGAGCAGACTAGAAGAGAGGAGAGAGAGAGAGAGAGGGGAGGAGAGAGAGAGACGAGAAGAGAGAGAGAGAGGAGGGGGTTGCAATGCGTTAATGCAGGAAGAAAGAAAGGAGAAAGATCGTTGTTTGATAGTCACTGTTAAATTTCTGAACGGGGTTCGACTCATACTTGGCCAGCCCCACTTTCATCGGCAGTCCAACCTGACCAACGCCAGCGGTCTACCTGAACCAGGCCAGCCGTCCAACCTGACCGTCCCGGCGGTCAACCCTGCCAGTGCCAGCGGGTTGTGTTGTGCTTGTGAAAGTGGACAGTGAAAGAAACAAGAAAAAAAAAGAAGAAAAGAAAAGACAGTGATTCGTGTATAGTTTAAGATCACCTGGCCAGGTTAAAGTAGAAATCTATTTATCCCCGGGTTGTTAATGATGATTTAGATAAATTGGTTTTGTGAAGTCAAGGAAAGAGGAATGTTTTTTTTGTTTGATCCATTGCATTGATTTTTGGTTCTATGATATGTGTAGTAAAGTTATGACTTTATAGTGGTTTGATGTGACGAACGTATGATATTATGAATGAGATTGTAAGCAAGCTGTGAGTGTGTTTTGGGCTGTGCGCTAGTCCTTCCCCCATGACATCCCGGGGTTTGGGACAATTTATTGGGAGCCTGCAGGATTTCTGGCCCATTTATTATATTGTTAACGTCTCAGAGGGGAAAGCTGGGTGGGGATTCAAAGTATTGTAACCCTAAGGCAAGGTAGTGTTTACTGTATGTTTCCAAGATAGTTAAATACTAGGTTGGCATTGCTTCCAAAGATAGTTAATACTAGGCTTGGCATTTCAGCCCAGAGTACTTATTTCGCACAGATTGCCTATAATTCGTCCCCTGTTGGGTCAGGCGCTAGGCGTCTTATAAAAACTAATTACGTTGTCCCAAGCTAATATTATCTTCATAGGATTGTGCTATACGTCACTCGTGTCGGTAACCAAACCAGTTTGGCTGTCGTAGTAATAAAATCTTGTTCAAAAAGAAAAAAGAGATATAATGGCGGAAGAAAAAGCACCCCTATTGAACAATTTTGTGAGCGTTCGCTCGTGATTTAGGCTACTGGGAGAGAGTTGGAGCATTCGTTGAAACCAACAAAAGATGGAAAGAGATGAACGTGGGGAAAAGACGCCGTGTCGCGGTAGAAATGCAGGAAACAGAAAGATTAAGGATTCAGGCTAACGTAACGCAGGAAACGAAGTTTAAAGGACTCATTAGAGTTAGAGAGACTGAAAATTTCAAAAGGGAGCACCGATGATGGTAGTTCCGTTTTACCCCCGTAAAACTGTGCGCAGTTATGCCCCGACCAAAGTTGCCAAATTCTCTGAAGGAACGATTCGATTGATGCATACATCAGTCGTTTTGAACGTTTGTTTCAGTCGGGTTGGCCTTCAGAAGAGTGGGCAGTCATTTTGTCGGGCGTTTGATGGGTAAGGATTCAGATTTTTCGGAGTTACGGAAAGCCCAACAATCTGATTTTGGTTGCTGTGAAAGAATATTTGAGAAGGGTTTGACTCACAGAGGAAGGTTGGGAAAGAATTTCGATCGGCTAGATTACAGCAGGGGAAAGTACACTCAGTTTGGTGCAGTTTAGATCACTTTTTGAGAAATGGTTAGAGTTGGAGTGGTATGAGAAAGGAGTTGCTGAATTGAAAGAGCTGGTATGAAGGAAAAAAGGATTTTGTCAGTTTGCGGCCCTGAGTTAAACTATACATTTGAAAGAGAGGCAGCCCCCCAACGCAGGGCAGTTGCTGAAAGTTAGCAGAGGTGTATAGAGAGGCACGTTTGGGAAATAAGGTGCAGGAGAAAAAAGGGTTGCCAGGCACGGTGAGAAGAGTGCAAGGAGATCTGGGAGTTTTCTGCACAGTCTGCAAACCCAGTGGTGGGCAGAAAAGGAGGACAAAGAGACAATAGGGTTTCTTTGTCCAAGAAGGGACATGTGGCGAGGGGATTGTCGCTGGGTTTCAGAAAGGCAGCAGCCTGCAGGGTGGTAGGGTCGTCAAGGGAAAGACCTGCAGGGGAACCAAAGGGATTAATTGAAGAGGGTGGAGTGCGGCTATGGCTAGCAAGGACAGAGTAGGTCAGGATGGAGGGCAAGGCTGAGTGGTTGTTAAGGGGAAAAAGAAGGGTGGATTGGCCAGCAGAGGGTGAAAAAGTTAGAGACAATGGTTGTTATGCGGTGTAGTAAAAAAAAATCGAGGAAAAAAAGGGGATTTGACAGGGCAAATCCAGACTGTACTCTAATCGTGGCATGTGGGGGAGTTCCAGTTGCTAAGTTTAGAAGTACTTTCCCCTTACTTCTAGGGATTTGTCTGCGGTGGTGAGGGGAGAAACCCCTTCATGATTTGATCATGGGGAAATATTCCAGGTGAAAGGGACCCAGGGGACCCTGAGTTGTTGACTGCTACAGGGGCAGCAGTTCAAACAGGAGCAAGAAGGAGGGAAAGGGTTGTTTAAACCGTTAGTCGTTCCAGCAAGGAAGTCAGGCATAGATGTGTCCCCTGTTGAGTTTAGGGCAGCGCAGGAACAAGACCCTTCGCTCGTGAAGTCTTGGGAGTTGGAAAGGGAGGTGGAGAGAAAAGGTGGTTAGAGGAGGGGGAGACAGAATTTTCTGGTGAAAGGGGGTTGCTGTCCCGAGGGGTTCACAGGGGAAGACAGATTAGGTGACAATCAGTTAGAGGTACCAGCATTTTTATCGTGACACTGTATGTCAGTAGGTCACGAGTCGCATGGCGGGTCATCTCGGCACCAAAAGCAAAACAGCCTGACCGAATCTTTGATGTTTTCATTGGCCAGGGGCAATGGCAGACATAAAGCGGTTTGCATGTTTTGTGATGTGTGTCAAAGGTCAGCCACAAGAGGGGTGAAGAGGAAGGCGCCTCTTAAACAGCCTCCTTTAATTGACACACCATTCAGGAGAGTGGCTATTGATCTGATTGGCCCAATCGCGCCCAGTTCCAAAGGTGGGACAGGTATGTGTTGACGCCGTAGACAAACGCGACCAGATACCCGAAGCAGTTGCTTGAAAGGCTAGTACGCAACAGGTCGCTGAAGGGCTGGTAGCATCTTTTCTCGCGTGGGCGGGGCCGTCACAAATTCTCAGTGACAGAGGGTCACAGTTCCCCTCAGGCGTGATGAGGGAGGTCAAAGGCTGCTAGGGATCACACAGCTTCTCATTTACCCCATACCATCCCCAATGAAGGGCTTGGTGGAAGATTCCATGGTGTGCTGAAGGGCATCTTAAAGAAGCTCTGTGAGGAAAGACCGGCAGTTTTGGGGACCGTTAATTCCAGCGGCATTGTTCGCCTACAGGGAAGCCCCTCAGGAGAGCACAGGCTTTTCGCCATTCGAGCTGTGTATGGGCGGACAGTCAGGGGACAGTGTGCATTCTCAAAGAGCTATGGTCCGGGAAAAACAGGAGTCAGAAGAAGTCAAAACACTTATCAGTATGTGGTGGACTTACGCAATAGGTAGAGGAGACATGTAAGGTCGCAAGGGGGGGGAGGGTTTGCGGGGGCTAGGGTCGTTCAGAAGAAGCAATATGACAGGAAGGTGAGGAAGCAATTCCTCAAGGGGGGAGATCAAGTCCTGTTACTGTTCCCACGGATCACAACAAGCTGCTGATGCATTGGAAGGGACCATTCACCATCATTAAAAAGGGTAGATCAGGACTACCGAATTGTGTGAATGGGAAATCAAACTTTTCCATGCGAATTTGCTCCGCAAATTATTCGCATGAGTCAGCACATAGGGCGCAGCAATCATTGATGGAGGTGAAGGAGACCCAGCAGAAGAAGGGGAGATTTTGTTGCCTGAGTTTCCAGGAGAAGAGTATACAGGGATGTGTCACTGTATGAAGGGTAGACAGTAGGGACAGGAGGAAGTTAGGGGGCTCTAAAAACAGTTAGGGCGTCCCTGACTGATAAACCAGGCAGGACAACTTAGAGACATTTTAGGGTGGAGTTAACATCGCAAAAACCCGACATGTGAAACTACCCCATCCCGTATGCCACCAAACGAGTGATCGAGGAGGAGGTGGAAAGATGTTGGACCTTGGGGTGATTGAACCGTCCAAATCATCGTATTTGTGCACGTCGTCTTAGTGAGGAAAAAGTCAGGTGAGCATCGATTCTGTGTTGACTATAGAGTCTGAACAGTTGTCACCAAAGGGTCGATGCAGAATTTTTCCGAACGTGGAAGGCCTCTTCGCTCAGGCGCCACAAGCAAGAGCAAATATTTCGCCAGAATAGATCTGAGCAAGGGTTTTTTTGGCAAATAGCCTTGGGGTGAGGATCAAAGGAAGTACAGCATTCTCCACTCCATGGGGCTATACCAGTGGCGAGTACTTCCCTTTTGGTATGGTCAACGCACCTGCAGTTTTCTCTCGGATGATGAGGAAGTTATTGACGGGTTTGGAAGGCGTTGTGAATTTCTTTGGGTGACATTTGATAGCATCTGAGAAAATGGGAGGGTATGAGGCAGCTAGGAGCGTTTTAGAGAGGTTTAGAAGAGCCAATCTCACAGCCGACCCAAAAAAGTGCCAGATTGGTTTTCCAAGCCCGGAGTTCCCGGTTTTGTTGTTGGAGGCGACACAAAGCAGCAGAAAAGGGAAAGGTGGAGAAGTTTATGAATTCAGAGAGACCAAAGACCAAAACAGAAGTAGGAGTCTGTAGGTTTTATTGGTTTCTATAGGGGGGTTTGTTCCAAATTTCGCTGCAATCACGAGTTCCTCTCAGTGTTTGGTCAAGGCGGGAAACCGGGAGTGGTCGAATGGTCAGACGCTGCAGAGCAAGCACTGCAGACAGTGCTGGAAAGACTTAGGTTCCGTTCCATCTTGAAGCTACCAGATATGTCCAAACCATTTTTGTTGCGGAAAAGATGCATCAGGCGGTGGAGAGGTGCAGTATTGTTGCAGGAGCACGAAGGGGTGAGTTTCTGTGAAGTATGCCGCAGGGGAAATGACGAAGTGTGAAGAAGGGTACGCAACGGTAGAGAAGGAGTGTTTAGTGTCGTGGGGGGCCGTGCAGAAATTCCACAAATAATTGTATGGGAAAGAGTTCGTGATAGAGATGATCATCAACCACTCAAATTCCTGAGGAGGCACAGCTGAAAAACAGCAGGGTGCTGCGTTGGGCAATGGCACTGCAGCCTACAGGTATCGGTGCAGTACATTCCAGGTCGACAGAATGTAGGAGCTGACTATTTAAGTCGTGTAGTCTAGCAAGCTGCACTCAGAGGAAGTCAGTCATATCCCGGGGGGCATGCTACTTTGTTGATAATATGTGTGGATTAAGTTATGTGAGTGATATGGGTTCATTCCCCTTTGGCTATGGTTCATTATTTTCTTTGTGAGACTTGTTCATGTAAAAAGTGGTTATGTTGGGAGCATACAGTCGCTTGTGTAGTGATGCACTGTTTGGATAAGTGAGGATGGGATTCCTCAGTGAGGTGTCATGGGTCGTGATCATATTCGATGGTGCTTTTTTTAATAATTGTGAAGAGAAGATGTGGCAATCCGCGGTAAGGGAATTGCATAGGTGGCACAGAGGTTGTTATAAAAAGAGTTGAAATAAGGCAAGAGCGCACGTCAATGATAACTTCATTGGGGTGGTATTCACCTATGATATTCTTATAATTTATAAACCGTTTGTTGTAAAGTATTTTCCAAAATTTGCACGTGTAGCTGTGGTATCAGCAAATTCGGTTGTGTCTTTTTTGTACGTTTTTATTGAGGACAAAGGGAGCATAGTCTTTTGCAAGGGGGAAATTGTCACAGACAAAAATAGAACAACCAAAGGCGTGGTCATCGCCACCAGCTCAGCTGGGCATAAGCCCAAAGTCAAATATTTGGGGCCAGGCAGACGGCCTCATGTGTCGGGTCAGCCAATTAAGCATGCGGAGAGGCTCCACGGAAAACGGTCTGTCATTCCAGACAGATAAGCCGCTTGACGACGCCCCGATGTCTAGCCAGGGCTGGTCTTAGCGCCTGGGCCAGATCATCAGCCAATTTGTAGGACCAGTGTCAAATTTTAAATCGGCGCCGCCGGTTTAAAGTAGGGGGGGGGGGAAAGGGTATGTGTAGTGGGGGTGAAATCTAGCTAATTAATTAAATGGGCCATTGACCACCACAGAGGGGCAAGGCAGGTAGATGTGACTGTCATGATTTACATATCCCTGAAATGAGAGGGGAGGCAACTCAGTAGAAGGCGCGAAAATACTGACCAATGGTACTCGCCCCTTTTTACGATGGGTTGAGGATAAGATAGGAATGCATGATGAGGGGGAGGAACGACAGACAGACAGAGAGGAAGAGGTTTGGGTGTAGTCTGCAGGAGAGAAGGGCAGAGAGAGAGATGAGGGGAGTGAAAAGAACCCAGTGTAGCATTAGCACGAGATAGAGTCTGCAGAGGAAGGACTAAGGAGAGATGTGGAGAGAGAGAGTTGCTAATGATGAAGAGAAAAAGAAAGAAAAGAAAAAAGAAAAGAAAAAGCAACCATGTCCCTTTGATAGGCAGATAGAAGAGAGAGAGAGAGAGAGAGAGAGAGAGTGCAATGCATTAATGCAGGAAGAAAGAAAGGGAAAAGATCGATGTTTGATAGTCATGTTCAATCTGAACCGGGGGTTCGACCCCATACTTGGCCGCGCCACTTTCATCGGCAGTCCAACTGACCAACGCCAGCGGTCTAACTGCAGTGGGAGGGCCCTCCAACCTGACCAGTGCCGGCGGTCCAACCTGACCAGTGCCAGCAGTTGTGTTGTGCTTGTGAAAGTGGGCAGTGAAAAGAAACAAAGAAAAAAAAGGGAAAAAGAAAAAGACAGTGATTCGTGGGATGTTTAAGATCACTGGCCCGGTAAGTAGAAATCTATTTATACCCAGGTTGTTAATGATGATTTAGATAAAAGGTTTTGTGAAGTTCAAGGAAAGAGAGAATGTTTTATTTTGTTTGACTCCATATGCATTGATGTTTGGTTCTTGATATGTGTAGTAAAGTTATAGACTTTTTCTAGTGGTTTGGATGTGACGTAGTATGATATATGAATGAGATTGTAAGCAAGTGTGAGTGTGTTTGGGCTGTGCGCTAGTCCTTCCTCCATGACATCCCGAGGTTGACAACCCACACAACCCCACGTGTGTGTGTGTGTGTGTGTGTGTGTGTGTGTGTGTGTGGGGCTTTGAGTTAGAATGCTTTGTAATATGCGCTTTGGGCTCTCGCGAGGTAAAGCGCTCTATAAAATATCCCTTTTACATTACATTACACACTCAAAATACAGTTAATTAAACATGAAAATAGTGGAGCAGTAAAGATAATAACTCAGTACTTTACTGAAAACCCATCCCTTTGGGAAGGACAGCAGCAGGAGGGACAGCAGGATCCCCTGTGCATCCAATATGGCCCGGACAGCGTGGGTGGCGTGCATAAGGGAAATTTACTTTTGGTTCTAAAAATATCGGCTTGTACGAGTGGGAGACGAAATCAGTCATCGTGTTAATTTTCCACTGCCTTGGAAGTTGGCTGTGCCAGTCTTGTTTGCACGGTCAGACGGCGTCAAGATCTTTTCCCCTATACAATACCCAACAAAAGCAAAATCGATGAATTAGACCACGGCTGATACAGCAAATCTGTAGAGCCATGTGTCGCCAGCTGGAAAAGGTCTCAGTCATTTTAAGTCAATCTTAAGCTGGTCGGAAGCGATTCTTTAAACTGACCAATCGATACGCAGCTTTATGTACATGCAGAAGAGTCTTTTTTGCACTATATCAAAACCATTTTATTACAGATTTAACATAACCACATTCGCCAAGCTTTTCTGATTAACTGCACCGCTTTACTCTTAAAATATTGCAAATTCATGTTTCAAAGATTTTGTTCTTAACGTTTTCCGTGATTATTTGCATTTTGGCTTGCTCTCATTAACGCAGCAGTCTCTTTCTGTCTGCTGGTAATTATTTTACTTACCATTGCTGACAATCCCACACAAAATTATCCATAGGTGCCACAATGCCCGTTAATAATTTTCACTTGACCGTTTTTAAAATAAAAATTTTAAATTGTTAAATTTAAAAAAAAAAATTAATTTACTATTCTACTCGCTTCAGCATGACGAACCCACGACGACCGATTCAAATCCACACTGCGAACTCCAGAAGAAGGTAAGTTTCCCCGACACCTGTCGAACAGTTCTGACTGCAAGTTGGCAACAGGCCCAGCAAAGCGTGCTTGCCACGGTCGGCTGTCCCCTCAACTACGGTCCCTGTCCGTAGCAGTGTTGTATAGTGGGTGACCTTTGCGCCAACTATCTGAAACAATTGACAAGCGTACCAGCCGCTGTGGCGAAGTGATTAGCGTCGCGGACTGCCGGCTGGGAGGTCGTCGGTTCGATTCCCATCAGAGTCATGTGGTTTTTTTTTTTTTAACCCGACCGGTACCTACTCAGAGTTGAGTTTTGCTACGGGCTCAGTTGTGACCACACAGTGGAGTTTCATCCACTTAATGAATGCGTCTTTGAGAGTGTTGTTCAAATTTGATGACCAACACTGCAGGTGTCTGTATCTCTCGGCCTGGTTGACGTTGGGATACATTTTGAAAGTAAGCGTAGAGTACAGCCTTATGCAGTCTTAGACCGAAATGGAAATCCGTAGCATCATCTTCATTCTCATCGATCAGCATAAGGTGAGGTAAGGTAATGTTGCTTATAGCCCAGCCGACCGCAAAGGGCCATATCAGGGCTGTCACCACGTTGAAGTCAACTCACAAGTAATAAAATTACCCACCATTCACACATCTCTTTAAAACACACCTTCTAAAAACGCACCAGAAACTTCGTTAAAAATCTTTCTTCCGTAGAATCCTAGATCAAATGAAAATGTTTAATCTCTTCAGAAATTCAAAGATCACATCAGGTGGGACATCTCTGAACAAGGTTTTCATGGAGTCTGCTGTAAAGTGTTTATGTGTCGCATCGTGCAAGTCCCAATACTCTAAGAGAATAGGTTTTCACTGTGAGTGGAACATGACATGGAACGCACCACGGGGCTTTTTCACCTTTTTAAAAGATAAAATGGGTGTTAAAACGAGTGGCCTGTATGCAAACGGCCCAAGACCGTTTCGTCTTTACGGCTGCCTTGGGAACATGGTAAAAACTCTTTCAGGTTTGGACGGATTTTGTACTATTTGTTATCCGTCTGCGAGTTCCATTTCTCTTGCCAGAGGTCTTTTATATAAGCCAGTTTTGGGTTTCAGATCAGTGTGAGGGATAGACAATCTGCTCAACTCTTTCTTTGTGGCTCTCTTTGCAAGTTAATCAACCACCTCGTTGCCTCAATGCCCATATGGCTGGGAACCCATGCAAAAACGATGTTGTATCCAATCTGATTTCAGAGAGGTGTACAGTTCGAAATTTTTCATCAGCTGAGGGTGTTTGAGATTACGGCCGGTGTCGTATATAATACTGTCGCCGTGGAATTGTATCGCAGCGATAGCATTTCACGTGAAATATTGTTGCAGCGACAATAATTGCTGGAAAAAAATGTCGCGCGACAACTTTTCACGAAAAAATGTCCATAGAATATTGTAGCTGTCCATAAAATCAGTATTTCCCGGGAAATACTGTCGCTGCGACACGATTTTATGAGCGATAGTATTATATACGACACCGGCAATGGCCTCCAAATAAGAAAGGGAGTCTGACAAAATGAGGAAATCTTTATGTTTCGATTTACAGACCATTTTAGGAGCCAGCACCAAGGCTGTCAACTCAGCAGTGTAGATGGAGCTGTCAGTGGGAATGTGTTCGGTACATCTCTGAGGGGGATATGCTGCACAAAACACAGCAGAGGCAACTCCCTCCTCAGATTTGGAACCGTCGGTGAAAATTCTTTTGACGGATGGAATTTTTTGAATACAGTTCGGCAAAAACGGACTTGCATGCCAAGGAACTAGTGGAATCTTTACGGTACGAGGCTAAATCAAACCGGATCTCTGGAGTGAAGAAAGTCCAAGGTGGGTTATCAGGAAACTTGGATAAATCACAAACTATTGCAAGGTCTATATCTGCTTTGTTGAACTGGGGATAATAGGGTGGAATGGAGCTGGAGTGGTCGTCGAATTTCTTTTGGAACTTGGGGTCAAAAACACAGTCATATGCAGGGTTTTGGGGTTCAGAAGAGAGATTCAAACAGTAGTTCAAGGCAAGTTTCAGTCGACGATTTGAGAGGGATGGTTCTCCTGCCTCAGCATACAGGCTATAAACAGGAGTGGTGCGGAATGCACCCAAACACAATCGCAGCCCTTGATGGTGGATAGGATCGACTTTTCAGGTAGGATGGTCTGGCCGAGCTACACACCAATACGCTACACACCCATAGTCCAGTTTGGAACGGATCAGGGCTCCGTAAAGATGATGGAGTTTTCTTGTCAGCGCCCCAATCTGTGTGTGCCACAACTCTCAGAATGTTCAGTGCTTTCTGACATGCAGTTTTCAAGAAATGGATATGACTTTTAAAGTTCAGTTTTTGATTAAAAAAAAAAAAGTAACACCCAGAAATTTGGCTTCTTTCACAGCTGGAATGGTGGACTTGTCCAGACGAATTTCTGGGTCAGCAAAGAAGTGACAAAAATTATGAAAATGGATTGACTGTGTTTTCGTGCTTGAAATGGTAAACCCGTTTTCCTCGGCCCACTGTTGAATCTTATTCACACAGAACTGAAGTCGACGCTGTATGCTGGCGTAAGAGGCTCCAACTGCGTACAGTGCGAAGTCATCAACAAACGGAAGGGACTCAGAACTTGATTCACTGATTTGACAATGTCGTTGACTTTGATACTAAATAGAGCAGGAGAAAGAATGCTCCCTTGAGGTACACCCAACTCTTGCCCATGGATGTCAGACAACGTGGTGCCAGTATGGACTTGGAACTGCCGATCAGCCAGAAAATTTTGAATAAATAAAGGCAGATGACCACGAAAACCAGATCTATGAAGAATTTCATAAGATTTCAGATTTCCAAATGGTGCCGTACGCTTTTTCCAGATTAAAAAAAAAAAGCAACCGCATGCTGTTTATTGATGATGGCGTTGCGGATGGTGGTTTCCAGACGGACTAAATAGTGAACTGGCGAGTGGTACTTCCGGAACCCGCACCGTTCATGGCTAAAAGGCCATCGGTTTCCAGCTTCCACATCAGTCGGAGATGACCATCTTTTCCATTAGCTTACAGAGGCAGCTGGTCAGAGCTATTGGACGATAGTTTAAAGGGTTGGTAAGGTCTTTTCCAGACTTAGGAATTGGAATGATCAGGGCTTTCTGCCAGGACGGCGGAAAGCACCCTATGGTCCAGATATGGTTGTAGACTTTCAGAAGGGCCTGGAGACAGCTCTCTGGGAGATGTTTCAAAAGCTGATAATGAATATCATCCAGGCCAGGAGCAGAATCCTTGCAGGTTTGCAGAGCTGATTTCAGTTCATCAATTGAAAAAAAGGAAGATTGTAGGCTTCAGAGTTGTCTGATGTGAAGTTGTATGAAGATTTTTTTTTTCAGAGGCTGCAGATTTACTTGATGATGATGAGTTCTGCTGAATGGTGGAGGCCAGCAGATTGGCAACAGCTTGTTTGTCAGTTATCAGAACATCGGCAAGTTTCAGATGATGAATGGACAGGTTAGTGTTCTTCCCATTTATTTTCTTGATGGGTTCCAGACTTTTTTCTTGGAGGTTTTAGATGTCAGTCTGGGGCAGAAGTTTCTCAAAGACGGACGTTTACTAATTTCAAAAGTGTGTCTCGTTTTGGCACAGAGTTTCTGATGGACTCGAGCGTTGGGAGCTGGTCTTTGGAATACCCGACGCTGAGCCTGTTTGCGTACTTGTGAGACTTGTTGGCAGTCAGAATTAAACCAAGGTGTTTTAGGCAGTCGGAGCTTTTCGCAAGACATCTGAATACAAATTTTTGCGTACTTAATCAAAGTATTAGTTAGAGATTCTGCTGGATCTTGACTTTGAAGAATGTCTGTTTCCTGGAGCCCCTTTGGAATATTTGCAGCAAACAGATTCCAGTTGGCCTTCTTATAATTAATAAGTTCTGGAACTGAGGCGTTTTCAGTTGTTATTGATTTAACAGAGCGGGAAAATGATCCCTTCCGTGCAGATCATCATGGACAGACCACTCATAGTCCAGGACCAACGAGGGGTGACATATGGACAGATCTAAACACGAAAGTGCACCCGTGGAAGTGTGGAGGTAAGTTGGAGATCCATCATTCAGACAACACAAATCCAACTCTGAAAAGACATTTTCGAGAAGCAGACCTCTGGATGAAGATTTCACACTACCGCAAAGAGGATTGTGTCCATTGGAATCACCCAACAGCAAAAAAGATCGTGAAAGTTCTCCAATCAGGTTGACCAGCTGTTGTCGATCAGCATTAAAAAAGTTTCAAATTATGTGGCCCTTCATGCCCAATTCTCATGGTGTCCTCGATTTCGATGTCTTCTCCACGTCTATGGTCCTGGTTTGATCCAGTCGAGGTCACCGGTATCGGTTAGGCCACGGGGGCTGTCGTTGGACGGACGTAGTGGCGCCCTCCGGAGGGAGATCACTCGCGCCTGTTCCGCTACTAAGCAATTATTGTCGTCAGTAGGGGGCTTAAGTAGGTGGTGTCCTGCGTACGTTGGATCAGAACAGGCGCCACTGAACACCACCGAAGTGACTCAGCAGCCGTGCAGTGTCTCCTCCGGTGGGTTGCCTGTTAACGGCTTGACATTGACTGCTCCCTGTGGATTGCCGGTGCCGGGGCTGCGGCGGACCGGGAGGGGCTATGGCTGTGGACGGGGTGTCAGAATGAGCGGCGTGGGTGCAATGCCACTGAGGTGACACAGAAGATGGGACAGAAAAAACCCCACCACCAACAACAAAAACCCAAAAAAAAAAAACAACAACAACAAAAAACAAACAAACAGAAACAAACTGACAAGCGTTCTCAATCGGTACAGTTGTGTGTCAGTTATTCGACGTAGCCTTGCAGCTGTGTGCCGAAGACATTTTCAACATACTTGCATTCTCAACCATCGTCCACGCTGGTGAGCAGAAACAGACTGGGGTGCAGGACAGTGCGGAGAGGATAGTCTAAAGCAGGTTCACTGTTCTTTTAATTATAGGGTGAATAGGATTTGCATGTTCCGAATTATATTCACACTCCGTTAAAATTAAAGCTAGTTCAAATCAGCTTCTTTGATGTTGCTGTTTTATTTACTTATTAATTTATCAGTTATTATCATATTCATATTATTTCAATTCATTTTGGTGAAGGGTTTTGTCCGTTCACAAATGCTTGTAAAATCTTCTGATTTCGTCTGATGAAGTGTTCTTTCCAGTTTTGACATCTTAATGTACACTCGTGTTCATTTCAATAGCTTTTCAGCCAACTCAGTTTTATTGCCTCCTGTAACAGTTTTCTTTTGAATGCCAACACTGACCGATTTTCATCAACATTCACTTTTCAAGTGCGTAGGCACACACATACACAGACACAGACATACCCATGCACCCGCCCCCCTCTCCTCCTCACACACAGCCACCCATCTAGCGACACACACACACACACACACACACACTCTCTCTCTTTCTCTCTCTCTCTCTCTCTCACACACACACACACACTCACACACACACACACACACACACACACATACACACACACACACACACACACACATAACACACACACACACACACACACACACACACACACACACACTATGACCGTGGGTAAATGCCAGGTGAAGTTCACATTGTCAGATGAATGTCTACGTCACCGGAGCGGATTTCGTTATGAGTTGTCCACGATTCAGATAAGAAAAAAATCGTTACAGAAAACTGGAGAGAAAAAAAACCACACACACAAAAAACGTAAATGTCACGTTGGCCTCTCTCTCTCTTTCTCTCTCATACACACAGATAGATAGATAAACACAGAGAGAGAGAGAGAGAGAGAGAGAGAGAGAGAGAGAGAGAGAGAGAGAGAGAGACAGAGAGAGAGTTTTGGTGACAAAAGTACACCGTAGAAACTATGGTAAAGTACAATCGTTTATAATATTAAAATCATCAAGCAGAGTGGATACCAATCACGTATAGGAATCAACAAACAAATCACGAACAACATGCAGACAACTCCAAGAGACACAGAAACACAGACAGACGTACAGAGAGAGAGAGACAGAGAGAGAGAGAGAGAGAGAGAGAGAGAGAGAGAGAGAGAGAGAGAGAGAGAGAGAGAGAGAACCACAAATGGGAGATGATTAAAAATGGACTTGTTGTGTAACCAAACACAGAAACCCGTTAGGAAAAATAAACAAACTATACCAATATAAATGCCAACGACTAGTCGTAAAAGAGAGACATTTTGTGCCATGACTTTTATACGATATTGAGGATGTATAGGTTGCTGAAGAGACCAAAGCAGTAGAAGGAATCAGCCTTCGTAACTGACAAACAACAAGCACAAAGAAGACCAAGGCGGCGAGTGTTGTGTCGCAAGAATGTACTGTCATCTGCTTAAACGCAGGGGAGCCGCCCCGCGCGTTTCTTGCGGTTGTAATCAACGTAGTGACATACTCATTCAGCATGTGGTACCTTCACCTATTCCAAGTCTTCCCCCCACCCTGATTTCAACCCCAGCCCTCCACGCTCCCTCTGCGACTACCCTCCCTCTCTTCTACACTTCTCCCACACACATACCCGAGCAAAGCCTATCCCTACTCCTATTCCCATCATCCCCCCCCCCCCCCCCCAAAAAAAAAAAAAAAGAAAACAAAAGGCAACCGAAAACAGACAAAACAACACTGACGACAACTCAGCTGCCATTCCAAAAGGTGAAAAATACCGCAAAGACTCTATTGTTAGCTGAAAGATTTCATCTTCACAACACATGAGCTTCCAATCGTCCTGCCCCGACTCCAATAAACTCGACCATGGGGCGTCAGGGTCGTTTCACGTCATGTAATATACCACGTGACACTGCTGTCACAGAAAAAAAATTACGCTTCATGTCACAGTTGCAACAAATGGCAACGCACAGCCGCGTCACGACTTGTACGTGCACGTTTTGCCACAATACGTCAGTTACGTCATAAAAAACATTCATCAAACACATCACCGGAACACGTCATAATCGCCACACAGCGTGTTGCAGTGAACACGCACAGCGATCCTTGCACTCGGGTCACCTAATGTTTCAAGGTCAATTACGGTCTTTAAAGCTCATGCCAAGATCATCACTAAACGTACCAGTCAGTCAAGGTCATCATCAAAATCAGCACGTTGAGATCGTCACATAGCGCGAGCTGGTCACCACTGAACATACGTCATCAAAGCCATTTTTGAGAACAGCAGGGTGGATACTGATCGGGTCTCAACGTTTTCACTGTGTGTGTAACCGTCGAAAATGCACATCAAGGTGGAAACTGAGCAGCTGAACTGGTCGCTGCTCACGCCAAAGTCATCGCAGGCTACGTCACGATAGTTAAGAAAAAAAATGAAGTCGCATAGCGTAATGGCTGTAATGGAGTGAACTGTTAACGGTTCAACGTGTCAAGGCCACGGCAAGGTGGAAGGTGAAGCCCTCCTTAACCTTCCCTGATCCGAATCCGGTACAGAAGGTTTTCCAGCCGAAAGCATCCGACCCTGCACGTGGTTTAGAAGTCACGAGCTTAAGCTCCGCAGGTATGTGTTCTGACCGTTTTTATTTTGGGTCCATCAATGGGACAATTAGGTAGTCACGGAGCACGTCAAGATCACCACTGGGTACTTAAAATGACAGCATTGTGCCCAGATCGTCAATGAATACATTAAGATTGTCACGGCACACATCAAGGTCATCATGTCAGAAGTATCCTACAGTACATCCACATCCACATGTTTGATTCATCATTCAGCACATGATAGTCACCACAGAGCACTTCACAATCGTCACAGATAATGACACAGCTGTCCATGTGTAAACTGCTTGGATGTACTTGCCACCGACATGCAAGCATTCAAATTGCTACATATTTACACATTCAGTCGATGCAGTAAACAGCCACAACCAGCATATTACCGTCTTGAAAATTCAGCAAAGCCATCAGATGGCAGTCGTCACAGGAACATAATCAGTATACTACTTGAGCACATCACAGACTTTCTAAAACATATTGCATTCATTCATCACAGAGCACAACACACTCATCACAGAGCACAACACACTCATCACAGAGCACAACACACTCATCACAGAGCACATCACACTCATCACAGAGCACAACACACTCATCACAGAGCACAACACACTCATCACAGAGCACAATACATTCGTCACAGAGCACATCACAGTCATCCCAAAGAACTTCATTATCCTCTTAGATCGTATCATAAACCTTGTAAAGCATAAAATTATTATTATCTCAGAACACATCATATTCATTATAAAGCGCTTGATAAAAATCGCACAGCAAATCACAATCATCAAAGCGACATGTTAATGATCTCAGAGCACATCGCATAAGTCACACTGACATAGTAATCATCGAAGAACACGTGAAAATAATCATCAGAGAGATAATATTCATACTGACATAGTAATCATCGAAGAACACATGAAAATAATCATCAGAGAGATAATATTCATCTGACAGTGCATCACACAATATAGAGACGCAGCAGTAATAATCTTATAGCACATCGCAGTCATTGTGATGACATGATAATCATCTTATAGCACATCATAATCATCGTAAGAGACATAATAATCATATTATCCTTATCATATTATCACTGCCTTGTGGATGTCTCTCGGGAGAGACAAAGGCTAAGGAAGCAAACCCTGAAAGAAAATCCGGAGTGGAGCCCCTAGGGCGGCCGGTCGACAACTCCTGCATCATACTGCAAGGCCGTGAGATGGATTCTGGCGATTGGGCACCCCAGGATCTCCACACACTTTGCCTAGGCCTGCGCCCTGGATATTTCACCCCAATACAGGTATCCCAGCGACAGGAACAATACAACACGGGAGACAGCAGTTACGAGTTATAAGCCCAGAGCGTACTGTCGTAAGCTCGGGCGCCACGGGTTGTCTCCAACGGTAGGAGAATCATCGACACTCTTCAACATCTTCTTCTCCGTGCTGCTGCGCTATGCCTTCCGACGGTCTGAAGACGGCATCTTCCTCCACACTAGGAGTGACGCAAGCCTCTCCAACCTGGGACGCCTCCGACCAATGACGGAGGTGCGGAAAGTCCTCATCAGGAAAATGCTCTTTACAGATGCTGTCGCCCTCACTGCCCACACCGAGGAGGCGCTACAACCGCTCATCACCTGCTTCGCTGATGCCTGCGCGGAGTTCGGCCTCACTATCAGCCGGAAGAAAACAAACATCCTGGGCCAAGACGTCAGCAGCACTCCCCGCATCTCCATCGGCGATCACACCCTCGAAGTGGTTGGAGACTTCACTTACCTGGGCTCCACCATCTCCAGCAACATCTCTTCGGACGCCGAGCCGAACGTGCGGATCGGAAAGGCAGCAACAGCAATGGCCCGTCTAGCGAAGAGAGTCTGGGACAACATGCTAACACCAAGATGAAAGTGTACCAAGCCTGCGTGCTGAACACTCTTCTCTACGGAAGCGAAGCATGGACCCTGTACTCTCGACAAGAACGCAGAATGAACGCCTTCCACCTGGGCGTCACTTGGCAGGACCGCATCACCAACAAGGATGTCCTGGCCCATGCAGTGATGCCTAGCATGTTCGCCATGGTGACACAGAGACGACTGTACTGGCTTAGCCACGTCAGCCGCATGGATGACGGTCGCATCCCAAAGGACATGCTGTACGGCGAGCTGACTACAGGCCCCAGACCTGCAGGACGGCCCGCTCTACGCGACAAGGATGTATGCAAGCTGGGCCTGAGGGCAGGCAGCCTCGACCCAGCAGATCTAGAGACAGCAGCTTCAAACCGGGTCAGCTGGCGGTCCACCATCAAGGCTGGCATCAAGCAAGCTGAGCAGAGGAGAGAGGCCCGGTGGGAAGAACAGAGGCGCCGCAGACGGCAAAGAATTGCGTCGGCATCCACAGACGCTGATGACCAAGACTTCACCTGCAGAAACTGCAACAGAGTCTGCCACTCGAAGATTGGGCTCTTCAGCCACAGCAGGCGCTGCAACTCCAAAAAACTGACCAATCAAGTGTGCAACACCAATGTCTCACCAGACACACAGATGCCATCGATCATTTTATATTACATCGCAAGCATCGCTGAGACGTAATAAAATCAGGATCACGCTAGGAACAAAATAACAATCATCACAGAACGGTATCTAAATACCACAAAGCACCCCACAATCGCCACAGACCATACACACAGTCAACACAGATCACACACACACGGTCACCACAAATCACACACATAGTGACCACAGATTATACATGATCACCACAGATAACACACAATCACGACAGACCACACACAGACACACAGCCGCCACAGACGCATCACAACCACAGACCACACACATACACAATCATCACAGACCAAAACAATCACCACAGACCACACACAGTCACCACAGACCACACACAGTCACCACAGACAACACACAGTCACACAGACCACACAGTCACCACAGACCACACACAGTCACCACAGACCACACACAACCACAACAGATGACATCGATATCACCATATACAATTACCAAAGATCACTCGCACAATCACCAAAGACCAAACACACACAGTTACCACATACGACACACAATCACCACAGACCACATCATAATCACCACAGACCACACACAGTCCCCACAGACCACACACAATCACCACAGACCACACACCATCACCACAGACCACACACAGTTACCACAGACCACACACCATCACCACAGACCACACACCATCACACAGACCACACACAGTCACACAGACCACACACAGACACAACAGACCACACACAGTCACCACAGACCACACACCATCACCACAGACCACACACAGTCACCACAGACCACACACCATCACCACAGACCACACACCATCACCACAGACCACACACAGTCACCACAGACAACACACAATCATCACAGACCACACACAGTCACCACAGACCACACACCATCACCACAGACCACACACAGTCACCACAGACCACACACCATCACCACAGACCACACACCATCACCACAGACCACACACAGTCACCATAGACAACACACAATCACCACAGACCACACACCATCACCACAGACCACACACAGTCACCACAGACCACACACAGTCACCACAGACCACACACACCATCACCACACACCACACACAGTCACCACACAATCACCACAGACCACACACCATCACCACAGACCACAATACCATCACCACAGACCACACACCATCACCACAGACCACACACAGTCACCACAGACCACACACCATCACCACAGACCACACACCATCACCACAGACCACACACAGTCACCACAGACCACACACAGTCACCACAGACCACACACCATCACCGCAGACCACACACCATCACCACAGACCACACACAGTCACCACAGACCACAAACCATCACCACAGACCACACACAGTCACCACAGACAACACACAATCACCACAGACCACACACAGTCACCACAGATCACACACCATCACCACAGACCACACACCATCACCACAGACCACACACAGTCACCACAGGCCACACACCATCACCACAGACCACACACAGTCACCACAGACAACACACCATCACCACACACCACGCACCATCACCACAGACCACACACCATCACCACAGACCACACACAGTCCCCACAGACCACACACCATCACCACAGACCACACACAGTCACCACAGACCACACACCATCACCACAGACCACACACCATCACCACAGACCACACACAGTCATCACAGACAACACACAATCACCACAGACCACACACAGTCACCACAGACCACACACCATCACCACAGACCACACCATCACCACACACCACACACAGTCACCACAGACAACACACAATCACCACAGACCACACACAGTCACCACAGACCACACACAGTCACCACAGACCACACACACCATCACCACACACAGTCACCACAGACAACACACCATCACCACACACCACGCACCATCACCACGACCACACACCATCACCACAGACCACACACAGTCCCCACAGACCACACACCATCACCACAGACCACACACAGTCACCACAGACCACACACCATCACCACAGACCACACACCATCACCACAGACCACACACAGTCACCACAGACCACAACAGTCACCACAGACCACACACCATCACCACAGACCACACACCATCACCACAGACCACACAGAGTCACCACAGACAACACACCATCACCACAGACCACACACAGTCACCACAGACCACACAACCATCACGACAGACCACACACCATCACCACAGACCCCACACCATCACCGCAGACCACACACAATCACCACAGACCACACACCATCACCACAGACCACACACAGTCACCACAGACCACACACAGTCACCACAGACCAACACAACCATCACCACAGACCACACACACCATCACCACAGACCACACACAGTCACCACAGACCACACACAATCACCACATACCACACACAGTCACCACAGACCACACACACCATCACCACAGACACACACAGTCACCACAGACCACACACCATCACCACAGACCACACACCATCACCACAGACCACACACAGTCATCACAGACAACACACAATCACCACAGACCACACACAGTCACCACAGACCACACACCATCACCACAGACCACACACCATCACCACACACCACAACACAGTCACCACAGACAACACACAATCACCACAGACCACACACAGTCACCACAGACCACACACAGACCACCACACCATCACACATCACCACAGACACACATCACCACGAACACACAGTCACACAGACACACACAATCACCACAGACACACAAGTACACAGATACAACCACACCACAGACCACACACATCACCACAGACCACACATCACCAGACACACACGTATCACGACAACACATCAACACAGACCACACACAGTCACCACAGACCACACACCATACACACCACACCATCACCACACACACAGTCACACAGACAACACACAATCACCACAGACCACACACAGTCACCACAGACCACACACCCGTCACCACAGACACACCATCACCACACACCCGTCACACAGACAACACCATCACACACACCCCGCCATCACCACAGACCACACACCATCACCACAGACCACACACAGTCCCCACAGACACACACCATCACCACAGACCACACACAGTCACCAAGACAACACCAAACACCCCAGACCACACACCACACCACAAACCCCACACATCTCCAAGACCACAAACAGAACCATACAAAACATCACCACAGACCCCAACACATCCGACCACACAGGTCACCACAGACAACACACCATCACCACAGACCACACACAGTCACCACAGACCACACACCATCACGACAGACCACACACCATCACCACAGACCACACCATCACCGCAGACCACAACAATCACCACAGACCACACACCATCACCACAGACCACACACAGTCACCACAGACACACACAGTCACCACAGACAACACACCATCACCACAGACACACACACCTCCACAGACACACACATCAACAGACCCCACACAATCACCACATACCAACACAGTCACCACAGGACCACACACACCATCACCACAGACCACACACAGTCACCACAGACCACACACATCACCACAGACACACACAGTCATCACGACAACACACAATCACCACAGACCACACACATCACCACAGACCACACCATCACCACAGACCACACACATCACACACACCACACACAGTCACCACAGACAACACAATCACCAAGACCACACACAGTCACCACAGACCACACAGACCACACACACATCACCACACACAGTCACCACAGACCACACACATCACCACAGACCACACACAGTCACCACAGACAACACACATCACCACAGACCACACACATCACCACAGATCACACACCATCACCACAGACCACACACCATCACCACAGACCACACACAGTCACCACAGACACACACCATCACCACAGACACACACATCACCACAGACAACAACATCACCACACACCACGCACCATCACCACAGCCCACACACCATCACCACAGACACACACCATCCCCACAGCCCACACACAGTCCCCACAGACCACACACAGTCACCACAGCCCAAACCACCATCACACAGAAAACACACCAGTCACCACAGCCCACACACCATCACCCAGACCACACACCTCCCCACAGACCAGACACAGTCACCACAGACCACACACAGTCACACAGACCACAACACCATCACCACAGACCACACACAGTCCCCACAGGACCATCACCAAAGACCACACACAGTCACCACAGACCACACACGTACCACAGACACACACACAGTCCCCACAGACCACACACAGTCACCACAGACCACACACAATCACCACAGACCACACACAGTCCCACAGACCACACACACCATCACCACACACAGTCACCACAGACCACACACAGTCACCACAGACCAAAACACCATCACCACACAACCCCACCACACACAGTACCACAGAACACACAATCACCACAGACCACACACACCATCACCACAGACCACACACAGTCACCACGACCACACCACCATCACCAAAAGACCACACACAGGTACCAGAGACCACACACTTAATGACCAGGACCATACAGTATTCTCAGACCACATCCGGTCATCATATCGCATGTCACAATCACCCCCTAGCACAACACCAGTCTCCAGAACCCTAGTCCGAACCCCCCCTGAGCACGAACGGCATCACCGAACATCAACTCAGCAACGTCACGAGCGTTTAAGGACCAAGTCACACTCCGCCGTCCAGTTGGAGGTCGCGGAGCACGTCACGCTGCCGTTAGCCCGTCGTGACGGGTCAGGGAGGCAACCGGTGCAGTTCCAGGACCTCGGGGCTGCTGCAGCTGTAGGAGGTGGGGGAGCGCGTCATGTCGTTCTCGCTGCTCACCGCCCCGGTGTCGTACAGAGACAGCGCGGCGCCCGAGCTCGCCACGCCTCGCCCGTTGGGCGCGGGCCCCTGGTACCTGGCGGAGGACGCCCGTGTGCTGGCCGCCGACAGGCTGTAGCGGTAGGCCCTCACGAAGGCCTTGCCTCGCAAGCAGGCGCAGATGGCCATTTTGAAGCTCTGGCGGAAGTTGTGCGAGAAGAAGGCGTAGACGATGGGGTTGAGGCAGGAGTTGAAGTAGGAGAGCAGGAAGAAGGCCTGGCGCATGGGCTTCAGGTAGCCGTAGTGCAGGTGGTGGAGGTGACCCCAAGCCGTCAGCACGTTGTTGATCAGGATGGGCGCCCAGCATAGCACGAACAGCAGCAGCACCGTCATCAGCATCCCCACCACCTGAAGGGTCATGGAAGAGCACATGCGGTCAAGAAAACAATAAGAACTGACCACTCAAAGGGCGTGGCCAATTCCCGGTCCTTAATGATGAGATGATTAATTAATCCTTAGTTCAGAGCAGTTCGCGTTTACCTCGCGTGAACATGAATGCATACCGAACTGGGCTTGAGTGAATCATCTCACCATGAAGAATCAAACGTTGCTGCGCCAAAGGTTTGCGACAGAGGATACGCACTTGGCAAAATCTTTAGAGAAGAAAATCCGCTTTGATAGTTTCAATCCATTCAGCTCATGATCGTTCATAGCCCAGCTGACCGCAAAGGGCCACGTAAAAACCGTCACTTCGTCAGTCAGTTTCCTAACGTTTTGGTAGGTGAACAAAGGCATCTTCAGGAGTCAAGCAAAAAAAATATTGATGGCATTCTACTCAGGGAGACCAACCTGACTATCATTCAGAGAAATGTGCTGTGACAATATAAGTATATTATACGATGCAATACAATGTAAAACAATACAACGCAGTATATTACAAGACAATCCAATCCAGATTAATACATCACAATGCAATACAGCTTAGCTCAACACAATATAATGCAACACAATGTAACGCAGCAAATAACAATACAAGGCAATGCAATGCCCTATAACACAAAACACACACTGTAATGTAATACAATACAATGCAACGCAAAGGCAGTCCACAGGCTGGATATGCTGATGGGGAAGAGCACAGTCGGAAAAACGATACTGACGCTTGTGGAATACAACCAACGTTCAAGACACCTCCTCCAAAATTCAGACGCCGAGGAAAGATGGATAACATCCAAAAGAAGAAAAAAAGTCCCCACAAACAAAAGAAAAGCTATCTCAGAATTTGAGGAACAAGCTAAACAAGCTGTGGAAAGACCTCAAAGTAAAACAGCGCCTCCCAGAAAAGCAGATCCACAAGGAGATAAACAAAAAGAAGAAAACCCAGAGATCTTATTCAGTTCTCCAGGATACTGTTTGAGCAGCCAAAACCTGGATATCTCACAGTGTACAGAGGAACTCTTGACCAGCACCTCAGGGAAACATATTCCGACCCTCCAAATCCTGGGTTTGTGTGTAGCCTGCAGCGCAACAGAAAAGTTCAACGTCAAGCCACCAACCGTGAATGAAGTAAACGCATTTTGGTTCAGAAAGCTAGTGACAAATCTGCGCCTGAACCCGATGGAATATCCATTCTGCTGTATTAGAAATGTCCCAACGTCCTTAAATGGCTCCATAAACTGATGAGATCAGCATTGGGAAACTTGAAAATTAGCAACCAATGGATTGAAGCTGATGGAGTGTATTCCCAAAGAGCAGAATTCGAGTGACATCAGCTGTGCAGATCAACATCACTTCTAAGCGTTGCGCGGAAAATCTTCTCCTCTGTCATAGCACCGCGGTTAACCCAATACTTCACAGAAAATGAGTACTTGCATGTGGCAGTCCAGAAAAGAGTGATAACGGGAGTGTCCTGCTGTGTGGAGCATGACAATCCAAGGATCCAAAGCAGAGAAAGGGACCCATACAATATGAATCAACATGAGCTTAGGATGCATCACGTCGCAAAGAACATCAGAGATGTGCCAAAGAAGTATCAAGGCTTCTCGCAGAGATGACCCACTATTCAATTCAGCTCATGTTGGTTACAGCCAACCTGACCACATAGGACCATATCAGGGCTGTCACCTCGTTGAAGTCTCTGACGTGACTCGAGCTTACATTACGATCTCGTGTCGTGCTAACAACACTAAGACTCTTTGAAAGCCTCAAAAGACTTTACTTGACCAAACCGAAAATCAGCTGTTGGAATAACGTCGGAAATTACATCATCAATAACAGCCGATGCGCATGCCGGAAGTTTAGAAGCATCGTCTGCTATGTACGACGTATCATCACAAAGTCAATTATCAGAAAGGTTCTCCATGCATAAAGGAATACCCAAATTTATTTTTCAATTTTTTATTTTTAGATTTTTTTAGGGGAGGGGATTAGGAGGTAGGGTAGATTTTGGCAGACCCCTTTACGGACACCTACATAGTCTTCCGTACCTATCCTAGGTTAATAGACTTGCCTTCTGTGGTAACCTACATAGTCGTCCTAACTTGCCTTAAGTTAACAAAGCAATGTTGTGGATATTTACAGCCTTCCTTGTCTGACTCATATAATTCGTTAAACGACTGACCTCAGAGCAAAAATCAAGAAATGTTACTTTCCTGCATCTCTATTATACTCTTTGCTGTAGTACAGGCAAAAAACCTTACCTCTTTAAAGGACTGACACATACATATTTACCAGTCTACAGAATAAATGTTGGCCTGTTCCTTACTAAACATGAACCATGTAAAGTTTGATTCCGCACTACCAACGGCAGCGCTGTGTGTGTGTGTGTGTGTGTGTGTGTGTGTGTGTGTGTGTGTGTGTGTGTGCGTGTGTGTGTGTGTGGCGGGGGTGGGGTGGGTATAGATCTTCTTAGAAGGACATAAAGCGAAATATTTCATACAGAAGATTAATCTCATTTTCAACATTAGATTTGCATATTGGACAGGTCTCGTCGACATTATTATGACAATTCCTATGACACATCACAAATGTTCAATCTGAAACAATTGACGCCTCATAAATATTTCCGTTCCACAAAAGTGACATATTTCAGTCATTATCACAGAACGTGACATGCTTAGGTCATTATCATCGAACATGACATGTTTAAGCCTTTATCATCGAATCTAGTGAGTGTGCAAGAGTTTCATGCATCAGTTTCGTTGTTAATGCTATGGATATCTAAACTGTCATCTTGACCTGTTTCGTTGTTAATGCTATGGATATCTAAACTGTCATCTTGACCTGTTTCGTTGTTAATGGTATGGATATCTAAACTGTCATCTTGACCTGTTTCGTTGTTAATGCTATGGATATCTAAACTGTCATCTTGACCTGTTTCGTTGTTAATGCTATGGATATCTAAACTATCATCTTGACCTGTTTCGTTGTTAATGGTATGGATATCTAAACTGTCATCTTGACCTGTTTCGTTGTTAATGTATGGATATCTAAACTGTCATCTTGACCTGTTTCGTTGTTAATGCTATGGATATCTAAACTGTCATCTTGACCTGTTTCGTTGTTAATGCTATGGATATCTAAACTGTCATCTTGACCTGTTCCGTTGTTAATGCTATGGATATCTAAACTGTCATCTTGACCTGTTTCCGGGTCTCCCTTTCTTCCGCTGTGTGTCTGCCGCGGCGCATCATCTGGCGCATGCGCACACGACTTTCAATGTTGCTCAGCAACGGTCGCTGTCCGCCACCGTTTTCCGTCCGGACCAAGGCTCGATGCTGCTTGAGTTCTGCGGGAGGCGCTTTGACGTGTCTGAAATCATCGTCGTCATCATCATTGCCATCGTCTTTATCATGGTTACTAAACATAATCATAGTATTATCGTTATCATCTTCATCATCGGCGGTTTCATTTGAACAATCATCAATGACCTATGCCGACTTCTCCAAATGACGTGTAAACAACATCTTTTCTATTTTCGTTGTCGTCGTCATCATCATTTACATCACTATCAAAAATCGTTGTCATCATCATTATCATTTTACATCACACACACACACACACAACCAAACACCCTGTATCATCAACACCTTTGTAGCTGCCACTGTAGCCGAATCGGTGAGGACATGTGTAACTTCATCAGGTTTGTCAACAAGATTATTGATTAAGGCTGTTGTGATTTTTTTTGGTCATTACTGACGTCATCGTCCAGCTAAATTCAACTCATTTGCAACAAAGCTTATCAAGTTTCGAAACGGAGCGACTGAGGGCGGAAAATGAAGCAAAATGTGAAAAGAGAGGGGGTTAGTTACCGCCAAGGACACAGACAAACAGACAGTGTCTAGTCCTGTGCTCTGTTTGTCTGTGTCCTTGGCGGTAACTAACCCCTCTCTTTTCAAAGAAAGCTTATCAAGTTATAATTTCATGCATCGTCATTTGAATCATGTTTCGAGCACTGTACATAATGCATCCGTTCGGTAAGTACTTAATTTTTTCTACCTTTTCCTTACTATCAATTATTTCTACCTTTTCCCTACTATCATTTTTTTTTTACTATCAATTTTTTCTACCTTTTCCTTAATATCAATTTTTGTTCTACTTTTTCCTTACTATCAATTTTTTTTTAACCCTTTCTCTAACTTTTCCTAAATTTTCCGACCTTTTCCTGCTTTCCATTTCTTTTTCTTTTTTTTTCCCGACCTTTTCATGTTTGCCCCCACTTGTTTCTGTCCCCCGCCACACACACACACACACACACATTTTCCATCATTTCTCGATCTTTTTTCTGGTTTTCCATATTTTCACTACCTTTTCTTTATTTAGCCGTCCTCTTCGTACTGCTGCGTACCTGTTCCTAAGTTCACCGACTTTTTCTCATTTTCCCGACCCGACCTTTTCCTGTTTCCCCTCGACCTTTTCCTCATTTTCTCGACTTTTCCAGTTTTCCCTTCCTTCTCTTCATTTTCCCGACCTTTTCCTGTTTCCCCTCGACCTTTTCCTCATTTTCTCGACTTTTCCAGTTTTCCCTTCCTTCTCTTCATTTTCCCGATCTTTTCCTGTTTCCCCTCGACCTTTTCCTCATTTTCTCGACTTTTCCAGTTTTCCCTTCCTTCTCTTCATTTTCCCGATCTTTTCCTGTTTCCCCTACATTTTCCAAAATTTCCCGACTTTTTCCTGGTTTTCCTACCTTTCCTTAATTTTCCTGATCTTCTTCTGTTTCTCTACCTTTTCCATATTTTCCCTATCTTTTGCTATTCCCGCACCTTTTCCAAACGGTCTTGTCTTTTTCAAATTTTCTCTGCCCTTTCTTAATTTTCTTACCTTTTCCTAACTTTCTCCATCTTTATTTTCCTGAGCCCTCCCCCCCCCCCCGCCTAATTTTCCCTGGCTTTTTCTAATTTTCTAATTTCCATGCTCTTTTCCTGGTTCTATTTACCTTTTGAGCTCCTCCAGCAAATCTTTCCTGCCCAACCCCACCTTTTCCAACTTAAACAAAAAAATTGTCACCTTTCAAACTTTTCTGATCTTTACTTATTTTCCTCCACCACCTTCTGCTTTTCAATGTCTTCCCCCTATATTTTCCTGTTCATCTACCGGTTCTTATTTCCGCTCCCTTTCCTGTTTCCCGGAACATTTCCTAGTTTTCCCAACTTTTCCTTACACTTCTAACTTTCCTGTTTTCCTTTCTCTCTCTAACTTTTCCTATTTGCCCTATATTTTCTTACTTCCTCTATCTTTTCCTTCAACATTTCCTATTTGCCCTATCTTTTCTTACTTCCTCTATCTTTTCCTATCCATCGAACGTTTTTCCCCATTTTTTTTTTGTCTTTCACTACATCCCCTATCTTTTTCCCACTTCCTTCATTTCTTTGCCTTTTCCCCCTCCTACCACCATTTTCCATTTCCCTTACCTTTTCATATTTCCTCTTTTCCCTATTTGCTGTACCTTTTCCTATTTTTCTCTACCTTTTGTAACTTTGTTTCATATATTCTCCAACCTTTTTTTTTTTACTTTCTCTACTTTTCGTGTTTTCCCTACTTTCCCATAGTTTAAAAAAAAAAATCTATTTATTTTTTTATAGTTCCCACTACCTTTTAAATGTTCGCCATTTTCCCGACTTCACCTACCTTTTCCAACTTACACTTTTCAACTTTTCCATATCTCCAGTCCTTGGGAAGACGTGTCTTTGTTGAAAAATGAAGGAAACGTTTTGTTTACTGCTTTATTCTGCTTCATCACCATCATAGTTACTTATTGTGTATTAAACTGGCGAAATATACAATAACTGATCTCTCCGAGTTGCAAATTTAGTAACAGATTAACCTACATCTGCACCTTTGCTTAAAAGAAAACGAATGAAGTGGTCTGATCTTGATAGAATGTAACTTGGTAGTTATTATGTTATTTGCGTATGATACCATTTGACACTTCCTTTATGAATATACCAGTCAATAATTTCAAGTGATTTCACAATATCTATGGTGAATTTTTAACGTTGAAAATATTTCTGAAAATATCAATCGCAGATTTACGACTAATGTCATTTGGTGACATCTTCAGACAAGGGATGGCTGGATAAGTCTTAACAGTATTTATTGTTCTGCAAATTTGTGACCATGCCAGCGCTTGTAATTCCCAAGAAAATGCCAAGGTTAAAGTCTACCATTGACATACACATGCATGCACACAAACACACGCGCGCACACGTACACAAACACACACTACGCATGTACACACACACACACACACACACACACACACACACACACACACACACACACACACATTCACACACACACACACACACACACACACACACACACACACACACACACACACACACATACGCACGCGCGCACCTTGGGATAGCTGAAGGGGGATCTGGCGGACGGCTGTTGATGACCTATCGTCCAGGAGAAAGTGACGGGAGGATGATACTTTAATGCCGCTTGTTTCGCAGCATCCTACACTTGAGTCAGAGTGACCCACAATGAGACGGTTTGATCGTTCGGCACCGGAGCTGACTGACAGAGTCGTGGATTGGGATTGTTAAGGGTTAAAATCCTCCCGTCCCCACAGCAGTAAATGAGTCACTAATTCAGTGCAGGCAAGGTTAAGGCGACGGAAGGAGATGGAAAGGCTCCGTCGTCCATACTGCTGTTGGCCTCTAAAAGTTCTCCCCACGGCCATTAACCCATAGGACTGTAACTTTGACACGGCTGACGAGGTAACTCATTAGGTGATCGCTCTTCCAGCCGAATCACGAAATAACTCGGAATAGCGAGTGCGGTTTAAACCTTTTTAAACAGGTCAGATTATTTTCCATCAGGAGCATGTTTACATGCTTATCTCCCTTGTAAGACTTCCTCCAGGGCGTCGAAGTGCGTTGTCGTCGTGTCGGAGTTTTTCGTGCGCGCTTGTTTTTCGCTGTTTTTGTCGTAGTAACCCAAGCTGGAGTGGTTTTTTTTTTTTTTAAAGTGAATTAGAAGTGGGAGAACACCCTATTCGCCGCCTCAGCTTTCCCCCAAGCAACGAAGCAAGGTAAGAAACTGTCTGAGGCCGGCAAAGCAGCACATGTGCTAGAAATTAGTGAAAGTTATTGCAGACTGAACAACACCGGTAATAAAACATAGGAAAAAGTAATGTAGACCGGATGCAACATGCAGTTGCAGCACTCCAGGCTGAAGAATACATGTGGTAACAAACCAGTGTAGGTTGAACCGATTCAAGCAGAGGAAAGAGTGGCGCGAACTGAACACATCTCAGTAGTTCAAGAGTGACATTGAGAAGCTGACATCATGGGAAAAAAGAAAACGGATGAATCAGCTGAAGACAAAAAGCCTTTCGTTTCATCTATCTTTCTATTCTTCCAATCTTTCTTTTAAAGTTTTTTTTACTTGCACTTCTTTAAAGAGAGAGAGAGAGAGAGAGAGAGAGAGAGAGAGAGAGAGAAGAAACCTCCTCGCACATTCTAAAATCGTTTCGTTTCCCTGTTTTCTTTCATGTTGTGCCTGATTTTTCTTTCTTTTGTTTTATCTATTGATTTATGATTTATCTATTTTGTGCTTCCTTTACCTTATTTCTTGATTCCTTTAGGCTTACCTACCACGCATTCCTTATGTTTCCTTGTTTTGTTAATATGGTTTTAAAAAAATTCTGTGGATTTTACTTTCTCTGGGGGTTTTACTCTCCGTCACAGATTTTCTCTCCCCCCTTCCTCCATTTTTGTGCATTCTGACCGTTTTCCTTCATTGCTCTTTCTTGATTGTCTTGTTTTTCATCAACATCATCATCATCATCACCCTTTTCTTCTTTTTGTGGCTACATTCCTCTCATTGCGTCCTCTTTTTTGTTTTTAGCATTTTCATGTCTTAGTTGTCTCCACCTTCTCTCTACCACTGCCTTAACGGGTTCGATCCCCTGCTCGCTCTGCTTGTCTCCTAATCCCCTCACCCCCTTCTCCTCCCCGCCCAAACCCCTCCTCCCTCATATCTCTATGCAAAACATCAGTTCTTCTCGTCTTCTTGGGGGGCTGGGGAGGAGGAGTGGTGATGGCTGGCTCAGTTGGTGAGAACACTGGAAATCGCAGTTGAATGTTCGGCGTTTGCATCACGCTGACACCCAACACAAGACGGCCATTTTCATTATCCATTTCAGTGTATTGTCGTTCTGGTAGTATCTGTGTAGGGTAAGATAAAACACAAGGAAGAAACAAAAGTTGACTGCAGGATTCGTGGTAAAATGAAAAAAATAATAGTTTATTGAAACCTTTTGGTGGAAGTTGAATCCGTTGGAGAGGAAACTGACGTTTCAAGCCATAGGCCCGTTGTCAAAGTGAATAGAAGAAGACTTATAATGAAATGAGATATTCTCACCCAATTCTCATATGGGCTTTCCTGTCTACACTGTCTTCTTCTCTTCACTTTGACAAGGGGCCTATGGCTTGAAACGTCAGTTTCCTCTCCAACGGATTCAACTACCACCAAACGGTTTTTCTAAACTTTATTATTTTTTTTTTCATTTTAAGATAAAACACCTTTTCCGCCTTCTCTCCTGCGCCGGGCCTCTCCCCTTCCACCATCTTACCGCAAGTGAGTGCAGTCGTCAAATTTGAATTCAACTCACCTTTTTTTGCTGCACCTTTCTGATCAGATCAATTCGGGACGTGCGTGCGCGTGTGTGTGTGTGTGTGTGTTCTAGAAGTGACACTACCTCAGAGCAGCCGCAAATTGAAAGTTCCACAGTGCGTTTACTTTTTTGTACTCTTCACATCAGGTTTGCTGCGCATCCTACAACCGATTACTGCGCGTATCTGAGAGAGAGAGAGAGAGAGAGAGAGAGAGAGAGAGAGAGAGAGAGAGATAGGTAGAGAGAGAGAGAGGGGGGGCAGAGAGCGTATCAGTATGTGTGTGTTTGTGTGTCAGTGTGTGTGTGTGTGTGTGTGCGTGTGCGTGTGTGTGCGCGCACGCTCTCGCGCGCGTGCTTTAGTACGTGTGTGTGTGTGTGTGTGTGTGTGTGTGTGTGTGTGAGTGTGTGTGTGTGTGTGTGTGTGTGTGTGTGTGTATGTGTGTGTGTGTGTGTGTGTACGCGCGCACGCGCAGGTGCGCGTATATATGTATATAAGTAAAAATATATACGAGTAAATACGTGCAAGTGTGTTATATGAGCGCGCGCTCGCGAGCGAGCGTGCTCGAGCTTCTCTGAGACGAACTGACAAACCGAAAGTTAAAAATGAGGTCAGCCCTCTCCCTCACCTCCATCCTCCCACACACCAACCATCCCTTTCTCGTCCCTGAATCACGACTAATTTGGAGCCGGCCAAATCACACCTCGGCGTTATTCCTGACACAAGATGGCGCTGATGTTTGAGAAGATTTCGGTAATTAGTCAATGCCCTCGGGCAGTCGTGCTAATGCACGCTTCACTTTTAACGCCTCAAACGACGTCGACCCCAAGACTTGTTACTCTTACTCATCGCACAGGATGGTAAAGTAAACAGCGTCTATAAGAAAAAAAAAGTCGATGGAATCATCTACCAATGGCGAGAAAAGTTACAGAATTCATCGAATCGCATGCCCGACACATAACGCATTTTGGAACATTTGTATGCGAAATAAACAGGTTACAAGAACAAAATGCATAGTCTCTGATAAAGCTAGTTGTTTTAAATAGGAGCCAGAGTAGCTCGGTGGCGTTCCGGACTCGTGATCCCAATGACCCTGGAGTCGGAGGTTCTAATCTCCGCTGGGCCGTTTCGGAGTTTGTTTGTTTGTTTTCTTTCGGAGTTTATTGTGGTTCTAACTCCATTTCCCGCAAAATTCTTCGAATGAGACGAGGTTCCGTGTATGAACGCACGCGCAACCGACATCTCGGGCTTGCGCACACATAAAACCCAGTCACACCAACTTTCGGAACAGACGGCCATTTTGACCGTTGGTATGTATGACACGTATAAAGATAGTGTGCAAATCACGGAATAAATGATATTCGACTGAATGACCAGAAACGAGTGATAAGCGCCAGTACACAGTTCTTCAGTCGGCGTACCAATGTTGGCAGCCGTTGTGCAAACAGAAGCGTAGGTTATAAAAGCGCTTGGAAGTTGCTATCTAACCGAGGTGAGGCGACGACCATTAAAAAAATCGACTACTTCATTGTTGGTACAAAGAAGACACACGTTGTCTATTTTGGGTGAGAGGTCAGACAAGAAATATGTTCCAGTAATGTAGCGTCATTATTTTTTCCCCTCATACACATAAAAAACAGTAACACCATGTGACTGGTGCACAAACTGACAGGTATGTTCCCTCCACTTTCCCTTCCACCCCTCACTGTCTTGGGTTTGTGATTTTGGCTGATTGCAGGAATAGACTGAGACACTCTGCTTTGCTTCCAAAAAGCTTTGTTGATGTGAATGTATGAGCATAGCATGTCTGCATCGTACACGTTAATCATCCATGGTTTGGTTGGTTGGCTGATTGGTTGGTTGGTTTCTGCAAGTTGATCAGCCGTCAGCTATCCATCCTGCCCATCCTTGATGAAAAATCACAGCCACGTAACGCAGAGAGAGAGAGAGAGAGAGAGAGAGAGAGAGAGAAGCGGGATTGGTGGGGAAAGGGAAGGGGAGGATTCACTGTTAAAAAAACATGGACTGAGGAACTTAAAACTGCCCACGGCAATAGGACCAGTATGTCTGGTGAACTTTTCATCCATCACGGCGACTTCCTGACTGCAGGCTATCGCTTGTTAGTGGTATTTCATTTCAACTGGCCACGTAGTCAACCCACACCCCGTTCCTTCTTCTCCCTCCTCCCCGCCCTCTCCCTCACGCCCCCCCCCCCACCTCCTCAGCACCCCGTTCCCTCTCCGCCACCCACAGGGAGTCTCTGGCTGTGCCTTTCTGGCAAGCCCGGCCCGGTTCGGGCAGGGAGTCTCTGGCTGTGCCTTTCTGGCAAGCCCGGCCCAGTTCGGGCAGGGAGTCTCTGGCTGTGCCTTTCTGGCAAGCCCGGCCCAGTTCGGGCAGGGAGTCTCTGGCTGTGCCTTTCTGGCAAGCCCGGCCCAGTTCGGGCAGGGAGTCTCTGGCTGTGCCTTTCTGGCAAGCCCGGCCCAGTTCGGGCAGGGAGTCTCTGGCTGTGTCTTTCTGGCAAGCCCGGCCCAGTTCGGGCAGGGAGTCTCTGGCTGTGCCTTTCTGGCAAGCCCGGCCCAGTTCGGGCAGGGAGTCTCTGTCTGTGCCTTTCTGGCAAGCCCGGCCTAGTTTCGGCAGGAACATCGTCACTGCTTCCTGCCTGGACCGCTAACGACACGAAAGACGTTACACTGCAAAATGACGGACATCGCGACTACAGTTTGTGCTTCTCGTTTTCTACCGTCTTGATGTTTGGTCACGACATAAGTACAACAACAACACAGATATAATAATAATAATGATAACAATAGTAGTGGTGGCAGCGGTGTTAGTAGAAGTACACCACCACCACCACCACCAATAGTAATGATAATAATAATGATAATGATGATGAGGATGATGATGATGATGATGACGATGATAATGATGATGATGATGATAATAATCATAAAGATAACTAAAAGGTGAATATTCGTCTGGCTCCATATCCAGAATATTGTGAGAAACATAAAGTTCCACATCAACTAACAGTGTATAACAAAGGAGAATTATTAACGTACACACCAAAAGAAGAAGAAATTGAAAGTCATCATTATACACATCTTCAAAGAATCCATGTAAAAATGACATTTACATAAAAACACACATATATACATGTAACGCGCACATCAAAACACCACAAGGATTACGATTACCGATTAACTCTTACACACACACGCACTCGCAGTCCAAAGTATTAGTTGTAAACGAACATCAGAGCATGGCACAAGAAAGGGAAGTTACTTGCTACAGTTGTTGTAGAATCGGTAAATCTTAAATGTGTGTGTGTGTGTGTGTGTGTGTGAAGGCAACTGATAAAGGCATTGGCTTAGCAATGGTACATAAACATGCTCCATGTCGCCGGCTTGAATGAGCGGTCATGTTTTGACAGTGTCAACTGACAGCCAACATTAATGTTGTCTGCTGGGGTCTAACACCTTTTGATTTTGTAGTATTCTCAATGCCACCAGCAGAGCACGGTAGTCCTTTGAAAATTCTTGAATCTTGAATACTGCAGTTGTCACCACATTTTAGGCATCTGACTTGCTCGTCTGCAAGTTGGCCACTTAACACTTTCCTCATAACATCCGGCTCTACAATGATTCACATCGTCCGCTGTTTTCCTTCGTATCTCACAAAGTGGGAAAACACCCCCTTAATTGCCGTAATTACCCCTCTTTCCCTTTGGTCGTTAAATTCTGGTTACTTTTTTTTTTTTTTTTTGCTTTTCATGCCATCAGTTTTATTTTGGCCTTTGTACTTTTTATCGTTGGAACAAAGCCTGCCAGAACATACGTCACCGTAACGGCCCGCAGAGAAGAGCTTGCCGGAAGAAAAGAGGGTAGTATCAGAGTTAACGCCCCTGCGGTCTGGTGAAATGTGAAGGTGCCATCTCATGATGGGGGATTGCTGAGAAAATGAGAGCTCATCGGAATGGGTCTCTCTCTAATTCGGCGCTCATCAAGGATTCCCGGCACGTCCATCCGCTTGATGGTTCCTCGCGCGGAGAAGTGTCTGGAATCCCTTATCCCCCACCTCTCCTCTTTTCTGCCCACTCCCCGCGCCGATGCCCCCCTCCCCCGCCCCCCTCCCTCATTTCCTGATCCTTTTCTCCTGTCCGTTCACACCTCGTCACACTGTTCCACTCCTTGACCATGATGGTTGGCTATAACTGTCCGGCCTGCCTGACTTCCGTTGCACGAAGCGTGACCCCGGGGTGGGAGGTGGGATTGGTCGTCCTGATCGGAGACTGAAAGCGGACAATGCACGCTTGAAAGGGTGTGCGCATTATCGCTTGTATCCGTGACCTTATGTGATATACCCACTCATGTAGACGGACAGACAAACTGACAGACAAACAAGCATATACCCACAGACAGAAGGCCGAATGATGGATAGACACAGACACAAAAACAGACATACACACGCACACACCAATACACACGCACATTTACGCGTGCATCCATCATCCAACAGATACAGGTAGAGTTATACTCACCCTTACACCAACCCACAAACACACGCACGCACGCGCGCACACACACACACACACACACACACACACACACACACACACACACGCGCGCACGCTTGCTTCAATTTCCACCATCGATCCCGAATTACCCGTCTATCCCAGTTTCACACCCCTCCCTCTCCACTCCCACCCCGAAAAAAAAGTCAACATCCATACTAACACCCACCCTCCTGTTCTGATGTCGCTGACCCTCCACACTTTGAGGGCGATGATGGAGTAGGCAATGATCATGACGATGAGGGGGACGACGAACAGCAAACTCAGCATGTACATCTCATAGGTGACGATCCAGCTGTGAAGCTCGTAGTTCTTGATGCACCAGAACCCCTTGCGAACCTCCCCCACCTCCACGTGCACCTGCAGCAGTGCCTTAGTTAGTCCATGGAGCTGGAATCATCGATACCATCGTCAAAAAAATGTGAATAACAAGAACCACCCAACCTATCTACCTTCATCACGAAAATAGATTGAATGAAGTAAATGTTTTACAAGTTTTCGTGGACAGAACTAATGAAATGGTGATACTAGCCGCCGTAGACAGCGGTTAGCGTCGCGGATTCCGGGCTGGGAAGTTGTAAGTTCGATTCCCAACAGAACCATTCATTTGCGTGGGTTTTCCGCTCCACTTGGCTCTTATCCAGAGCTGAGTTTGCTTCGGCCTCAATTGGGAAGATAAGGACTACACAGTCGAGTTTCACCCACGTAATGGATGCGCCACTAAGGATGTTGCTCAAATTTAGCGACCAAAACTGCAGGTGTCTACATCTCTCGGCCTGATTGACGCCGGAATACATTATGAAATTACACAGAGTACAGAACACCTTGTCATGCAGTCTCAGACCGGAACAGAACTCCATGAAATCATTTTCATCATCATCTCCTCATTGAACAGAAAGAAAAAAAAAGTATCAAATCCTGTGGCTCTTTGCGTCCTGCTCTCATGGTGATCTACTTTCGATGTCCTTACCGCATCTATGTTTTTGGTAAGTTCATGTCGAGGTCGCGGTTATCGGCAAGTTTAGGGGGACTATCGTCAGACGGACGTGGTGGCGCCATTCACTTTGTAGATGGTGTCCTGCGTGTGTCTGGTCAGGACAGGCAGCACAGAACAGCGCCAAAGGGACTCAGCAGTATTACGGGGTCTCCTCTGGTGGGTTGGCCTACGACGGCTTTACATTGACTGCTCTCTGTGGATTGCTGGTGCCGGGCCGCGGGTGGGACATGCAGGAGTATATCTGTGGACGAGGAGCTGGAATGAGCGGGATTGGAGTAATGCCAGTCAAGCTGCGCAGAAGAGGAGATACAATGAAAAAAAAAAAAAAAGACCAACCAACCAGCCAAGCAAACAACAACAACAACAACAACAACAACAACAAAAACCCTGCTACGACTATTTCTGATCTTTACTGTACAGAAACGTCATCCACGCACATGCAATGCCAGCGTTTCTTCCTGCCAATCATGGCGTTGCAATTTCTGATGTATGGAAATAAAAATAATGGCTGAACATAATAACATAATAATAATAAAAAAAAGGTTTCCTGTTGACGTCTAGCCCTTTAGGACAGCATGTATCTGTTTTCTTTTCTTCTTTAAATATAGGATAAAGTGGATTTTGAACGGAGAGAAGCTGAATGAGAAACGTGATTATTTGAACTTTGTCATTTCTACATACAATTAATTGTGATAACATAACTGGTTACGTGATTCATGGGATTCTGTGAGCTTCCACGTGATTGATGACTACTCATCTTCGATGCAGAAGCTGTGAATGCCCTGAAATGAGCAAACACGAACACACACACACACACACACACACACAACACTCTCTCTCTCTCTCTCTCTCTCTGAGTGCGCGCGCGCGCGTGTGTGTGTAAGTGCGTGAAATCCGTTGGCAACAGCTTTGCATTTTTTTAAATGTTGTTCTAATTCTAAGAGAAAAGAAACATCTGAAAATCAACATTCACCAGATTGGCTAGTAAACTTGAAACCCAACGAACACAAAGAGGTTACAATAATCATCCACGCCTTGTCACGAACAACCACGATTTCTGAAACTGCAGCCGGGTTGTGACTTAATTCGGGATAGTGTCTTAGTGTGAGCGGAACTTCACCATACACTCAGCGCCGTCAGCACTTGACATGCGGAAGAAGCTCCACGGCAGAGACAGTGCCAGGAAATCTTCCACTTTCTATGTCCCGCTACTGTACACCTCATGTGGCTGTCGTTTGCATGTTTTCATCATGTAGTGTTATGAGGACCTGGGCCCTCGTACGGTTTAGTGCAATGCTTCTTTGATATGTTAATAATGGCGAGCTGTAAACAAACACTGACCCAAGAACTTAAGATTTGAATGATGGTGGCAGGTCAACCGGTTTGCAGGCTTCAGCATGGAAGATGAATCACCTGGGCATCAAGGGATGAGGGGAAAGGTGTCATAAGGATCTCCTGTGACATCTCTCTCTCTCTCTCTCTCTCTCTGTGTCTCTCTCTCTGTCCTTTTGTCTCTGTCTCCGTCTCTCTCTCTCTCTCTCTCTCTCTCTCACACACACACACACACACACACACACACACACACACACACACACACACACACACACATACACACACATACACGCGCGCGCGCGCACGCACACACACAAAGGATCGGTATTTGCTAAATTCATGAAAAAGGCAAACTTACATTTGAATATATTCGTTATTTTGTTAAATACGTTTTCCTGTATTTCACTAAATAAGCAACTACTTTTGCTCAATTCATGAAACAAGCACGAGGTTTGCTTATTCCATGAAACAGCCAGATTTTTTCTGCAGATTTTGTGAAATAAGTAAGACTGGTCAATTATGAAATAAACAATTTACAATTGGAGGGTAGCATACACTCACACATGCCTGCACAGACAGGCGCACTGACAGCAGATTTACTAAGGATGTTTTTTTGTTTGTGTGTGTGTGTGTGTGTTTTTTCTTCTCTTACCATCGCATGCCTTGACACGCTTAAAACCTGGCACGGAAAATGGAATGGAAAAAAAAGGATTGTAACGACGGGTGTAGGAAATTAAGTTAAATGCCCCTGATCAAAACCTTTTCCCTCAATTATAGGCTTGTTCTTCTTTTTCCCCCCTTTTTCAAAGTACTTTCAGATAGACAGTGTGTGTGTGTGTGTGTGTGTGTGTGTGTGTGTGTGTGTTATGTCTGTCAGTCGGTCTGTTACGTCGCAGCTTCTAAACCACCAATTGCAAACGGACATCTACATGCTACATGCCTATAAAGTATGTACATACCACTCATGGGCCCCCGCTTGCCATTAAGATCAAAGTTCAAGAGCATTTAAATAAGAAGAAGAACAACAACAACAACAAAATCTGGTTATTTTAACCCCATAAAACTTCGTTCATAGATTCAAAGAAGAATGACCCTGTATGGTTCAAAACATTCCAGCTTTGCTCTGCCAGATGTTTCTTCGCAAGCACATGACTGAAATCCCGCAAAATAGTCCAATGCAATTTGGGCTAATTGTCAAGGCCATTTTAGCTTCGATTTCGGTGGGTTTTTTTTTTACAAGTGTTCACAGTCTGCTACATTGAAAGCAATTAATGCATACATACCAAAGGAAAATTTTTTTTTTTTTTTTGAGAAGACCAAGACAGATTCGATCCCTATTTTTCGTACTCAGTCAAGGTCGTCATACCAAGCAGATTGACGTTAGTATTGTATGTTTATTTCGGTTACTGCTACACAGAATCTTATGATTTTGTTTTGATGTTGTTGTTGTTGTTGTTGTTGTTGTGCCATTATGTGTTCTTGTATGCAAACTTTTCTTCCGCAGTGTAGCCCCAGAGTCTGAAGGAATGTCAGTAAAATAAAACATAAGGTTTCGTATCTCTAATGTTTAGAGCGCGCGCGCGCGTGCGCGCGCGCGCGCGTGCGTGCGTGCGTGCGTGCGTGTGTGTGTGTGTGTTGTGTGTGTGTGTGTGTGTGTGTGTGTGTGTGTGTGTGTGTGTGTGTGCGAGCGCGCACACATGCAGAGAGAGAGAGAGAGAGGAGAGAGAGAGAGAGAGAGAGAGAGAGAGAGAGAGAGAGAATGTATTTTCGATTAATACATCGTAACAATGGCTCTGTTATGTCATTCTTACAGCACTGGAAATGGTTTTTTCTCCCGACAGCAAAAGATCCGTTTGGCTCGCTACCTTGTCCTTGGCCGTCTTTGTATGTCGCACGTACAGGCGCGCAACACACGGACACACAAGTGCCGGTCTGGCGACCTTAACATTTAACACCACTTGATATGAACTGAACTGTCTTTGTCTACGCCTCTCACTGGACCGAAAAAGACGCTTTAATCTTCTTCCTAAATTACGTCTCAGCATCCGATTTTGTTGTTGTTCTTTCTTTCCTTTTTCTGTCTTTCTTTTAAAATCAAATCGTGTCTTCTGGTGAGAGTTCTTTTTTCCTGAGTCGTTTACTAGCAAAACCCGGAAAAGTTTAAGGTCATTTCGAGCTTGTTTTTGAAGTTCTGAGGCAAAGAGCGGAGGGGATGGGAGGAGGGGATGGGAAAGGGGGAAGGGGGAGGGTAGGTGTGTGCGTGGAATCGACAACTTCTGTCGTTCGAAGAAAGTGTGTAGGCCAAAATCAACAGCAAACAAACAAATAAACAACCCCCCCTCCCCCCCCCCCCCCCCCACACACACACACACACACCCATAGTCAGCGCTGAATGGGAAAAGGTAAGAAATCAGTTACGGAGAGCTGAAGGGAGTATTTAGTAAACGTCAATCAAGACTTAATGAGAGTGCCAGATATGCGTTATGTTCCATATGTACACGCTTGCGGATCCGACGGAACAGTTGCTGTCTTGGCAGTGCGTCACTATCTGCCAGCCAGTTGCTAACTCAGTCTGGAATATACCAGCTCACGTCTGCAAGTAAAGGCCATCTTGTTGTCTTTTTTTTAATTTTTTTTTTACAGTACCAATACTGCAAACAAAAACTCAACGTCCATCTTGCGCCGAATATGAGAAGGTAAGTCGTTCTTCATTTCTGTTGTCCTGAGTGTTGTTTACCTTTTCTGAGGAAGACCTACGAGGTCGTAAAGCGTCGTGTTTTGTCTTGTAATTCGTTTGTAGATGTTAACTGGCGGAGTTATGTCAAAAACCTTTTATGATTTAAAATTAGACGATTCAGGGGGAGGGGGAGGGGTGAATTAAACGCTTTATGGTACATATTTTGGAAGTCTATTTTTCTTCACATTCTGCACCAGGCCAATGTACAACTAAATAAAAACACAAGGTGCAAGGAACGCTTATTTGATGAGCAGTGCTTAAAGGTAAAGTAAAATTCCAAGTCTTCTTCAAACGTCGTGCACACAACGTTCTACCTGGGGAGGTCAGTCTGTTTGATACAAGCAGCACATTGGCTCTTTGTCTTCCTTGTTTGATACAAGTAGCACATTGGCTCTTTGTCTTCCTTGTTTGATACAAGCAGCACACTGGCTCTTTGTCTTCTTTGTTTGATACAAGCAGCACATTGGCTCTTCGTCTTTCTTGTTTGATACAAGCAGCACATTGGCTCTTTGTCTTCCTTGTTTGATAAAAGCAGCACATTGGCTCTTTGTCTTCCTTGTTTGATACAAGCTATGTTTTTCCTTGCTACGTGTCGATTCCTGTTGGTTGGTTGTTTGCATTGCCTGAAGAAGACCAGTGGGTAGAGGTTTGTTGCTTCAGTGTTTATTTTGCTTCGTCTGGTGGCTCAGTGCGTAAACATTGTTTCCAGTACTTACCCAGTGATTTTCTTGTTTTGATTTTGCTGGAAATCATTGTAGTTTGAAATCACCTTCGCAGACTGCAGGGATGGGGTTAAACAGCACAAAAAAAGTGTTTTCAGATATATGTTGAAAAGAAAATTGTGCAGGTATTATTGACGCAAATGAACTTAACTCTCTTGACAAGGATGCACCCGCTAGCGCCCGACCGGAAATCACACAGACAAAAGGCTAAGCACCCGCCAGCGCCCGGTAAAACACGTGGCAACAATGGGCGCCGCCATGTTTCTCGTAAAAAAGGAAGTCTCGCGAGAACGTGACTTCCTTCTTCCTGTAGCCATTCACTTCCGTTTGCAAAAAACGGAAGTGAATGGTTACAGGAAGAAGGAAGTCACGCTCCCACACCACTTCCACACGGTCTACTCCTTATCGTGGTGTGGGAGCTTGGTGTATCTCTATGACCCAGAGAGCTATGCCACCGGGAGCTGTATGCTCCTGGTAGGGCCACCCACGCTGGACAGGTCGAAGGGTAAGGTCAGACTAAGTAATGTAGACCAACTCACCCGGAGGTTAAACGGGTTTGTGTGGGGCTAACACCCTTCTTGGGCAGATGGGGCTCATTAGTCTGGGAAGACAGCCCACCTAAGAGAAGGAAAACTCTGATCTCAAACCTCCGCTGCCTTGCGGCTATACCCACTCTTAGGAAAGGCTTCGGGAGTCAACCCTGAGGAAAAATCCGGAGTTGGAGTCCCCAAGGCAGTCCGAGACTGTATTACAGCGACGTTCTGGCAACTCCTGCGACGGCACTGGAACCATGTGTATCGGCGTTTGCCTTTCCAATGGACCATTCCGGCGACGTGGAGAGGGGGGGGGGGGGGGGGGGGTCTGCTCATGGTGCACAGCTTGCCCTCCATACTTACTTACCCAGGCTTTGCGCTCTGGAGAGGTCACTCCAGCTTCGCTTTGCAGCGTCGACAAAACACGGAAGTATTTCTTTTCTACTGGCCAGCCACACCGTCACTGTACCAGAATAGACACATAGAGCGCAACTCCATAGTCTTCCGAGACTGAAGGATGCCTACAGCAACAAGCTAGCACATTAGCTCTTTGTCTTCCTTGTTTGATACAAGCAGCACATTAGCTCTTTGTCTTCCTTGTTTGATACAAGCAGCACACTGGCTCTTTGTCTTCCTTGTTTGATACAAGTAGCACATTAGCTCTTTGGTCTTCCTTGCACCCAGGATGAAGATTTCCAGTTAACCCACCGTTCCGGATTTACCGACTTTCCCACATACGATGGTGGTGGTGATGGTGGTGGTGGTGATGATGATGAGGGGGGGGGGGGGTTATAAGGAGAAGGACAAAGGTCACTGTGTATCTCTATGGATCTGAAGTCGCCGGCAAGCAGCTTATTCTGGTCGTCACATGGCCCTGGTTGGTCAGTTTATCAGGCGAATTCCTCGGGCTGATCTGTGTGCGTTTGAGTGCGCACTCAGAGATAAGTCATGGAGTGGTTCAATACAGCCATCAAAGATGTCGAGGGCACGGGATCAATAGCTTCGTTTTCATCACGTTGGTGTTCCACTGCCCATATTGAAGGCATTCCCTTCCTGATCATCTGATCGGCTCTGTTCAGTCTCCTGTTCACGGATTGGTTTTCTGCTCGATACACCTTTCAACTGATGGTGTTTAAACAGCTGTGTTTGAAGCATACAGTGGTTCGCGCGGAGAGCGAAGCTACGTGTGGGCAAGAGCAGAGCAGGCATTTCACTGCAAAACAATACGTTTTAGCCAAATCATCCGGGCTTCGGTAATCTAGGATTTGAGGATTGTTGTTTGTGTTTTTTTGTTTGATTTTTGGTAATGTGCCTTACCGTCTGCCTTCTGGCGTTCAATGCCCGACGCAGACCTTATTCAGCTCGGATTGATAAAACGGAAACCAAAACCTATAAAAAATAAATCCAGTACAACGACAGCGGCAGCATATTGAAGGTCATGTGTCTTTATGTGTCTGTTTTTGTCCGTTTCATTATTGGCGAGTCTGGCTCAATCCACGCAGTTCTGTACACCCACCTGTATGACTCACACATTCCGCCTGCGTAAACAGTTTTACTCTATTTTTATATCACGATATTTCACTTTGGCAGTCTGGACTTATTTCTGGTGACTGGACAGGAAATCAGTCATTTCATATTTACACTGATTTGTGCTCCTCGTTTGACAGCGCAATCACAACGTAATCCGTGTACTTTAACTTCTCTAAAGCTTTGTTTTTCTAATCCGTACTCACGAAACGAAGGGTAGACAGGGGAGATTACACAGTTCACTGATTTTCCCTCAGACCTACTCAAGCAGCTGGTATGAAGGGTGGCCAGTCAGAGTGTAGCCCTAGTGAGATTTCCTAAAACAGTTCAGGAATAACTTTTTCACTTATATCAAAGAATAGTGCACACGGTTTTATATGGAAAGCTGAACTTTTGTTGTTGTTGCGAATGATAATATAATGTCATCCTCACAAAATAACACAAATCATATGTTGAAACCTACTAGAAAAAAATATCAGGTTTTGCGTTGTAAAGAAGTATTCAGTGAAAACAAAAAAAGATTTTTAAACGCTGCACGAATAATCACCAAGTTTCTACACTTTACATTCGCATTCAGTCATCGGCAAAGCATTGACAAATACAAACATCTGGGACTTCAACAAAGCTGTTTGTGAAGGAAACAGATTGACCGTATACCTAACGTTGCTATACAGCTTTCCTACATAGTGAGTTATACACTAAGAGGGGGAGTGGGGGGGGGGGGGGGGGGGGGGGAGAGCCCTATAAACTTTGTCCGCATCTTTCATATCACAGGGTACCTCGATTTGATTACACAGATATTGTGGGATATGCGTTCTGAAATGCTAATTCTCCAAAATGTCTGCATCTAGAAGCTGTAAGAGCAATTACTGGAGCTGGTCGTGGAACAAGTCATCTGAAATTAAAGAGTCTGGATTTTGCTCACTCAAGGAAAGGTTGAAAAAAAAAACACAACACTTTAGCATCATATTACTATAAAATGATAAATGGTATAGGTCTCATTTGTTAATCTGATCTTTGGCCTGTCAGTTTCGGACAGGAACATGTTAGACGAAGACCTCTGAAGTGTAAAATACCAAAGGGCACAATTACAATATATTGGAAATATTTTTTTCCTTCGGTTATATTCTTGTGGAACTGTCAACCAGATCATACAAAACAATCATTCCTTGAGCGAAGTCAATCATTATTTACATATAATTCAGTAGTATAACCAATTTCTTGTAGGTGAGAGAGGGACAAATTATCATCAGCCGCCTTCATCTGGATAACATGGATCTAAAAATCAGTAGATTCCCAACTGGTTAATGACCCATCGTGTGCATCTAGGCATGGGGTGGAAACAGATGCTCATTATGTGTTGTCATGTCTTCGTGTTGATGAAATCCATACAAATATTATCTCTATTCTACGACAAATGAGTCATGTTTAATTCCCTTCAACAGACAACTATGATCTGCATATGGATGCCTATATATTAATATCTGGAACTGTTTACTGACTTCTGAAAATGAATGGTTTTAGATATATTGTTGTTTGGGAGGAAACTGGGATGACTAACATATTTTCTTGTAAAATGTAATCATTATTTTACCTGTTCAAACTTTTTTTTTTCAAATTAGTAGTGATATCTACGGTATGTCTATCCCTTTGTCTTCTCTTCTGAATTTCAAGTTCTTTTCCATTTTTAACATCTTTGATATTCTGATGATTTTCCTTTTTGTTGTTGCTGTTGTTTGTCGCAATTTGTTTACTTCTTGTAAGCTGTAAAGCGTAAATCGCCAAGTTTTGACATAAGATCTAGAAGGATGGAAAATACAACTGCGAAAAAAATACTTATATTAAAAGCTATAGCCCCATACTGAAGGGATAAAATAAAAACAAAATAACAAATATTCTCATAAAAGGGAATTTTAAAAAATCAGTAAGGCCTCCCCATTTACAGAGAGAGAGGAGAGAGGAGAGAGAGACAAAGAGAGAGAGAGAGAGAGAGAGAGAGGGGAGAGAGAGAGAGAGAGAGAGAGAGAGAGAGCGTGTTGGAATGAACGTGGACAGATAACTAGCATGTTAGATACACTGATCTCCCCCATCCCCCATCTTTCTCTCTCTCTCTCTTTGTGCATACGTAAGTGTGTGTGTGTGTGTGTGGGTGTGTGTGTGTGTGTGTGTGGTGGGAGAGAGAGAGAGAGAGAGAGAGAGAGGAGAGAGAGAGAGAGAGAGAGAGAGAGAGAGACAGACAGACAGAAGAGACAGACAGACAGAGACAGAGACAGAGAGAAGGATTCATCTTCACAGAGCCTTGCTAACGAAGCTGAGCAACGAAATTGGTCGACATTTTGTTAAATAGCTCCTGTGACGTTTCTTACGTAAAGGGCTTACGTGTGCCATTTCTTACAAGTCCTGGATGGGCTAAATTACAAATGAATACAGAAAAGGAGTATAATTAAACGCTTGTCTTAATGCAAAAATGAGATACATTCTTAACGAAATATGCCTTCTCAGATGTCCCAAACAGCAGGCATAAAAGTGCAGAAAACATCACAGTCAGTATGAGAAGACGTCTTTGATGATATTAATACTCTTCATTACATTTCTTTTCTCTCGGTCAGTTCGGCTACAAAACATCCTTCCATCTGTCTGTTCTTCTTGTTCTTGTTCTTCTCCTCTCTCTCTCTCTCTCTCTCTCTCTCTCTCTCTCTCTCTCTCTCTCTCTCTCTCTCTCTCTCCATGTATTCACGTGCCTGCGCGCGCCTGTGTGTGTGTGTGTGTGTGTGTGTGTGTGTGTGTGTGTGTGTGTGTGTGTGTGTGTGTGTGTGTGTGTATGCATGCATGCGTGTGTGTGTGTGTGTGTGTGTGTGAGTGTGTGTGTGGTGTGTGTGTGTGTGTGTGTGTGTGTGTGTGTGTGCGTGTATGTGTGTGTGTGTGTGTGTGTGTGTGTGCGTGTGTGCGTGCGAGCGAGCGTGCGCGCGTGCGCGCGCGCGTGTGCGTGTGTGACAGTCTCTGTACTCACAAAGATGAAGATGGTGGGGACGGCCAGGGCAGCCGACAGCAGCCACACCCCCAGCACCACCCCCTGGGCGTGTCTCATGGTGCACAGGTACATGGCCTGCAGGGGAACACCACCGCCACCACCCTGCCAGCAACAACCAACACCCGGCACATGGGTCATCATGACAGGTCACCACCGCCACCACCCTGCCAGCAACAACCAACACCCGGCACATGGGTCATCATGACACGTCACCACCGCCACCACCCTGCCAGCAACAAGCAACACCCGGCACATGGGTCATCATGACAGGTCACCACCGCCACCACCCTGCCAGCAACAACCAACACCCGGCACATGGGTCATCATGACACGTCACCACCGCCACCACCCTGCCTGCAACAACCAACACCCGGCACATTGGGTCATCATGACACGTCACCACCGCCACCACCCTGCCAGCAACAACCAACACCCGGCACATGGGTCATCATGACACGTCACCACCCACAATACACGCCTCCTGGGTCTCGTAACTACCACAACACACACACACCTCATGGGTCTCGTAACCACCACAATACACACAACTCATGGGTCTCGTAACCACCACAACACACACACCTCCTGGGTCTCGTAACCACCACAACACACACACCTCATGGGTCTCGTAACTGCCACAACACACACACTTCATGGGTCTCGTAACCACCACAAAACACACACTTCATGGGTCTCGTAACTGCCACAACACACACACTTCATGGGTCTCGTAACCACCACAACACACACACCTCATGGGTCTCGTAACCACCACAACACACACACCTCATGGGTTTCGTAACCACCACAACACACACACCTCCTGGGTCTCGTAACCACCACAATACACACACTTCATGGGTCTCGTAACTGCCACAACACACACACTTCATGGGTCTCGTAACCACCACAACACACACACTTCATGGGTCTCGCAACCACCACAACACACACACACTTCATGGGTCTCGTAACTGCCACAACACACACACTTCATGGGTCTCGTAACCACCACAACACACACACTTCATGGGTCTCGCAACCACCACAACAAACGCACGTGAGTCACGTAACTACCACAGCACACGCCACGTGGGTCACGTAACTGCCACAACACACGCCACATGGGTCACGTAACTACCACAGCACACACCTCATGGGTCTCGTAACCGCCACAACACACGCCAAGTGGGGTCACGTAACTACCACAGCACACACCTCATGGGTTTCATAACTACCACAACACACACACCTCATGGGTCTCGTAACTACCACAACACACACACCTCATGGGTCTCGTAACCACCACAACACACGCCACGTGGGTCACGTAACTACCACAACACACACCTCATGGGTCTTGTAACCACCACAACACACGCCACGTGGGTCACGTAATACCGCAACACACACCTCATGGATCATGTCACCATCAGGACATATGCCACATGGGTCATGTCACCATCAGGACATATGCCACATGGGTCATGTCACTATCAGGACATATGCCACATGGGTCATGTCACCATCAGGACATATGCCACATGGGTCATGTCACCATCAGGACATATGCCACATGGGTCATGTCACCATCAGGACATATGCCACATGGGTCATGTCACCATCAGGACATATGCCACATGGGTCATGTCACCATCCAAGACGAAAACCACATGGGTGATGTTGACATATCACTAATCACAACACAGCGAATGATTGGTGAAGGCATGTAATCATCCTGTACAAAGAACACAACGTGGGTCATAATGACATGAGATCACCCTGTGTCAACAACATAACATGGGTCATGATGACATGAGATCACCATGTATCAACAACATAACATGGGTCATAATGACATGAGATCACCATGTATCAACAACATAACATGGGTCATAATGACATGAGATCACCTTGTATCAACAACATAACATGGGTCATAATGACATGAGATCACCATGTATCAACAACATAACATGGGTCATAATGACATGAGATCACCATGTATCAACAACATAACATGGTCATAATGACATGAGATCACCCTGTATCAACCACACAACATGGGTCATAATGACATAAGATCACCTGTTTCAACAACACAACGTGGGTCATAATGACATGAGATAACCCTGTATCAACAACACAACATGGGTCATAATGACATGAGATAACCCTGTATCAACAACATAACATGGGTCATGATGACATGAGATCACCTGTATCAACAACATAACATGGGTCATTAATGACATGAGTCACCCTGTATCAACCACACAGCATGGGTCATAATGACATAAGATCACCCTGTTTCACAACAACACAACGTGGGTCATAATGACATGAGATAACCCTGTATCAACAACACAACATGGGTCATAATGAGATGAGATAACCCTGTATCAACAACATAACATGGGTCATGATGACATGAGATCACCCTGTATCAACAACACAACGTGGGTCATGATGACATGAGATCACCCTGTATCAACAACACACATGGGTCATAGTGACATGAGATCACCCTGTGTCAACAACATAACATGGGTCATAGTGACATGAGATCACCCTGTATCAACAACATAACATGGGTCATAATGACATGAGGTCATCCTGTGTCAACAACATAACATGGTCATAATGACATGAGATAACCCTGTATCAACAACACAACATGGGTCATAATGACATGAGATCACCCTGTATCAACAACACAACGTGGGTCATAATGACATGAGATCACCTGTATCAACAACACAACGTGGGTCATAATGACATGAGATCACCCTGTATCAACAACACAACATGGGTCAGGGCGATCGTGTAGCACTATTTCAGGACACGGGAAACGTTCTGAGACTTCAGTAAACGTTCCGAAGTGCACGTAATCGATAGAGAACAATTGCCAGTTTGCGAACACAAGCTCTCTCTCTCTCTCTCTCTCTCTCTCTCTCTCTCTCTCTGCCACTACCTTCTATCTCTCTTTTCTTTTCCTCTATCTGTCTGTCTGTAGGTCCCTGTCTGTCTGTCTGTCTCTGTTCTCTTTTTATATATTTCTTGTCTGTCTCTCGTTCTCTCTCTCTCTCTCTCTCCTCTCTCTCCTCTCTCTCTCTCTCTCTCTCTCTCTCTCTTCAGCATTCTCTTTTCCCTCCTCTCTGGTACTCCTTCCGTCATTCCTTATCGCTCGTCATCATCAAGGACAGGACAGAAAATAATGCCACCCTTGTGCTTTACTTTTTCCTTCGTTTCTTCATTCCTTTTTCCTCACTTTCTTCTCGCGGGAGAGAGAGAGAGAGAGGAGAGAGA
>CM031606.1:44005553-44049276 GCA_018398815.1 Conus ventricosus
CCTATATCGATTACAGTTTAATTCATTCATCCCAAGTCTAAATCTTATTACTGCATCTCTATACCGTCGTACGTAAAGGGACGATAAGTAAGCTTCGTAACATAGACCATCTTTAAAACTTCTATATTCTTTGAATCGTTCGCTTGAAGATATTTTGTCATGCCATTCTTTTTTAAAAAACAATCTTGCAGACGTTCTTTCAGGGCTTTTAAAAAGCCAGCTTTGCTTCCTACTTGTTGTTCAATCCCACACGTAACCAAAGCCGTACCGAAATAATTGCATCTTAACATCAGTTATCCATGTCTTCATTCCTCTCTCGTCTAGCTGCTTCAGATGAACATACATAGCTTTAGGGATTCTACTACTCTCCATTTCTAATAGCTTTAACCAATATTTAACAGCCTTCATGATTGCATTGATGAAAAGAGGATGCCTGCCTAATTCACCATAGTCATAGAGTTAGGTGTCTTTTGGCTGACTGCTAAAACTTCTTACATGCATACATATGAACACGCTCTATTTCTTTTACCTCTTTAATCCCCCATATTTCTGCTGCATACAAGAGGGCTGGTTGAATTTGGCGGTCAAAAAAAACGTAAAAACACTTTAACGTCAGCACATTCTATTTTCCATAATGCCCGAGATATGCCAATTGTCTTTTTCCTAGCTTTCCCTACTATCTGTTCCATGGCTTTCTCTAAAGACAGTTTTGTTGTTAAGGTAAACCCAAGATAAACATATGAATTGACTACTTCAAGGACTTCTCCATTTAAGTACCATTTCTCTCTTGCTGCCAGATGGCCTTTTCTGAATACCATGATTTTAGTTTTGTTAAATTTACTGTTAATTCTATTCTATTAGATGCTTTAGCCAATACATTCAATTGGTTTTGTAATCCTACTACAGTGTGTGATACTAAAGCTATGTCATCTGCAAACAATAGAGTAAATATTTCTTCTATCAGATTGGACAATACTATACCATGTCTTCCATCTCTCCTTAAGTCATCTGCTACTTCGTTTATAAATAACAAAAAAATTTTGGGTGAAAGTAAGCAGCCTTGTTTAACACCACTGGTGACTCAAAGAACTCTGTGTAATCGAAACCGACTCGCACACAACAAAGAACATTTTCATACATGCTTTTGAGTAATTTCAGCATTTTTCTTGACAATCCTTTTCTCGCCAGACAAGCCATAGGTTATCACGATTTACAGAATCAAATGCTTTCTGGTAGTCTATGAAGGCTCCATAAACTTTTCCTTTTCTCTGAGCCAAGCTTTTCTGTATTATACTGAACAGAGTGATATAATGGTCTACCGTAGAATAGCCCGCTCGGAAGCCTGCTTGCTGCTCTGTAATTTGTTTGGTTTGCTCTATCCATGTGGCTCATTCTCTTATTTCAAAATATATGTAAAGATCTTGCTGACTACGCTTATAAGCGATACACCTCTGTAGTTACCAGGGTCGTCAGGATTACCTTTCTTGTAAATAGGCACTATAATGGACTTCGACCAGAATTCAGGAAAGTGTCCTGCCTCAAGGAGGGCATTTAGGTACTTTAACAAAACGGTATTGTGTCAACGCTTTTTAATATTTCTGCTGGGATACCATCCCACCCACTAGCTTTATTTCTTTTTAAGTGTCGTATGGCCTCACCCATATCGTCTGTTGTTATAAGTTCGTCGGTAATAGGACAATACTCAGTGGGCTCAGACACCAACTGCTGGCGTGGCACTTGGTCTTTAGTTGTATTCAAAAGTGTCTCAAAATGCTCATGCCACCGTTCTTTTGAAATGTTTGGTTTGGGAACACTATTTCGGAGGACAGAACGAACAGTGGCCCAGAATTTGAGCTGTCCGAACATTGTCAGTTAGGGATTTTACCTGTTCCTTTTTAAACTGTTCTCGTTTTTCTTTTTGCATGTCTTTATATTCCTTCCTCTCTTGGCAGTATGCCATTCTCTTTCTATTCTAGTTTTATTGTCCTTCGCATTTCTATACTGGCTTAATGCTCTTTTGTGACAAGTTTCTTCGCCTTACAATCTGATCAAACCAAGTAGGCTCTCTCCAGGGTTCATTACTACAAAGCATAGTTTTGGTCATGCACTGAGACACATTATTTAAGTAACAAGTAAATTTGTTTGAATAGCACTCTCTTAATTGACGTTTATTAATGCTGTGGCTTTTTGAAGAAGAGAGACGGCGCTATTAGTCTGTGTTGCTGCTACAAGCACATCTCTTTTATCTTCATCCCATATTACTTTTGTAAATCGTTTTTTCTGTACATCTCTAAAAGTGCCATTGACAATAGTTTTGTTTGATAAACATAGTTCCACAGGAAAATGCTGAGACAGGACTTCCTTCCCAACACACAAATGAAGGTCAAATTGTAACAAATCATGCGAACATAACATGTAGTCTATTACACTGTTTCCACACGTTGAAACGAAAGTAAATTTCCCCTCTCTATCCCCATCACAAAAACCATTTAGAATGGCTAAGTCATAGCCTTCACATAAAGTTAATAAGTGAGACCAAAGATATTTGTATTTTTGTCTTGTGATTGTCTTTCAGGTTTCCCGTATACACATCTTCAATCCTCTCCCATGTTCACGATCAAAGTCCAAGACTGAGGCGGCCGGATTAGACACTCCTACCCTACTATTTAAATCCCCACATATGATAAAATGCACGTCCTTATACTTTTGTAATACATTTGTCAAACACGTATCTAAGTTTGAAATGTCACAGTCTATTTCAGCCTGCTGGTACCAAGTCGAATTTTGAGGATGAACGTATGTGCATACCATGACAACATCATGTTTTGAAAGTAATAACTGTTTTGAAAATTTACAGCAAACAAGTTTGGTAGCAAACACTCAATCTGTTTACAGTACTGGGATAAATTTTTCTTTACAAGAAACGATCACGCCTCCTGATTTTCTACCAGGGCCTATCTGATGTGCAGTAGCGAAAAAGCAATCATAGCATTTGAAAGACATCACTGAGAAAGGAAACTGTATCAACGAAAGTCTCTACTAGACAAACTACATCAAACTTGCTGACATTAATTTACAAAACCTTGTTCTTTGAGGCGGGCCACAAGCCCACCTATGTTCCACGTCACACCCTCAGGCAGCACTCAGTCGTCTTTGTCGTCGTTGTCGCTACATCACCGTCTTGGACGGCCTGGCCACATCCCTATCTGCTGCAGGTGGGTGGTGGTCCCTGATTGTTGATGCGCCGTGTACCATTGCCCCGCGTAGTGTGGCCTCGTGAAGCGCCGCCCCTGCCCCGTCCACCTCGCAGCCCATGAGAAGGAGTATACGGCCCTTCGTGTCGATCTCCAGCATCAGGAGGGGTGGCCCCACGGCCAAAGCCCCGTGGTGGTGCCGACTTGGCATTGACACAGGACGACCAGCCATCTCCTGTCGAGGTGGGGTATCCAGTTCATCGTGACATCCAAAGGGGGAGGGCTTCACGTCTCGACCGTGATTGTTGTATTGAGGTACTGCTGCTGCCCTGCCCACATAAGAAGTCTGATCTTCATGGTGTTGCTGTCCCGACTCGGGTTGTTGTTTCTGCTGGTCCTGGTGGTGTTGCAGTTGGGAGGAGAACAGTCGCGTTCGAGGGCGTGACTTGCAGGGGGATTCGTTGGCAACAGAAGACAATGCTGGTTTCTTCCCTTTACTTCGCCTTCCTTGTCCCAGTTGTGACTGCCAAAATTTGCTTGCTCCGTCCTCCGTTCTTGACTTCATTGTTGGTGAGTTGGTGTCACGACTGGCTGCATGCAACTGCTTGTTTCTCTCTTGTTGACAATTGATTGCACGACGTCAAACCTATTGCTTTCACGTGCAGGAAAATTCTGTACTGACTGGCTGTGGAATTTCGTGATTTTTTGTGAGTGCAAGTCAAAGGTCAGCACACCATCTGGAGTGTACAGTTTGTCATAAATAAGACTGGCCCGTTCGTTTTTGGAATGATACTGTTTCATCACCCAATTAACCCCTTCTTCTTTCTCTCACAGTTTTGGAAAAATCTTCGAGATTCCGAAGCTGGTACCTTTTAGTTTATAGGCGCTTCTCCTGACCCTTTCTCTGTCTTTAAAACTCAAGAATCGGACAACGATCGCCTTCCCCACTCTGTGTGCTCTTTCGATGCTCACTGCCGTGTCTATCTTCATACTGTCTTTGATCACATGCATCACCATCCTCTCACAATCTTCCATGTCTCCTTTTTATCCGTCTGTGGTATGTTATGGAACACCAAGTTCTGTCGTCTACTTTGATTTTCTAAGTAGTCTAGTTTCTCTTCTTGTCTGTCAATTTTCTCACCTTGTTTCTGTACTTCTTCTCTCAGTCTGGAGTTTTCTTCCGACAGCACTTCCAGAGTTTCATTGAGCATGGCGATGTCGTCGTGTGCTCTGTCTATCATGTCCTCCATTCCCTGCAGTCGTCTATTCAGTGTGTCTTGTATGGACATGAACGTTCCTCCATACACTCTATCATCTGTCTTTGTTCTCTGATCAAGGCTCTAATGTCACTGTGCAGTTCTTCGTTGCTCACCTTGTTGTTGCCAATGTCATCGGATCTGTTTCTATTTGGGCTTCGGTGTGGATTATTGACACTTTGAACAGCACCCGGGGTCGGTCATTTGAAAGGGCTGGGTACTGTTTTTCGTTGTCATCTGTCATTGATTTCGTGGGCGAAACAGGTCCGGGATTTGGGTGACAATCTCCACAGCACAACAGATGCAAGGCCACAAACACAAACAAAATAATGTCCAATCTATTGCGCGTTTAATGACTTGGGGGTTTCAGTTTCTGACTTTGTAAGGCTCTTTCCGTCATAAACCTGATGTACACAGGAGAAAGGAGCCACAGGCTGAACGAAAAACGATACAGTTCACAGGCATGCTTGGAGAGAGCTCTGCTTTGCGATGTGTTCACTTCGGCGGTTTAATCACAGACTCCGAGAGAGAGAGAGAGAGAGAGAGAGAGATGAGAGGAGGGGGAGAGAGAGAGAGAGAGAAAAAACAGACAGACAGGCAGACAGACGGAGAGACAGAGATAGAGACACACAAAGAGAGAGAGAGAGAGAGAGAGGAGAGAGAGAAGGGGAAGAGAGAAGAGAGAGAGGACAGACAGACAGAGAGAGAGAGAGAGAGAGAGGAGAGAGAGAGAGAGAGAGAGAGAGAGACAGACAGACAGAGGGAGTGAGAAAGAGACAGACACAGCGACACACAGAGAGGGGAGAGAGGGAGGGAGGGAGAGAGGGGGAGAGAGAAGATAATATGGGGAGGGGTTTAAAGGGCTGAAAAAAATGGGGAAAACAGAGAGTGAGAGAGGGAGAGGGAGAGAGAGAGAGAGAGAGAGAGGGGAGAGAGAGAGAGAGAGAGAGAGAGGATGAGAGAGAGAGAGAGAGAAAGAGAGAGAGAGAGCTTGTTTTCCCACTGATCTAAACTGAAAACCAAAATGTTAAAAACAATCTATTTCTCGAGGACGTCTAATGCACTTGGAGAGAGTGTCGTCGAGGGAAGAAAAGGTCTTCAATTTGCGCTTTGCAAACACAACGAGACGTTTGTTTAATGAGCAGAGCAACAATCACTGATAGCACTCAGGTTGAAGAAAAAACAACCCAGCCCTGTTGCCTTTGTGATGGAATTAATTTCGCTGTGCAATAAAATTAAGGAGCTTTTGTTCATGCGTTGTTGGCGAGAACTAGTTGAGTCAGAGGTGATTGAATTTCCCGAACCAGGAAGTGACCATTAAAAGAAAATAAGTTATAAGCCGGGCTGGAAAAAAAATCTTTGTGTGTATGAATGCACGTTAACGTTCACATACAGAACCTACCAAATTTGATAAGTTAGCGGAAGGGATACACATGAAAGAAGGTTCAGATCTAGTTTGGGCAGTTCATGATCAATTCTTGTGCTATTACACATGAACGATGCTATCTACATAGTGAAAAGAGAGAGAGAGAGAGAGAGAGAGAGAGAGAGAGAGAGAGAGAGAGAGAGAGAGAGAGAGGAGGGGGAGGGGGGGGGGGGTCTTCAGGTACGTTTTTATTGACGATGGCGTACATACAGGCTTTATGTCAAGCGGGTGTACATTAAAATTTGCAGCGCCGAAAAAAAAAAATCATAACACCAAGAAACATAAATTGTAACTGATTACGCAAATGTTAATGTTAGGACTCTAAACCTATGTCGTAGAAAAAGAAAGTAACGTGCTTTTTCATTACTCAAACTGATTACGTAATTAAAAAAAAATAACAACATGGTCATATACACATGTGCCTCACACAGGCTCGCATAGCTTATTCACTGTTATAAATCATTTTCCGCACGGTCACATCAGTCATATCAGTCATCACCGTCCGCTTCACTATTATTCATAATAGTGAAGAGAGCGAAAGCATTTCAAACCCAAGTCAATCAAGCTTGAGGAAGATACTTGGTCGTGAAAACAACTCAAACATTCCCGAGCAGAGAGAGAGAGAGAGAGAGAGAGAGAGAGAGAGAGAGAGAGAGAGAGGAGAGAGAGAGAGAGGAGAGAGAGAGAGAGAGAGATTCAGATTCAGATTCAGATGATTTAATCATTTAAGGCCATAGCCCCATATAAAAGGAGCGATAACAATATTACAAGAAAATTATCATAAAGGCAGCAGTATCACGAGTCCTTACAATTACAAAATGCAGTCAATCAAGAAAGCAATGTTTCTCTTAACTGGAAAGCTTTATATACATAAAGAACTAAACTACGAATCACACTCTCTTTTTCTGATGCCATTAGCAAGGAAAAACGAAACATACATGGTTGGTTATAAAATTTTATATGTATTAGCTGCAAACGGAGATTACTATAAGCAGGGCATTGCAGGACAAAATGAACTTCATCTTCGACTGATTCTTTACAAAGGGGACAGAGCAATTCATTGTAACTCGCATTTTTGTAGCGATTAGCATGTACCTTAATATCAGAAATTCCAAATCTAAATCTAGTGAAAGTAAATCGCAAGTGCATTTTCATATTAAACAAAAGGTAATTCTTAACTAAATGTGAGGAACTGTGAACTCTGTACACATCAAATCTGTTACTTGATTGAATGTGACTTTCCCACGCTTGCCATCTACTGTCGATCAATCTTTGTCGAATTGTTTGAATAAACTTACGTTCTTCTCCTACTCCTTGGTATATCCATGCATATCCTAATCCCAGCTCACACAAACAGATACGAACATTTGAAACCCAATTATTTTTGCCCCTTGAGTCGAGATCAAGTAGTGTATTGTACGCTTTTCGTGGAAATCTATCACTAGTCATGTTTAATAACTTTAACCAGTAGCGGATACTTTTAACTGCAGAATTTATATATATTGGATACCTATTTGTTTCTCCATATATTAAATCATTTGGCGTTCTAAGTTCTACACCCAAAAACTTTTTTAACCCAATCAAATGAACCGATTCACAATGAACTGCAGCATTCTTATCTAAACCCCATAGCTCCGAACCATACTGCACAATGGGTTGTATCTGTGCATCAAAAATTTTGACAAACACTTCCAAGGAATTATTATGTAGCACAAACAATTTCTTCATAACACATAATAATACATTCCTACCCCTACTAGAAAGGTCTTTACATGCTGCAGCAAAACTCAGCCGAGTAGAAAAAATTATGCCGAGATATTTATAAACGTTTACAACGGGCATGACAGTACCATCATACAGCCATCTCTCAGTTGCAGCCAAGTAACCTCCCTTCCTAAAGACAATAATCTTACTTTTATCAAAATTGACCTTCAAATCTAATTTATCAGCTGAGTATTTCAAATTATTTAGTTGTCTCTGCAGACCAACAACAGTCTCTGAGAGCAGAGCTACATCATCTGCTAGTAATAAAATAAAGAGTTCTGTAGGATCGTTTATAAACCTAGCACCATGCCTACCGTTTTCTACTATTTCAGTTGTAAGCTCGTTGATAAATAATGAGAATAAAATAGGACTGCACACATGAGAGAGAGAGAGAGAGAGAGAGAGAGAGAGAGAGAGAGAGAGGAGAGAGAGAGAGAGAGAGAGAGAGAGGACAGATAGACAGACACACAGACAGACAGAGACAGAGAGAGAGAGAGAGAGAGAGAGAGAGAGAGAGAGACAGACAGACAGACAGACAGACAGAGACAGAGAAAGGCAGAGAGGGGGAGAGAGAAGATTGGAAGACTGAGAGAGACATGTATAATGTCAGCGAAAAGCAAAATACACAATCAAAAGTGATTTCACGTTTGCACCATTTTCAATGTTTGCCAGTGCTAACTCATTTACGGATGAAGAAAACAAGTAGCGACAAATGTTACCCTGCTTAAAGCCACGAAAACACATGAAAAAAGTCAGTTTTTTCTAACTAATCTGATTTTTGCTTTTATTTCGTTGTACTTATGCTTTTTCTGTATGTCTCCTCTCTCTCTGTCTGTCTGTCTGTCTGTCTCTCTTTTTGTGAGTGTGAGTACGCTCTCACGCGCATGTGTGTGTGTGTGTGTGTGTGTGTGTGTGTGTGTGTGTGTGTGTGTGTGTGTGTGTGTGTGTGTGTATGTGTGTGTGTGTGTGTGCTCGCGCGCGCCCACGCGCGTCTCTCTCTTTCCGCACATCTCTCTCTCTCTCTCTCTCTTCTCTCTCTCTCTCTCTCTCTCTCTCTCTCTCTCTCTCTCTCACCCCTCAGCATCTTCCTCTATCTCTCCGCATGTCTCCTATCTCTCTGCCTGCATGTCTGTCTGTCAGTCTGTCAGTAAGTCGGTCAGTGAGTCATCAGTGAGTCAGTCTATCTGTCTGTCTCTCTCTGTCTGTCTGTCTGTTTGTCTCTTTTTCTCCCTCCTAACTTCCACTCCCCTCCCCCTCTCTCTGTCTCTGTCCACTCTCATCCCTTCTCCTCCTCCTCCTCCTGTACCACCACGGAGATGGAAAGCAAACGGCAAGTTCAAACCCAATCAATGGGGCCGGCAAGAACTGTTCCGGTGGTCCCCTGGGAAGTGCCACGCCGTCCGACGCCCCTCTCCCATGGCGCCCGAACGGACTGTCAATCAGGCCGGTTTTGGCCGTTAATTAGAGCCATGCAGTCGTTAGCATGGTTCAGCAATGGCGACGGTTACATGTCATGGATGTCTCTTCACATCACTTTTTTTTTTTTGCTGTTCTCATCTTCGACACTTCAGTTCCCCATTCCGGCTCCAAATCCATAGCTACATCTTGGTTTGCCCTGCCGCAGCCCCAGAACCGGCAATCCAGAGGGAGCAGTCATTTCAAAGTCGTCATGCATGAGGCACGTCACCAGAAACACCGCGCTGCTGCTGGGTCACTTCGGCGATGCCTGTACGGATCCAGCATGCGCAGGATTTTACTGGCGACAATAAATGCTCAGTCGCAGAGCTAGCGTGAGCGAGCGCCCCTATCCCCCACCTCCCACCTTTCCTCGTCCAGTGGGCGCCTCCAAGTTCGTCCAGCGACGGTATCCATGAGTTTACACATGCTGAAGACCACAACAAGAACTCGCCAAGAGCACAAACGTGGGGAGGAAACATGAACTGAGGTCTCTACGACAGTACAGTATGGACGGCCGCACAGGTTGTTTATGCTGAACGATGAGGATGAAGATGATGAAGATGGTGCCATGGAGCTTTCATTCCTGTTGTAAACTGTACGACGGGGCTGTACTCTATGTTTACTTTCATTCAATATCTCCTGGCGTCGGCCAGGCCCGAATGATACCGACACCTGCAGTGCCGGTCAGAAAATTTTACCAACACTCTCAGAGAGACCCACACCAACCATTGATCCCTTAGAGTGTTTAATGAGGAGAGTTCTCATCAATGTAGGCGAGGGATGAGCTTTCCGAATTCCAGACATCAATACAGCCTCGGCATCAAACTCACAGGTTGGGAGCGGAGCAACAGGAGAAGAGACAGATGATGGAGGGAAAGCAGCCGACAGACAGGCAGGCAGACAGGCAGGCAGGCAGGCAGGTGGGCGGGCGGGTAGGCAAACAGATAGAACAGCAGTTGGACAATTCAATTTATGTTGTTTACAGCCCAGTCGACCGCAAAGAGCCATTTAAGGGGTTTTCACTGGTCAAGCAGGCAGACGAACAACATGTGGATGTGAAGGCAACAGACAGACGGAAGATCAAAGTGGAGCCGCTAACAGAATGGCGGTAAATGAGACGGAGAAGAAAGGCAGACTGGCAAAAGAAAAGGACACAAATCAGACTTAATCGAAACAGCAGACAGACTGCTGAATAATGTATATGAACCATCGGAAAAGCGAGCGTTATAACTCGGAACAGATTGAACGACTAAGAAAAACAACAACAAATAATGGAGTATTACATAACCTACGCGTGATAGAAAACCAGAATGGCTGCTATAAAAACACGGAATTATATTGTTTACTTTGCCGGGATCATCTCAGACAGACACGGCATTCAAAAGTGCTACAAATGGAAAATGGTATTCGGTATATATCGTAGACCACGTCACACACAAAATCATCCAAAAACATATAGGCCTATGTCATAGACTCAAATACGTCATAGACTGTGCATGGCGTGAAAGACACTGGACAGAAATGATTCCAAGGACGTAGGGACAACAGACCCCAAGACACATACGCACACAAAAAGAACAACCACTAAACTATAGCATAAAAAGTAAACGAACTGGCACATACATTTTTTTACAACAGCGCGTGCACCGCATACATGTACACTTATACACTCAAACGTATCACACATGCACAGAAAGTACATGGTGCTGGGATGGACATGCCCATTGCCTACAGAAGACAGGAGTTAAAGGCCAGATTGAAATAAGGCGAGGGAGTCAGAATGTAGGAGGCTGTCAGTGAGGTTGTCAGGGAGGTTCTCACTCAGTCTGCTCCAGGAACAACAGGGCGGATCTGGTGCTGACGGTATCAGAACACCATGCGTCTGACAACAGCAGGCGCCAAGAGACATTAATCCTTCCTGCTGGAAGCGAGGGATCATCGGAGAAACAAAGAGTTCCGCTGCCATCAACGCGGATCCTAATTTGATTGGGTCGTTGCACGACACGAACAAACGTTCTCTGATTTCCTTCCCCAGACTCTCAGACAGACAGACATACATAGAGAGAAGAGAGAGAGAGAGAGGAGAGAGAGAGAGAGAGAGAGAGAGAGAGAGAGAGAGAGATGGTTTACAATTCGTCGCGCACATGCACTTACACAGCCTTATGGAAAAGGGATGGATGTGGAGGGGGGGGGGGGGGATATAAGGATGCTGCCATGGTCCAGCCTCAGCTGCTGTTGCTAGGCAATCGTTTTTGTTTTTCTTTTAGAAACCTGCATTTTTTTAAAGTACCTAACTAGTGACGTGTACACCAGATCTATCTTACCGAGTAATGTTAATGAACGACAACAATTAATTTAACTAAACTGTCTATCTGTGAACACAAGAACGTTTTAGGAGCAACCGCTTCAATAGACTGGTTAGAGGCAGCCTGACTGCCTCAAACAGAGGGTGTCCTATTAAAATTTTTGTCGGTGGAAGATACGGCATAGATATTAGTGTTACGGGCATACGCAAGTGTGTCTGTCCGCATCTCCTGATGTACCATTCTTCGGTAGAATTGATGTAGGTAATCGGAGTAGGAGCAGCAGCAAACACAGCACCTGGCCGTAGGTTATTCACCCAAATCTTCCGCCACCGAGTAACAAGCTATCCGGCTCAACACATCTATTACCAAGGGAATTTACATGGTGGGAGTTTTGAACTGGGTGTACCCCTAACTAAAACCCCACAAAAATTACTCCCCTTTGAATGAAACAGAGCGACGACAGTCGGGTTCGTTTTAAACCATAAACGTGCAAAGGAATGTGTTTCGTTGTACAGTTCATGCAGGCGTTTTATGATTAAAGTTATTTTGATCTGTGGCGGATAGAAACCACAACGGAGACTAAATCAAGTTGGAGAGAGAGCGGGCGAGCGGTTGATTTTCCTGCTCAACGGCTTTCTGGTCAGTCACACCGGTGACAGCGGTCTCTTCTGGAAACGTTTTTTTCTTTTCTTTCCCGAGACTTCTGTTAAGCTGCGCCTCTGCCTGCTTCCGGCTTCTTGCCGGCCTCGCGTGACCTGGGAGGCCACTGGAGTGGCTAAAGCCGATGAGGTGGCACCACACGTACTTGCGTTTGCAACAGTCGGCCGTACCAGCCGGTCATCGGGATTAGACCCACTCTTCTGGGACGTGTTGGAGTAGGGTCGAAGCACAGGACAGTCGTCGTGAGACGTCTTCCACTCCTCTTCGGCTGTTCTTACTTTCGCTTTGCGTACCCGTTACTCTACGACTTAGATGGGGTTGATGTACTTGGGACAGTATGAAAGCGATACTCTCGGCTTGAATACTGTTAGAGCTAGACTAAGGCCCGTTGCCTGTGGCCTGATTGGATGTGGAATGCCATGCGGCCAGCCAAAATGGCCTTCGTTTTGTTAATCTCACATACTGACTGCAGTTCGAACATCTGAAAAGACGTCAGTGTACTCAGAGAAGCAATCGACGACCAATAAGTGGACAACCTACAGAGCGCATCCGGTGCTTCTAAGCCTTTTTATGCATTTGCGCGATGGTGCCGTCGAACCTCAAACGACACAGACGTTACTTTTGTGTTTGGACAAAGGGGATAAGCGGTTTAAGGTCCGTCTCAATGAAAGATAATGCTTCCCGACCAGTAGATCTGCCAGTTTCTCACCGACCAATGTCACTGGTGACGCCTGTTTCTCAACAGACCTGTTCCGTGAAATTAAATCAGGGGAAGATAATGCCAAAACTGCCATCGCAGATGGTTATCTTTTATCAGTGTATGGGTCAAACGAATAGATCTGGAGAATCAAATGTCTGTTTTGAAGCGCACGCCAGGGTAACGGTCGGGACAATGACTGTCGGCATTACAGGGGCGCCGTCTTACCCCAAAAGTTTGAAAGTTTCTCTTTTACTGTTCTGGCAAGCTAACTGATAGGAAAAAAATGCATTGGAATATGTCCAAAACAGGGTATCTGCCTCACGAAAATCCGACAGGGCGCAACCCCTTAGTTCAACTTGGAAGGCTGACCATATCTGTCACCTTCCAGTTTCCGAGACATCGTTATTTGGCGCGCGACGTCCTGCTTCATGCTCTCACTTGGACGTAAACGCTATTGTCAATCCATGTGTGTCCCTCTAGTAGGTGGGATACAAACTTTGGAGTATCCCGTTTGGCCCAAACGATGGTGCGGCTTTCCAGCTGAGTTCATCGCTGTTCTGTGCCTGATTGGCGGATCACAAACGCTTTGGATTTCTAATCCACTGTTTGATGTCCCCTAAAGATAGGTGCGGCACTCCACAAACACTTTTGGAGTTCTAATCACTGTTTGATGTCCCGTAAGATAGGTGCGGCACTCCACAAACCTTTTGGAGTTCTAATCCACTGTTTGATGTCCCGTAGAGATTGGTGCGGCACTCCACAAACACTTTGGAGTTCTGGTCCACTGTTTGATGTCCCGTAAGATTAGTGCGGCACTCCACAAACACTTATTCTTGGCGCTGAGAAGATCTCCTTGAGGTTTGTGAGTTCAGGCGAATGGAAGTGAATTCGGTTCGCTGGTTTTGTCATCCGTAGGACACGAAGGAGTTCAGCAACAGTTGCTGAATTTTAATCTCCCTTAGAGCGCCCAGTTTACCAGGATAAAACCAGTTCCCTCACCTCCAATGACATATCTAAAAAAAAAATCACCAGATACATATTGAAATGCACGCTGTAATTCAGGCCGATTATAATCTCCTGTCCCGTCAAGTGCACCCTTCCCCTCCCTCCCCCTCTTCGTAAACCTCCACAGCGGCTTTTTGTGTTATAAAAACACATTGATCATACAATAGGCTTTTGAAAGCTCATCTACTCTCTCTCTCTCTCTCTCTCTCTCTCTCTCTGTAGTTCGCTCGTTCACTCGATCTTTTAACAGCATGACATTGTCTACTCTCTCTCTCTCTGTGTCTCCGTCTCTCTCCGTGCGTGCATGGAAGCGTATGCGTATACACACGTGTGTGTGTGAGTGTGTGTGTGTGTGTGTGTGTGTGTGTGTGTGTGTGTGCGTGCGTGCGTGGATGTGTGTGTGTGTGTGTGTGTGCACACGCACACACACTGAGGAGAGAGAGAGAGAGAGAGAGAGAGAGAGAGAGAGAGAGAGAGAGAGAGACAGAGACAAAAACAGATATAGACAGTCACACACACACACACACACACACACACACACACACACACACACACACAGAAAGAGAGAGAGAGAGTATGCATGCGTGAGTGCATGTGTGTGTGTGTGTGTGTGTGTGTGTGTGTGTGTGTGTGTGTGTGTGTGTGTGAGCCTGTGTGTTCCTTTATGCGTTCATGCGTGTGTGTGTGTGTATGTGTGTGTGTGTGTGTGTGTGTGTGTGTGTGTGTGTGTGTGTGTGCGTGTGGGTCGCGGGCGCGTGCCACGCGCGAGTATGTGAATGTGTGGTGTGTGCATACAGGTTTATGTGAGTGTATGAATCTTCTTTTTCAGAAGAAAACAATGAAGGTATATACATATTTTTCAAGCTGTTTGAATGATTCACTGCTTATACTAGACAGGAAATGGAAGATCCGGAATCAAGGTGAAGGACCAGGGAACAACGGCGGTTAGTTCAGGACAGTTTGCATACGCACTGATTAGAAAGTTTGATGTCTTTTTAGGAGCTGTCGGTAGCGGTTTCAGACAAACAGCAGGCTAACACAAAGGCAGACTTACAAGTGACGAATAAAGCGAATGTAACAGCAGCAGCAGCAGCAGTAGCATTATCAGCAGCAGCAGTAAGAGCAACACCAGACATAACAAACCATTTGATATTCTCTCAATGTATATGGCAGTTGTAATGACATTTGTCCAGAAATCCGAGAGTGAATGATGAATCAAAAAAGAAAAACCAAACCAAGTCAGATTACTTGCCAGAGCTTTTAAAACGACAGGGGTCCTGGCGAAAGCGGCGTCTGTGGAAAGCCGATAATATTCGTTATAATTAGATTTACATCACAAAGCCACAGGGATGCATCCACATGATCACGGCTGTTGTCGTCTTTGTGCTCTAGAAACATTGGTTGGGAATAAAATTACCCTCATCACCAGTGTCATCATCGTCTCCGACCTCATATCACAGTCATCATCATCATTATCATCATCGTCGTGTCGTCCATCATCAGCAACACAGTACAGCCATCGTTGTCAGGACAATAATGATGAAAACTGGGAAGAGAAAGGTGTGGACAACGACAAACAAAAAATGATGCTACTTTGATGGTTTGACTGACAGAACATGTTCAAAGAAAGAGGAATAAGACCAAGAGAAAACCAACACACACACACACACACACACACACACACCACGGACAAAGAGACAGATAGAGAGAGAGAGTGTGTGTGTGTGAATGTCTGTGCGTGTGTAGGAGCGTATGAGCACGCATGTGTAATGTGTGTGTGTGTGTGTGTGTTGTATGATTCTCTTTCCTCAGAACAAAAGATACAAAGTGTATACATTATTTTTAAGCTAATTTCTGCATTTATTTGAAGAAATTCACTGGTTATCCCAGACAGGAAATGAAAGAACCGGAAGCAAGGCGAAAGACAGGGAGCATCGTGTTCGTGGGTGCATTTATCTGGAGTTTTCCTGCCTTTTTGGGAGCTGTTGGTAATGGTTTTAGACAGGTGTAAAACAACACATGCTAACACGAAGGCAGGCGCGCGAGTGACGTGCAAGAAAGCGAACATAACAACAACAGCAGCAGCAACAACAATAACAACGGACATAACAGTCTATTTGGTATTTTCTCCACGTACATGGCCTATGTCGTAATGCCATTTGTCCAGAAATTCCGAGATGAATTGATGAATCAAGGGAGAAAATCCAAATCGAATCAGATTATTTGCTAGAGCTTTTTTATTTTATTATTTTTTTTTGTAAAGGACAGGGGTTCTGACTAAACCGGCGTCTGTGGAAAGCCGATAAAATTGTTTATAATTAGATTTACATCACAAAGCCACAGCGATACATTCCTATGATTATGGATCATAATCATATCAGTTACTTTTATAATCAAACTGAAGGGTCTTTCGACCATTGTATATATTTTTTGTTTATTTATCCATGCATTTATTTGTTTGTTTATTTTTGCTCATTTTCGTCTTTGTGCATTCGGAAAATTAGGTTAGGTGATAACATTACCATCATAATCGTTGTCGTCACCATCGTCTTCGTCGTTATATGATGAAGACGAGGATGAGGATGATGATGATGTATCATCATCGCAGCAGCAACAGCAACAGCATTATCAACATCATCATCCTCATTATCATCATCATCATCGTCATTATCGTCGTCGTCTTGATTGTCAGCACACTAATTATAAAAACTGTCAGGAGAAAGATGTGGACAATCAAAATAAAAAAAAGGTAATATCTTGACAGTTTTGACTAACACAAAGTGTTTTCACACACTACTATTAACACTCATACCCCCTCCCAACACACGCACATTACACCCGCGCTAGCGACATGATGCATGGTAATCTGAAAGTGCTGAGTTCAAACTATAAGAGGGACGTGTGTTGTGTGTGTGTGTGTGTGTGTGTGTGTGGGTGCGTGCGTGTGTTTGTACGCGTGCGTGCGTGCTTGCGTGCGTGCGGGGTGTGTGTGTGTGTGTGTGTGTGTGTGTGTGTGTGTGAAACCAAAATGTATGTCAGAGAGAGAGAGGAGAGAGAGAGAGTCAGATAGATAGATGGATAGGTAATTATATACTAACACACACACACACACACACACACACACACACACACACACATTTATATTTATATATATATATATATATATAGAGAGAGAGAGAGAGAGAGAGAGAGAGAGAGAGAGAGAGAAGAGAGACAGAGACAGAGAGACAGAGAGAGAAAACTTCCGACTTCAGAATGTTATTGAGTAAGGCCATTGGTCCATTTGAAGGGGAATGAGCACCATTTGCATTATTATAAGTAATAAGCATATACTTTATCAGGAAAAAAATCTGCCAACCAAACAAACAAGAACAGTAACTAAGACATCACTATTTCTCTGATCTTAGACGCTTGAAACAAAAACATACTGAATTCCTAGTAACTATATAACTATAGGAGCTAAACAGTAACTGTAAACGAAACATACATGGGCGCCTATAATATTTCTGAGGAATAAATTTTTGGCGAATATCTTTTAAAGCTGGGCAAATGAACATAAAATGTTTTCTTTTTTTTTCATCTTGCAAACACAATGGACACACTAATTCACTTCGTCTGTGTTGTCTGTATCTTAAGAAATGAGTCCTTGTTTCAGAAGCATTAATTCTAAATTTAGTAGTTGATCTTTTCAAATACATGTCCACATCGAATTTCAAATAAGGCTGGATACAAAGAAAACTAGAACAGTTTCTGTACAAATTGTATTGTTCACTAGTTTGGCTCTGACAGACAGACAGACAGACAGACAGAGAGAGAGGAGAGAGAGAGAGAGAGAGAGAGAGAGAGAGAGAGAGAGAGAGAGAGAGAGAGGGGGGTTTACATGAAAAGGCCGACTGGAGTGTGCAAAATGTGATTGGCCTGAATTGAAACACAACTTTTTGAAGCATTCATTTTCCCCAAATAAATCAAATGAGTGACACGTTTTCCGCCTTTTTTCTGTGGTTTAAAGAAGCAAGGAATAAACAAACACACTGGAGTTATTCCTGAAGCCGATAATTTCATAAAGACTGCTGGCGTTAGGGCTCTGACCGCACATGTCTGAATGCAGCCATGTATGGAGAGTCTGAATGCAGTCATGTATGGAGTGTCTAAATGCAGCCATGTATGGAGAGTCTGAATGCAGCCATGTATGGAGTGTCTGAATGCAGCCATGTATGGAGTGTCTGAATGCAGCCATGTATGGAGTGTCTGAATGCAGCCATGTATGGAGTGTCTGAATGCAGCCATGTATGGAGAGTCTGAATGCAGCCATGCATGGAGTGTCTGAATGCAGCCATGCATGGAGTGTCTGAATGCAGCCATGTATGGAGTGTCTGAATGCAGCCATGTATGGAGTGTCTGAATGCAGCCATGTATGGAGGTCATGCAGCATATGGGGTTGATGCAGCAGGATGCAGTGCTGAGACAAGAAAATGTGTTGAGAAGGAAACTAACAAACAAAAAACAATCCAAAAGCATAAAGTCCCGAATAAGCCAGAAAAAGCGGGATGCAAGCAGAAAGATGTCGACATGACACATGAAAGGTCTGTGGACATCTGAGTGGAATCAACCCGTTTCCTTGAAACCTGCACCACATTTCTATAGCCTGTATGAGGCGATGACCCAGGGAGGCATCAGCCATGATGGAGGCCTACGTGAAATCCACCTGAATGGAGCTGGTGTGAGCATGTAGATTCTGATAACATGCAAAAGCACTGATGTAGACGCATCGATGGAGTCGGTTAGAAGCAGTTCAGTATGAGTCTGAATGATGGCGATTATTGATGCAGAGAGAGAGAGTGAAGAGAGATGGAGTGAGAGAGAGCAGACAGGACAGACAATCAAGACTGACATGAAACAGAGAGGTCTACGTATTTTGTGGATCTGGAAGCCGGACAGGTCAACACCAGTGGAGTCGAATCTTCCTGTATGGGAACTGTTGAACCATTTGAGTTAATCAATGCACATGTTGGCAGTCGATCCTGATGCGCCTGCATTGCGAGGACGAAATTAGCCAGCTGGAGGTGAATGCAGCATGAGAGGCAATGCAGCCATTATGGATCATGATGGCGGTCACAGGACTGCATTACGACCAAGAAGAAAATGGTGAGAAGGAAACAAACAAACAAAAAACAACCCAAAAGCAAACAGTCCCCGAAAAGCCAGAAAAGGGAAGCAAGAAAAGAAAGACATGGACTAGAAATGTGTGTGGACATCTGGTGGAAACAACCCGTTTCCTTGAAACCTGCACTCACATTTCCTTAGCGTGAGGCTGACCCAGAAGGCATCGCCAATGACGGCCTACGTGAAATCCCACCCTGAATGTAAGCAGGTGTGTCAATGTAATCTAGTAACATGCACAACAGCACAGTGTAGACGCATCGGACTGGATACGGTAGAACGCTTTCATTATGGAATGATTGGCGATTATTGATGCAGAGAGAGAGAGAGAGAGAGAGGAGAGAGAAGACAGACAGACAGACAATACAGAGACGGACGTGTACAGAAACAGAGAGGTCTACGTATTTCTGTGGATCAGGAAGCCGGCACAACACACGCGATCAACACAACACGTGGCAGTCGAATCTTCCTGTCCGGAAAACAGTTTGAAATCCGGATTTCTATTCAATCTAATTAGACGAATTTGAAACGACAGGGCACGCACAAACGTGCGCTTGCACGCGCCCTCACACGCATAAGTGCAGACGAATATATACGCACGCCTCCCCACTTACCCTTCTCCACACCCAGAGAGAGACAGAGAGAGAGATAGACAGGCAAAGAGACGCACACCAACGGTTTCAGTGGCATCACTGAGGCGGTCACTAAGAGCGGACTCGTCCATATACGCTACACCTTGTCTGCTGTATTATGACAGCAGAGTGCGCAGTTGTTACAGCGGGATCATTAGATCAGTGACTGAATGGAGGAAGCTAGACGATTTGGGAGGAGGGTCTTCTCATGAAAGAGTCTTTGTCGCTGCCTGGCTTAAACAATGACCCAGCGAGTTGATCAAGCCTGGGACACACACACACACACACAAACACACGCGTGTGCATACACGTCCACATACACGCACGCATGCTCGTACGTATGGACACACAACACACACACATATGCAGGCACCTACACGCATTGTATATATATATATATATATATATATATATATATATACTAAACAAACTAATAAATTCCAAGGATAAGTACCGAGCACCGTTCCAGCAACTTATAGAGCAGCTTGGTGTTGCAATGACTGCAAGAAATATTGAATTATAAACAAAGCTTGCTCTTATGTCTTAGACTGAAGAAATAGGGGGAGATACGCATTCATATCTGCAGTGGTAGATGATTCTGCCTAACTAACAGTATGTGCTTGAGTGGGTGAATGGGGAAAAAATAAAATAAATGCTTCTCAAAATGAGCCTTCAGCAAGCTTATATTCTCCAAGGGGGAGACATCCTCCAATAGGGAGGGAAACTCACTAACATATAACTCCTGGTCATATACCGATATTTCGAAACTTGGTTGTTTCTCCTCAGTGACCGCGGAAAGTGGTAATTTGACTCCTCTGCCTTTTCAGTTTTAAGAAGAATGCAATCCAGAAAAGGCTGGTGTGCAATACCGTAGTATGTTTGTTGAGTTTTCAAAAAACCAACCAAAGGTGCCATCTAAGAAGCAAAAGAAAATCATGAAAGAGCAAAACAAGCTACATTTTCTTGTGAAAAGTAGAAAATATAAAAAGATATCCTCTAAGACACAAGTGCTGAGGGCCAGTTCTTGGAATGAATCCGCAAGGGACTAAAATACAACAAACTAATAAATTCCAAGGATAAGTACCGAGCACCGTTCCAGCAACTTACAGAGCAGCTTGGTGTTGCAATGACTGCAAGAAATATTGAATTATAAACAAAACTTGCTCTTATGTCTTAGACTGAAGAAATAGGGGGAGATACGCATTCATATCTGCAGTGGTAGATGATTCTGCCTAACTAACAGTATGTGCTGAGTGGGTGAATGGGGAAAAAAAATAAAATAAATGCTTCTCAAAATGAGCCTTCAGCAAGCTTATATTCTCCAAGGGGGAGACATCTCCAATAGGGAGGGAAACTCACTAACATATACTGACTTCCATAAAAAACGCGAAAACAAAACAAGCTGAAGGTTGGGGGTGAATTTTTATTGGTCACAATTGTACAGAGTGGAAGCGAGAATTCAACGTGATTTGATTCATTACACCGGTATTGTGTGAAAATGTCATCAGCAATATGTCTTTTGTGTGGAAAATCCAAGGTCACGTGACAAACCAGCTTGAAGTCCTAATACCGTGTGTGGCCACCATTTGCGTGACAACTGCTTGACACCTGCGGCTCATTGAGTGGACCAGGTGGTTGATGCGTCCCCTTGGACACCAGCCCAACATGGACGATGGCCTGGTGAAGTTGAGCCGCTGTTGCTGGTCGTGGACGCAGAAGGTCCAACTGTCTGCCAAGATCATCCCAAAAATGTTCTATTGGGTTTAAATCGGGACTGAGGGCTGGCCAGGGCAGCACATTCACGTTGTTATGCTGAAGAAATTGCTGGGTGGCCCTGGCGGTGTGTGGTCTTGCATTGTCCTGTTGGAATGTCCAGTTTGGGTGTTGCGCAAAAAAAAGGATCGACATGGGGTCTGAGCACCTGGCTGATGTAGCGTTGTGCATTGACACCCTGTCCGCGACCAGGACCAATGTTCTGAAAGATGACTGGTCCAATGGCGTGGTTAATGCCAATTGCACCCCATATCATAACGTTCGGGCCTCCCCAGGGGTTCCGCTCTACCACACAGGAGTCAGCATAGCGTTCACCAGGTCGACGCCATATTCTGACACGACCGTCAGCCATGTCAATACAAAAACGGCTCTCATCTGAGAACAGTATGCGTCCCCACTGCTGCCTGCGCCAGTTGATTGGGGCTTGTGCCCACTGCAGCCTGTCCTGTCCGGTGTCTTGGTGTCAGTACCGGACCTCTGTGAGGACGCCTACATGCCAGCCCGTTCTGAAGATGCCGCCGCATAGTGTTGAGGCTGATTCGTTGCTGGAGATTCCCAGGCACCTGTCGAGCAGTGTTAGCGGCTCTTTGCCGCCTGTCCCGCAGATGGGTTCGAACAAGATGGCGATCCTCTCTTTGTGTGGTGACCCATGGACGGCCTGGCCAGGGACGATCATCAGTGGTACCAGTGACTCGCATGCGGTGCTGCAGACGATAGATGGTTGAGATGTGGACGTTAAAGATGTTGGCGACCTGCCTGGCATCCACACCAGCCTCCAGATGGCCTAGGGCACGATTGCGTTCCTCTGCTCGTAGTCTTGGCATCTCTGTAGCGCTCAGACGGCAAGTCGTTACCTGAACCTTGTAGCGCGGTTTTATAAAGGCTGCATGCCTGCGTACTTGTCGCTGGTTAACTTTGCTCTGCATGGTGTGCACGTGCCTCACATTAAGCAACCAGTTTGCCATTTTTGTTGACCCTCCAATGCCGGGAATGATGTGTTGCTCACACAATTTTTTCACTGCACGTGAGTCTTGGACCCAAACAACTTGCCACAATGGTTCAATATTGTATATTCACCCCTTTTCACCCGAAAAATAGCCTTTCAAATTTTCGCGTTTTTTATGGAAGTCAGTATATAACTCCTGGTCATATACCGATATTTCGAAACTTGGTTGTTTCTCCTCAGTGACCGCGGAAAGTGGTAATTTGACTCCTCTACCTTTTCAGTTTTAAGAAGAATGCAATCCCAGAAAAGGCTGGTGTGCAATACCGTAGTATGTTTGTTTTCTACTTTTCACAAGAAAATGTAGCTTGTTTTGCTCTTTCATGATTTTCTTTTGCTTCTTAGATGGCACCTTGGTTGGTTTTTTGAAAACTCAACAAACATACTACGGTATTGCACACCAGCCTTTTCTGGGATTGCATTCTTCTTAAAACTGAAAAGGTAGAGGAGTCAAATTACCACTTTCCGCGGTCATTGAGGAGAAACAACCAAGTTTCGAAATATCGGTATATGACCAGGAGTTATATGTTAGTGAGTTTCCCTCCCTATTGGAGAATGTCTCCCCTTGGAGAATATAAGCTTGCTGAAGGCTCATTTTGAGAAGCATTTATTTTATTTTTTCCCCATTCAAGCACATACTGTTAGTTAGGCAGAATCATCTACCACTGCAGATATGAATTCGTATCTCCCCCTATTTCTTCAGTCTAAGACATAAGAGCAAGCTTTGTTTATAATTCAATATATATATATTATATATATAATTATACACATGCACAACATATATACACACATGCACAACGCACACACACACACAAACAAACAAACAGATGACAGACACACAATCGCACGCGCGTGCACGCACGAACACAAGATCTGAGAATGAGTAAAATGCTAATCCATTGACCTTTTGGCGCATGGAGGATAAAAAAAAAAAAAAAAGATAGAACTAAAACAACAATAACAATAAACCATTGTTCAGTCGGCGATTTGACAAATCTGGAAAACTGTGATATCACACACACACACACACACACACACACACCTCCACCCCCAATTACCCTCCTCCGCCGACATACAAGCATGCACGGACACAACACCCACAGAGAGAGAGAGAGAGAGAGAGAGAGAGAGAGAGAGAGAGAGAAAGCGAGCGTGCATTCGCGTATTTCCATCTCTCTCCTTTCAGATGTCTATTCACAGTAAACACCACAATTCCTCGTTGATCCCAGGCCCCCAGTCCCTCCCCTCCAACCCCCCTCCCCCTCCCCAAGCGACCATCCCCATTACTAAATCAGCCCTCATTCTGAGAGACCGAAGCTCCACACAGACGAACAACGAATGTCACTGACACACGGGACAGTCCCTTCCGGAAAGAGATAGGATCCCTGCGTCGTTTCTTCCCCTGTGATGTCATTTGTTACTGACGACGTCACCACAAAGTGCGGCTGCAGTGTCATCCTAGGCAGAAATGGAACCGCGGCAGCCGCCGACATTCAGATTTCATGCACAGGGGACGGTGAGGATTTGGGGAAAATCTTCTTTGGCTGATTGTGTCTGGTCGTTGAATTGATGGCTTCTAACAGTCATATTTTCCGTGAAACTTAATTAAAAACGTCTTTTTGAGAGGAACACACTGAAAAAAAAAAATCCAACGAACAACAATGACAATATCTGTGAACATCACAAAATTAGAAAAACGTCACGTGCAATCTTTTAAAAAAATACATCATGACACTCAAAAAGAGCATAGTGGCCTATGCCGCCAGTTCTTTTTTTTAAACATCCTTATTGTTCCAAGAGGGCATGAAATCGCAAACAACATGGAAAAACAGAAAGAAAATCAGTTCTGGTGTATCCGTTTTTGCATCATCGTCCTTTAATAAATGGGAAGCTTTTTATCTGGCATCTTTATTGTGTGTATGTTTTTTTTATTAAAAATTTTTTTTTTTGTTCTTGTTCTTTTTTCATATTGAGCCTCTAGGCCAGCTGAATCAGAACATGTTCAAGCGAGAAAAGTATTTAATTAATTCTACATTTATACATCAAATATGTGGAAATCAGGCCGGTAAAATCTAATATCTCATCTGTTGTTTTTTTCCTTCTGAACAGTGCCATGTTCTTGACATTAAAAGACAGTGTTTCACCATGTGAACATTCAATATTCAGAATATTTTCCAGTTCTTCCCAGAAAGTCAGGGAGAGTGTGTAAGAAGTAAGGACTAGTCGTCTTCAGCAATATTTGGATGGTCGTTGATGTCCTTGAACCGAGAACTTCCAACGATCATGTTTTCAGAGAAGCTTTGCAAGAGATGTCGATGTCAACCTTCGTTTGATGTCTGGAAAAAGTTCGATCTTTCGTATTCACCAGAGACTGGGAAGAGTATATAAACTAGCTTCTTTGGATTTTCCAGAGATAACAGGCTCTATCACAAAGACATGTACATGTATATGTACTGTGTGTGTGTGTGTGTGTGTTTGAGAGAGAGAGAGGAGAAGAGAGAGAGAGAGAGAGAGAGAGAGAGAGAGAGGAGTAAGCACATACATGTATATGCATGCATTTTGGCTATACAGATAAATCGTTCCCTGTTTTGCTTTTCTAATGCTTTTTCTCTCAGACAATTGATGATGAGTGTTCATGTGTAGCCTACGATTTCCTTGAATCAGAAAAAGTACAGTAAATGTTTTTCCATTTCTCTCATTTTTTTATTACCTGTTCCTGATTAGTGAATGTTCTTCTGTTTGTAATCTTTGATCTGCTGCTTGTCTTTGACGTTGAATTTGCCCCTGAAAACGTTGATGAAGCAGTGAAGTTACGTTTTTCAAGAACGGAGCTAGGTCACCTTTCTGCCTTCCATCATGGAAGTCCGTCATTTCCTGTTCATCCTTGTTGCATCTGTATCAAATGCCTCAACCCCCTTCTCTCCACCATTGATGCCCAACAATTCTTCATTGATTTGCGAGAGAACCCTCTCTCCCCATCCTTTTCCACTCAACGGAAAAGTGTCCCGGGTACTAGATCAGCTCTCATTCTGACAGACTAAATCCTACAACGGACAATCGACACAGGGTCAGTGATGCGCCGGTCTGCCTTCCCCCCTCCTTCGCCTAGGGCAAGAGGTGTGATCACCAGGCCACCTCTTCACCCGTGATGTCATTTGTCATGGTGACGTCAATATACGTGGGGGCTTAAATGTAATCTTGCGCACAAATAGAACCAGAGCAGCCGACTCTCTGGTGGCGTAGTCGGAGAGTGGGTTAGAAAGTTGAGAGTGGGTGGAAAAGTAGGTCGTCTTTGTAGTCGGAAAGTGAGGGCAATGGACGATGTTCGGAAATCTGAGAGCGAGGCACGCTATCATAGGTCGATTTCAGCGAGAGTGACTCCGCCGTTTTCATGGGACAGACGACGCTGTTGGGCACGCCCAAAGCAATTTTGCCTCACTAGTCAACGTAACAGTTCAGAGAGAGAGAGAGAGAGAGAGTGATAATGCCAAAACATGGATATGAAACGGTGCGCCAGTAAAGCAAACAGTCGAAATCCACATTGTTATCCTGGATGCGCTTGAAATCAAATATTTGACTCTCTAAATCCATTTGCAAGGCCTATAAACTGAGAAAACGTAAATCGTTGCAGTGGAATAAAACATGCTTCACCTTCCCTGATTTTTTTTTTCTAGGGCAGGTGTACCGAACGCTGTCTTCCTGCAGAATCCGTTTACCTGAAGGATATGACTGTGATCTCTGGAATCAAACGTATTGATCTCAAGTGTTATTTTCTGACTGCAGAAAGCTGAAGGGAAGTGGCCCTTTCACTATCCGTCTTATCCGTCTTCGAGTGTGAGAACAGAACTTGTCATACAATGTTGACTTTAAAGGTGTCACATCTGTCTATTTTGATTTTTCAAAATTTTCGGCTTTATTCGTCGTTTTCAGCTGTTGACCTCCTCCTTGAAAGCCAGCACGTGTAAAGTAGTGAAAGAAGACACGTATTTCAGTATGACGTAATAAAACAGATTACGCACTAGAATGATGTATTATTATTTGACAGACCTATCACAAATAGTAATTTGAGGGCGCGTATGTGTATTTTATAGTGCGTTCGTGAGTGTGTGCGTGTGTGAGCGCGCGCGCGCGAACGTGTGCGTGTGTGTGTGTGAATGCATTCAGGAAACCGTTGTGGGATGGGGACTGGTGGTGTGGGATTTATCTGTGTGGTGTGTGTGTGTGTGTGTGTGTGAGAGAGAGAGAGAGAGAGAGGGAGAGGGAGAGACAGAGACAGAGAGAATGAATGAATGGTTTGGTCAAGCTTACATAGCCAATTCACAAAAGGGGGGTGATGAGGAAGGGAATGTATTTAAACGAGAGTCCAAATTTTATTAAGTCGATTCATCCGAACATCGTGATTTGGAAACAAAAACGCGGAAGTAGGTTCGAAAATCGTAACACACCGAATATTGGTAATCACTATTCTCTTATTGTCATAACCCCTTTTTTTATATCGTGAATGACATGAACACGGTATATACATCCATGACGGGTCGCCAAGATTTCCGTTGTGGACAGCTGAACTCGCATCGGCATCCTCCTTCAAATCCTTCTTGAAGAAGTGGAAAAGTATTCAGGCTCCGCAGCAAAATGATAGTGAAAACATGTTGTCACAGAAGTATTCAAGCTCCGCAGCAAAATGATGGTGAAAACATGTTGTTACAGAAGTACTTAAGCTCCGCAGCAAAATGACGCTGAAAACATGGTGTTACAGAAGTATTCAGGCTTCGCAAAAAAAAAAAGACGGTGAAAACAAGTTGTTACTGTAGATTGTTCAACCCTGAGGATGCAGTGTTTGCAGTTTACTTATCCAGGAGGTCTCCCGCTGCGACGTTTCTGTTTTATGTCTGAGTTCACTTTCTGTATTGGTAGACATTTTGTGTTCGAGAGTGAGTGTTGTGGCCTGTTGAAGTGTGATGTGATGTGTGTGTGTCCGTTTCGTGGAAGAGAGAGAGAGAGAGAGAGAGAGAGAGAGGGGAGAGAGAGAGAGAGAGAGAGAGAGAGAGAGAGAAAATCATTAACAACAATAACAAAACAAATCAACCAAACAAATCCCCATCATTCTCCGTAGAGATTCGAGAGAAAGGTTACCCGTTAAAATCTTTGCCCCTCTCTATAGACTGATGAAATGCCAAAGTCATGGTTGTGGTCTTTTGAGGAGGCAGAAGTTCCCGGAACGAAACTACGCGACTCAAAACAAAGTCGTTGGACACCCTTACCCCCTGTATTTTGACCTGTTCAACCATTGGTCAAAATTACAGGGACAGTAAAAAACGAGGAGGGGAGGCGGGGGGGGGGGGGGGGGGGGGGGGGGGGGGGGGGGGGGGGGGGGGGGGGGGAGGGGGGGAGAGTGGGGAGGAGGGAGGAGGGGGTGCCGTTGGTGGGCGTGAAAGAGAAGGGGGGGGGGGGGGGGGGGGGGGGGAGGGTGGGTGCGGGTCGGTGACACCGGAGGAACGGGGATGGGTGCATGGGGGCTAGGTGCCGAAAATCTGAATCTTTTGATCGACGGCCTACAAGATCGATGGACGTGTTCAAGGGGAGGAAAACCACTTGTTCGAGTCCCCAGACCTGCCATGGAGCGCCGCTGGTGACCATTTTTCACCTCTCAGATGTCAGGTCTGTGACAAAGTGGAGAGCTCTCCCTTTCTACTTTAAGCCCCCCCCCCCTCCCCCTCCCCCCCCTATCAGCGGCCTACTATTCACCCACCTCTTCCATTGATTATCGCCCCCACACCCACCATCCACTCGCAACTTCCCCCTATAAGAGAAACTTACACCCTGTCTAGCCTTCTCATTCTTTTGACACCAAAAGTACCCTTACTTACAGGACAGACAGCGACTGTTTCACACAGTGAGAGGAAGCGAATATACCACATGATAAAAGATATTTAAAGATACTACACAATAAACGGCAGAAATATACCACAAAGTGAACGACAGCAGAAACGCTACACAATAAATGGCAGCTAACATACCACACAAGGGCGTGGCGTGAACGCCTATCTTGGGCCGTACTGGATGAAGATAAGCGATTGCTCGTTCATTTTCGTTGTCCTGAGTGTTTTGTATCTTCCCTGAAGAAGACTTAAGAGGTCGAAACGCGTCGTGTTTTGTCTTGTGATTCGCTTGTCTACGTTTTTTGGCAGTGCATTATCATTAAGATTTAAAATGTGTTTCGATTTCCGCCTGCAGTCACCTCACTTTGCAGCCACACCAGACAATGGTGGAAAGCCAATACATCAAAGAATGAAAATAGGCCACATAGACCATACAATGAATTATAACAAATATACCACACTGTGATAGAGTCTGCGCAAAATCTTCATTCCATGAATTAGGGAACGAATCTAATTACATGTTCAAATGGCCATTTTGATGACGGTAGAGTAGAATTGCCGCCAGAGTTCTTTAAAAACAACAACAACAACAACAAAAGCTAAGCGGGCTACACTGGAATTTCACGATCTGTTCAATATGAAAAATACAACGAAACTTGTAAAACTGTCGCTTTTTCAAAGCAATTTATATACATTTTTTAATGTTTAAACGTGCTGTTAATAATTATATCCTAATGATCTGATGAGAACTTTTCTCTTCTTTTTTTTTGATATTTCCTGCCCACCCGCATCTCTCTCTCTCTCTCTCTCTCTCTCTCTCCACTTAACTGAATTATTTGTTGCAGTTCATTTTCGTGAATCTCGATCAGGAGAGGAGAGATGTAGAGAGGGAGGGAGGGAAGGGTGGTGGTGGTGGTGGTGACGTAACACAACTTTTGGATTCTTTATTTTCAGCCTTTCTTTTTACCCCCCCCCCCCCCCCCTAAGCCGTTTGAGTCCTTGGTCCCTTCTTTAGCTTCCCCTAGCTCTCTTCGTTTGACCATACGCAAAATTTCTTTCGCAACAGTCCGGGGGAGTGTTTTTCTTTCCCCAGAAGGCCCCGCTTAAAGAGCAGCTAGAGTAGCGCGCTTGAGGGGGTCGGGCAGTGTATGAACCCGGGCTTTTATGTCTAGGTCAGCGAGGAAGGGGGGAAATTTTCATTTTTGGGACTTCTTTTAAGAAAATTTCACAATGTTATAATTTTGTTGAAAAAATAGAAGAAAAGGGGGTTGGGGAAAGTGCGGTAGGGAAAGAGAGGACAGTTGGAAGGTTGGGGACAAAAAAAAGGTAGACGAAAAAAGGATGAAAAATTCTTTGAATGCCCCACAAAAAATTTATGCAGGTGTTGTAGACGTGCAGTCAAGAAATCTAAACAATGTTCTAATGTTATCATTGAAAAAGAGGACAAAGGGAAGGAGGGAGGGGAGCGAGGCAACTTTTCATTTCTGTCCTTATTGAGACACTTGTAAAAGGGGCAAAAAAACAAGGCCTTTACACATTTTTTAATAAAATATTTTTTTTGGGGTTTTTGTCTGGCAGAGGCATGTATAAAAATTGTGTACTATTTAAACTAGGGAAAAATTTAAAACTTCCAAAAAGTGATGACGTCATTTTTGACAATTTTGTTAGTTGTATTGTTTTAATTTGCCTGCCATTGCGTAAACTTTCATGCGGCTCTATGTTATTACAAGAAAAAAAAAACCCGTGGTTTGGAAAAAAAGAATTTTTGGGAAAATTCCCCAAATTCAGTATCTCAAAGTGCAGATATATTAATTTTTATGCAAAATTTTTTAATCAAACCTACACCCCCTTTTGAAATGGCCGCTCAACTTGCCGAAAGCATTGCTGCCAGACCAGTTGCACAGAGAAAATTCAGTTGGGCCGTACGTGCGGTTGCTGGCTGGTGGGGGGGGCCCGAGAAAACTTTCCCTTTCCCTCCCCTCATTTCCAGCTTGGTCTCGCGCTGTAAACTCCCCTGCGACTCAAAACTATTAATTTGCTTAAAAACACCGTGGGGGAAGTGGACAGTGTATGAAAGGATTATGCCCCTTGTGAAGGGGTCTCGGAGGCTGGGGGGGGAGAAGAACAACAAAGAGGACAAAAGACGGAAAAAGGCGAGATGAGAAATAAAAAATTTTTTAATGCCACAACAAATACGGTGATTGTGGAATCTAGTTAAGATATTTTTTCACGTGTTGTAATGTTCCCATTAAAAGAAAAGGGGAAAAAAGGGAAAATGTGGGTTGGAGGAGGGGGGCATTTGGGGGAAAAATGGGGAAAGGTGATAAAGACTGATGAACGGGGGGGGAAAAGGGCCCCATCATCAGCAAAAATTCTAAATAAAGAATTCACTGAAAGGACTTTGCAAAAGGTAAGTCCCCCATTTAAAAAGCGAAGAGGGTTTTTTTTGGTGATGGGCCCTTTTCATGATGCCATGAAAAAATGTCGAAAAAGGGAACGGTTTCAATGAGTTAAAAAATTTTGTGCATTATTAAAACTGGAGGGTTTTCAATGAGTTAAAGGAAATTGTGATTATTTATTTAAAGGTTTCAATGGGGTTAAAGCGATTGGCTTTTTTCATTAAAACGGTTTAAATGAGTTAAGAAATTGTGCATTATTTTCTGAACGGTTTCAATGATTTTTAAAAGGTTTGTGCATTATTTCTTTTGAACGGTTTAAATGATTTAAAAAAAAAATTTTTTCATTTTTAAAGAACGGTTTAATGAGTTAAGAAATTGTGCATTATTTAAACTAAGGTTTTTAAATGAGTTAAAAAATTGTGATTTTTTAAATTTAAAAGGTTTCAATGGCTCAATAATTGCGATTATTAATTTGAACGGTTTAAATGAATTAAAAAATTGTGCATTTTTTAAATTGAAATTAAAGGCCCCCAGGCGCGAATTCTGTCTTAAATCACTTTTGGTCCTTTTATATTTTGGGAGAAGGGAAGAGAGGAAGAGAGAAAAAGACAAAGACAAATGTTTTTATTGTCATAGCATTAACCCTTTAAGACGGGGGGTGAACATGAAAAATTTGTTGAACTTTAATTTTTATTTTGTTTAAAATCCCTAAACAAAAAACGCACACAAAAAACGCCGCGCGCCACAAACAGACACCACACCACATACACAACACCACACACACACACACACACACCACACACACACCACACACACACAATTTTAAGGATCATCTTGACTGTTACTATTTTATTAATTTTTAAATGTTATGACATTTTTTAATTACTCTTTCTATCTTCATTGCCTGTGCTATAAATTTAGAAATTTTTAATAACAGTTTCATTACTATGGAAAGGATTTTTACAACTTTTTTCTGATCGGGAATGTTGGGAAGGTTTCCCAGTTTGGCCTTTTTTAGGATTTTCTTTAAAGGGCCAGTAAAAAAAAAACGAGTTTCTTTTCGAATCCTTTCACAGATGGGCATTTAATCTTTTTTGTCATTTCGAACCATAAAACATTTTTTAAGGCCACAAATGGGAGTCGAAAATCTTGAGAAGCTGTCTTTGCCATTATTGTAAAAATGATAAAATTTTTCGGTTAAAAAATTTTTTGAAAGAGTAAAAACCTTTATTTTATCTTTCCCCCAACCAGGTGCCCGTTTTTGTTTTAAAGCAGGAAATAAAACGTATCTTTAAATTGAATAAAGCAGTTCATACCCAACACCTTTACTCAACCAACTTGCCATACCCCTTTTCCCGTCAAAACTTTTTGACTTTTGTGCCCAAATTAAGTGACAGATTTGCTGCCTTAACAGCATTTCAAAGCCCCGTCTCATATTTTGACTGGGCAGTGACAGAGTTTCAACCGTATTTTAATAAAATTTATTTATGTCCCAAGAACAATGGGTTCTTGGTTTCTCCAAACACCGATTGTTTGAGGCATGCAGGGGGGGCATTTAGGGAAACTTTTTTGGCAAGGGTTTGGTACCGTTTCGTTTGTCTCAATCATTTTCTAGACCCCGACTTCGCTGCATATGTTTAAGATGGGTTTAATTTGCGAACAAAAAGTTTCCCGAACAAAGTGATCTATTTTACCCGGTTTTTTTTAAAGCTTTATGATTTCTATAACCCCCTTTTTCCCTTTTCTACGGGGCCGACAGAGCAGAAATTTCACTTAATTTGTCGAAAGAGCTGCCCCAAATTTTTTAAGAAATTTGTTACTTTAATCTTTTTCCCATGTACCACTTTTCCACAGGGCCAAATGTCCCCCCCTTCCCAAAATCATTCGTTTGTCTTTTCAAAGGGTTTAAAAGTTAAAAACCAAAAAAGGTCAGTTCTCTTTTTAAAAGTTTATTGATTTTTAGTCAATGGGCGTACAGACAAAAAGAAAAACTCATGCAAATAAAAAATAGAAATTTTTCAGTAGCACCCGGTATTAAAAGAATACCTGTTTTCCCCTTTTGAAAAACGTAGCCCGTTCTTTTTTAAGAAAAAAATAAATTTGGGGGCCCAACAGACGCCCTTTTTTCACCTTAGGACTTCAAAAAAATCAGAATAATTACACTTGTCCGCAACATGCCAAAAATTTTTGTATATGCTTCTAAAAGGGGATTTACAGTTTACCCTTTTTCACCATTTTTTTTATTATCGCCCAAAAACACATTTTTTTTTATGAATCAAATGCCCTTTTTGAATCGACAAAAAGCAACTAGTTTTGTTTTTTTTTGCAAAAAATTTTCAACAAAATTTCATACAAATTTGAAATTGATCGACATACCTTCCCCCGCTCTAAAAACCCGCTTGCCTTTCAATGATTTGCTTTCTTCTTCTGCCCCTTTCGTTATTTTTTTTTTGTATATGTGTTTAAACTTTATAACAACATTGTTTGGGCAATACCCCGAAATTGTCTGGCTGGTTTACGTCTTTTCTTTTGCAAAAGGTTCAAAAATAAATTTGACCATTCAAAGGAAAGACTCCCCTATCAAACAGTTTTTAAAGTAAACAACGGGGAAATCAACAATGAGGAAACAGCATGTTTTTAACTTTTTAGTGCATTTTGTTGGCCCTGCGCTTTTCCCCGGGTTTGAGTTTACCCATATGGGGACAACCCCCTGCTGGAAATAAGGGTTTTTTAAACATTAGTTGAGGTTTCATTATATCTTCCCTGAATCAAATTTCCCCCGTCTGTTCCTCGCCATTTGTTTTATTTAATACAAAAGAAGTGTTTATACCATTTTTTGAAGTGATTGTGTTTTAGTTAGCGATTTTCTGTTCACGATCGGATTTTTTTGCCAAACAGTTAGGATCGTTAATGGATGCTGCAAATTTTTCCCTCTGCTTGATCAAAATCACTTTTTTTTTGTTAAAAAATTTTTTTTTCCTTTTTTAAAAATAGGCTTCTTTCTTTTCTGGTTATATTTTTTTAACCCTTTAAATGCCCCTAACGGGGCGTCTTCCTTTTTTTTTTTCCTCTCAATTCGTCAAAAACCAGCGCTTTTTCTTTTGCGTCCTACTTTTTGTCAAGCACGCAGCAGGCTGCACAGTGAATTTGTAAAGTTAAATAGCTATTAATGTCAGATCGAGTTCCGTATAAGCTTTGTAGACATTGTTTTAAAGTGTACAGCTGTTGTTCTTTTCGTACTGGAATGATAGTATTCGACCCTATGATGGATTTTCCAGACTCCATTTTCAAAATCACAAAACTCTTTGCTATCACTTTTTCCCTACAAAAAAATTTTCCATTTGAATTCCCAGGTAATGCCCGAGTAATTTTTTCGCTTTACGCATAATCACAAGACTGTGTTAAAAAAAAATTCTAGTGCCCTTATCTATCACACTGCAGCCATGTGGCGAAAAAATATGTGAACTCACCATTAGAGTACTGGGCAAACCCCTTTACTATGAGCATTTTAATGAAAACCTATTTAATAAAGGGAAATTTCCAAATTTTTATCAAACATCTTTTTTATTTCCCCTTTTAACCCCCAACCACAATGTTTATCCGAATCGTAATCAGAATTGGGGAGGGGAAAATTTAACATTGATTCGAGTCTAGTTTGATCACAAGCTGTTCTGGGGATTAAAAATCACCAACTATCTAACATGAAAATCATGATTTTCGTAATTGTAGAATACTTTCCCCCAAAATACAAAAACCGTCTTTAATTTCCATTTGATCATAACGGTCCATTTTCTGGAAAACATAACAACCCCGTAAAAGAATATCTTTTCCCGGTTGCAAGATTTTTCAACTCTAACGCAAAAAGTATTACAAAAAGTTTAACTCGCCCTCGCACAAAATATCTAAGACTTTTCTAGGAGCAAAACGCCCCCCGAATTTCGGCCATGTCGAGAAGTTTTGGTGGGGGAAAAAACTTGACATGATCGAAAAAACCATTAAGTCAAAGGGTTTTTTCCCCAAAAGTTTCGTAAAACAAAATTTAAAAGAAGAAACTAATTTGAATGACATACACTTAAAATTGAGTACAGATTTTTACTTATATACAAGGAAAGTCAGTTCATCAAGATGCCTGCCCGTCCTATGGGTTAGTCCGTGTTGATCGCCGGGGGAGAGAGGGGAGAGAGGGGAAAAAAGGAGGAGGAGGAGAGAGAGAGAGAGGGGGGAGTGAGGGAGTGAGTGTGCGGCATATGCCGCGCGCAGGGGCCATGGTGTGTGTGTGTGCGGTGGCGGCGCGGCGCGGTGTATGTGTTTATTTATAAGTGAATCCCCACGTGGGTTTTGGTTGGGTGTGTGGGTGTGGGTGTGTGTTGTGTGGTGTGTGTTGTGGGTGTGTTGGGGTGAGTGCGCGCGCTTGTGTGTGTTGTGTGTGTGTGTGTGTGTGTGTGTGTGTGTGTGTGTGTGTGTGTGTTTGTGTGTGTGTGGTGCGTTGTGTGTGCGTTGTGCGTGTGTGTGCGCGCGCTGTGTGCGAGTAGTTTTGATCATTTATGTGTGGGTGTGTATGTGTGTGTGTGTGTGTGTGTGTGTGTGTGTGTGGTGTGTGTGTGTGTGTGTGTGCGCGCCTGCGCGTGTGTGTGCGCGCTTGCTTGTGTGTGTTTGTTCGTTTGTGTGTGTGTGTGTGTGTGTGTGTGTGTGTGTGTGTGTGTGTGTTGTGTGTGTGCACAATGCTAGCAGTGTGTATAGTACTTTAGAGTGCAAAAGAAACTTCACGGTATTTAGTAGTAAAGAAGAGGGCTCTTCATCTACGAGCACTGACGAGCATTTTATTTCCCCACGAGAACCAACAGAATTAAAAAAATTAAAGGAATCCGACGTTAACACACGCCTACCCACCTGCTCGCTCTCTCTCTCTCTCTCTCTCTCTCTCTCTCACACACACACACACACACACACACACACACACATACGCACACATACACACACACACGCCCCCCCCCCCCCCACACACACCACACATACACACACATTCTCCCCTCCCACACACTCACTCCATGGAGAGAAAGCAAAAGACTGAGTCCTACCGCAGGCAGGTCTGGCCGACACAAATGGATTCTCTGAAGAGAGAGCTTACTTGTTAGTGTTTCCAGCTTGTCGTCGGGGTCTGTTTCTGTCCTTTCTTCAATCGGCAGTCCTCAGGTCTAGCACAGAGTGCAAAGTTTGGTGTCTTTTCTGGTTTCCCAACCAACGGGGAACTTTTCTGTCTCCTCGACAAAGTGGAGAGCTTTCTGTCTTTGATTTTCAACGCATCTACTGGCTCTGCCTTTTCCCCTCACTTTTACGGCAACTTCCATATTCAAATGTGGCAGTATAAAATGTAACCCCGGTACACATTGTCACCTTGGTGATATTCTGCACTGACTTTTGCAGTACAATTTCTCTCTCCCACCGTACGATTACAGGACTATCACCCGAGTGACATTTTCTACCGACTTTGCGTCACAAAATGTCATCCGGTGCTTAGGCGACATTTCCTACCAGTAGGTCACATAACTATATGTCCACTGTGAAAAATGTTGTCGCCATATGTGAATATATTTGTCTGACCCGGTCAGTTTCTGTAATATTGGTGTACAAGGTGAAACAAGGATAAGATAAGATAAGATAATGTTGCTTATAGCCAGCCGATCGCAAAGGGCCACATCAGGGCAGTCACCACGTTAAAATCAACTCACAAGTCATTCATTCACACAATTCTTTAAAATACATCGAAAAACCCATCCAAAAGTTTAACATCTTTCCACTGTAAAATCTCAGATCCGACGAAAGATGTTAATCTCTTTCAAGAACTCAAAGATCGCGTCAGGTGGAACGTCTCTGAACAAGGTTTTCATGGAATCTGCTGTAAAATGTTTGTGTCTCACATCGTGCAAGTCCAACACTCTAAAAGAAATGTTTCATTGTGAGTGGCGCATGACATGGAATGCACCACGGCGCTTCTTCAGTCTTTAAAAGGTGGTCAATGGGTAAAATACGAATGGCCGGTGTGCAGCCGGCACAGAACTGTTGCTTCTTTACGACCACCAGACGTAGATGAGAGGAACTCCTTAAGGTTTGGACGGATCTGAAAGAGTTTGTTATCCGTCTGTGTGTTCCAATCCAATGAAACAAGGAGAGAATGATCCGAGATACATGTCTGTATGAGGCTTATCCCTGTTCGACGTAGAAACACTTACATCACAAAATGAAAACGACCTACCAGAACCGACCGCAGTTCATGTATTCACATAGGACTACTAGCATTACAGTGCGCATGGGTATGTGGACCTACCTGGTGTAGAACATCACCCCACGGGAGACACTCTGTACTGGGATGACCATTCTGTGCTGCAAACATCAATACAGACCTAAGGTGACATTTTGTACTACATTAACCATTTTGTGCCAAACCCTCACCTGAGGTGACATGTTGTACTAGCATAACCATTTTGTGCCAAACCCTCACCTGAGGTGACATGTTGTACTAGCATAACCATTTTGCGCCGTGGACATCGGTACAGACCCACCCCCAGGGTGACATTCTATACTGATATGACTAAATTTGACATGACGTCAACACAGAACCTTATCGGGGTGACATTCTGCGCTTGGATTGATGTCTTTAATTAACCGGACCGGCGGTACAGAATGTCACCATGTGACATTTTTCATTGCAGTGACATTTTGTAACGTTCTTCTGACACCACCTACCACAGCACCATCCACCTCCCCTCTTCTCTAGTCCATCTGCTTCACTCCGCTGTCTTTGAACAAAACAAGCCGACAAGAAAGCAAGCAAGCAAACAAACAAACTATCAAGCAAGCAAACAAGCACACCTTTCCCCCAGACATACGTAAAAAATAATAAATAAAAAAGAAGAAAAACAAAACAAAACAAAACAAAACAACACACACACACACACACACACACACACACACACACACACAAACCGGACAGCATCCGGTGCCTGTGATTTCGGTTTCGTATTCGTTGCATTTTTGTTCCCGGTGACGCAAGACTGGGAGGAATATAACGGGCACAGGTGACGTGATGTGAGGAACCAGAGAGCGAGCCAACACAGCAGATTTCGTCAGTCTGCAGGGAATCCACTTGGATCTCGCTTTTTTTTTTTTTTTTTTTTTTTTTCGGAATGCACTGAACAACCCCCGTTACTTCAGAGACAAACGCGAACGACTCGTAATGATATGAAAGCCGCAATTTTGCTGCGGATCGTGGTTCACTTAGGCCGTGCTCGTCTGCGCATGAATGTGTGTGTGTGTGTGTGTGTGTGTGTGTGTGTGTGTGTGTGTGTGTGCGTGCGTGCGTGCGTGCGCGCGCGCGCGTGCGTGCGTGCGTGCGTGCGTGTGTGTGTGTGTGTGTGTGTGTGTGTGTGTGCGTGCGTGCGTGTGTGCGTGTGTGTGTGCGTACGTGCGTCAGCGCGCGCGCGAGCGCGTGTGTGTGTGTGAACAGAGGAAGGCAGTTTAGAACAAAGATGCCTGCCATTAAACCTGTCTTGAGAAAAGAAACTATATGCGTCTGTATGCATTAAACAAAAAAGAAACAAAACAGCACAATTTCAAGGTTTTTCTTGGCTAAATTCGAAGGCGAATATATTTCACGGATTTATACTGAGCGTCATGTCATCAACATCATCATCATTATCATCGTCGTCGTCATCGTTATTATCACCATGATCATCATGGGTCATAATCATCAACGTCATCACCATAATCATCGCTATAATCGTCACAATTTATAGCTGTCATTGTCATCATTATCATCATCATCATCATCATTTTCACCATCATCATCATCATCCTCATCTTCATCATTTTCACCATCATCATCACGATCATCATCATCATCATTTTAACCGTCATCATCAAAATCATCATCATTTTCACCATCATCATCACTACAAACAACTCTGGAGAGCGCAGACCATCGCCACACAAAACCGTTCACAGGGGAAGTAACTGTTAGGAACAGTTCGAACGAGTTACTCTCATGCAGATCTTACAGAATGATTCTGGGAACAGCCAGGTTCTAGGTCTAAGCCTGTGAAAGAAGGTTAGGATCAGGATTAAGAACCTGTGATGCGCTGGATATGGAACGTATTGGACATACGACGTTTTGAAATGTATCCACGACCAAATGAGGCAATGCAATAAACACATTGTGTGTGTGTGTGTGTGTGTGTGTGTGTGTGTGTGTGTGTGTGTGTGTGTGTGTGGTGCACACGCAAAAGCGCTTGCTTGGTAAACTTTATTTGTAAAAAAAAAAAGCAGTTGCCTTCTCTTCCGTGACCTCTAAATAGTATTCATTCCCACGCCGCTCCTTCCCGCTCCACAGAACACATTCCTACCTAGCGCTGCCCCCAAGTCATTTTGGTGATGTTCAGTGCGGGAGTGTTTGGTCTTACACACACAGGAGCCCAAAACTGCTTGGCTTCCTATCGACGTAGATAATTGCTTTGTCGTGTAGTCAGCGCGAGCGATCGTCCTCTTCTGCGGGGTATTACTGAGTTCATCCATCGCCCTGATCCCATGAACTGACCGATAACGACAGTCACAGGCATGGACGCACAACGGAAATGGAAACTGAGGTCACTATGAGAGCAGTGTACGGCGGGAAGCAACATGCGATATTTTTTTGATGATCAGTTAGCACTTAGATCTAGATTATGAGGATGATGCTACGGATTTCTATATTGGTGATGACCACACGGTTGGTCTTACTCTTTGCTTTCGTTTTTTCGTACATCTCTGCGCCAACCCTGCCCCGTAAACATAGATCTTGAACTATTGGTTTGGAATTTGAGCAGTTTTTAGATATGAAACTCGTAGTTCAAGACTTGTAGTTCAAGTCTTCCCACCACAGCCCAAAAGCACACTGAACTCTTGGTGGACACACATTGCAGCAGAGAAATCCAACAACGCCTATGATTGGCTCAAACACAGCGCCTCCATCCTGCAACCGCACAACACTAACCACCGAATCATAATTTGGGGTGATCCTGGTCAAGTTTAACGTTGACACGTTTCGCGGCAATCCTAAATGCCAGCACGACCCACTATAGACACAAGTAATACTATATTCTTTCCAGCCACCCCCCCCCCCCCCCCCCCCCCCCCCCCCGTGAAGATGTCATGAAACAGCGAAGGCTGTAAAATATGACAAACGTGTTCAGTGATATTTTATCACGAACACGGGTACTTAACCCGGGGAAAATGTGATTCGTTACTGGAAGGTTTACTGGAAGATATGCAATGCAAACATTGCGAAAATAGTAAGCTGTTCCTATCGAGATCAGAGCGTTTCATGAAAAGTCCCCCCAGGAAAAGAGCAAACATAAAAAAGCTGGATCGCTTCGGTTCGACAGAGGCATGCAGGAAAAAAATTTCCCAAATGTGTTCTCACGTGGTCCGAGACGCCTTCTTTAAACACGTCAGCCAACACATTGCATGTGGAGGAAATCAGCTAGATTAAAAAAAAATTAAATCAGAACAGTGATCCAATTTATATCCATACATTTGAAAAAGAATGATGACAAATCACGCTAAAAAGTTGCTTTAAAAAACAGCAAAAACACGCTTAGGCTCCTTTTTTTTTTCCACATATTGTTTGAATTATAAAATTTTTCACCAAAATTTGCCGTAATCCCCAGATGATTTGGGAAAACAGGCCTAATTGTCGGACACGAATGAAAGGTCGATGCCTGCGACTAACGCACTTGATGAGTCTTTCATGTGTTAGTGCCCGCCGACCGAGAGGCGCGTCAAACGATCAGTACAAGGGCTGAAATTCCCCCCTTTTTTTCGCTCAGTCCACCACAGTTAAAACAAAAAATCCCGCAGCATTCCCAACCCATATCCCCAAAAAAAAAATGATTTTAAAGTTTAACTGAGACGGGAAAAATTTCTTTCAAACCTTTCCCAATGCGTTGTGTTTGCATTATGTCATTAATGCCGTGAATGTTGTTTCTTTTTCCCCACTAACGATCGAAGTTTTTTTAAATATCCAGTGATTACTGTTTCGTCGCCTATAAAGTTCAAATCGTACTGGGGACCACGCTGAAATTTCACGGCATTCTTTAGGACTAAAAAAATTTGAACAATCAGAGATTTTTTATCTCTTTCTCTATCTCCCCTCCCCGTCTCCCTCTTTCATTTTTTGTCCCACGTCCTCTCTGAGTGCGCACTCACACACACCCACACACACAACACACACACACACACACACACAACACAACACGTATAATTATATATATGAGATTCTATTTTAAAAAACCATTTTAACAAAATATATATATTATTATATATTTTTTTATTATATTATATTATTATATGTGTGTGTGTGTGTGTGTGGTTTCATGGCATACGGTGTGGTGTGTGTTTGTTGTGTGTGTGGTGTGTGTGTGTGTGTGTGTGTGTGTGTGGGAAAAGGGAGAGAGGAGAGAGAAAGAGAGAAGGGGGAAGGAGAAGGAGGGAAGAAGAGAGGGGAAAGAGAGGGGAGGAGACACGCGTGGAAAATGTGCCCACAAAAAACCCGCACGGTGTGGCTATTATTTTTTGTCAAAAGTTTTTTCACTAAGAATACATTAAAGAGGAAAAGGAATAGTTGTGCGTGTGTTGTGTGTGTGTGTGTTGGTGTGTGTTGGTGTGTGTGTGTGTGTGTGTGTGTGGTGGTGTGTGTGTTTGTGTGTGGCGTGTGTGTGTGGTGTGTGTGTGTGTGTGTGTGTGGTGTGCGTGGTGCGTGGTCGTGCGTGAGAGCGCGCGTGGTGTGTGTGTGTGTGTGTGGTGTGGTGTGTGCGCGCGCGAGTATGTGTTATATATTTACATACATAATTATATTTTATATATTTATTTATATATATATATATATATATTATATATTTATATGTGTGTGTGTGGTGTGTTGTGGTGTGTGTGTGGTGTGTGGTGTATGCGTGTGTTTGCGTGCGTGCGTGGTGTGTGTGGGTGGTGTGTTTTGTGTGGGGGTGTGTTGTGTGGTGTGTGTGTGTGTGTGTGTTTTGTTGTGTGTGTGTGTGAGGAGAGAGAGGAGGGGGGGGAAGAGAGAAGGAAGAAGAAGAGAAGAAGAGAAGAAGAGAGAGAAGAAGAGAGGAGGAGGGAGAGGAGAGAAGAGAGGAAGAGGGAGAGAAAATTTTTCTGACGGGGAAAAGTCTGCTCGTGAGGGAATCTAGTGTGACCTTCCCATTTTCCCAAATCCATTACTTGACACAGCAAAAAAAATGGGGGCGGTTGAAATGAAAGAAGTGAACGAAAATATGAGAGAGAGAGAGGGGGAGGAGAGGAGGAGGGAGAGAGAGAGTGTTCCCAAATTACGATGTGCTTTTGTAGTTTTGGGATGTATTTTCTGGTTTTTGCTCTGCATTTTGGGAAATGTGTTTTTTGGTTGGCCCAGTAGATTTGGGCGTGGGTTTTTTTTCACCTCCCAGTGCATTACAAATGATGTGTAAGTTCTACACTGCTGTGCAAAATCCACCCTCTTTTTTAAACCTCCCAGTGCATTCAAAATGTGTGAAGTTCTACATGCTGTGAAAAATCCAGCCTCCTCTTTTGCCATATTTCTTCTTTCTTAACCCCAAATGACATAACTTTTCCTTTTACTCCTTTTATGTCTTCACCCAAATCATGGCATTGTTTTGTGCTGCTCTTTCATGGTATACAGTGTGCCCACGCATAAAAAAAGGTGAAAGGTCGGAGCGCAAATGCGAAGTCAGGTGGGCTTTCACGTTAATCCTCATGCGCGGATGGTAGTTTTTAGCAATATTGGTCAGCAATGTCGTTTTTCGTAGTTTCTGAGATGCCTTAGAAAAAAATGGGGAAAAGAAACCCTTTAATGGGGCAAAAAACTGCAGAATGCGTCACCCGATATGTTGCTCAATGCAGGGAATTGCCCCTTGGGGTAATGCTTTGCTTTTCTAATTTTTGTTTTGATTTTTTGTTTTCAAAAAATCTTTTCTTGCGCCTTAAAAAAGTATTGAGCACTCGTGCCCAGATAGCGGCTTCGGAAAGGTCTGCCAGTCTTCAATGATGTTGATGAATTGTGCTGCAACGTGGTGACCCCGACGCCGAGCACCCTTATCAAACCATGCTTTGTCCCCGGGTTCCCCCCTAGTTTTGCTTTTCATTTTCACTGTTGTTCTTAGGTTCTCCCTTTTTTTTTTACCCCATCCCCTTTCTTTTTTTTCCCCTTTTTTTTCCCCCCCCTCCTCTTTTTAACCCCTGTTTATCTTACAGTTTCCCGTTTCCCCTTTCAGCACTGTAAACACCCTTTTCCCTTTTCCGCGGTGGTTTTCGTTTCAAAATGTGTCCTGTTCTTTCCCTCTTTCGTTTTTCTTCTTTTTTTTGCTTGCTTTTCCCTTGTCCTGTCTTTTTTTTAAATTGAACATCTTTTTTCACTTCCCTATCTTTTCTTCCTTTCGACGATTTCCACCATTTCCCCCACTTTCCCCTTTTTTCTACTTTTACCCTTTTTGCTTTTCCCCGGGCCTTTACCGCCCCCCCCCCACCCCTTTCCTCCATCCATCCCCCCCAATACACACCCGCCCATCCACTCCACCCCCGCCCTATAAACTTTCCATGTTCCCCAGTTTCGTATTGTTTGGTGACCCGTTTTGATTTTTGCGGTCTATTTGGGCTTTCAAAGCCCCTTTTATGATTTTTGTGCCCTCTTTTGTTTTGAACCTTTCCTAGTTTTCCTGTCCCTTTTGCTTAGTTTTCTCAGCCGATTCTTTTTGTGACGCTTTCCCACTTCACCTAATACTTTCGAAAATTTAATTTCTTTGTGACTTGTCTACTTCCCTGCTAGACGCGGTCAAATGTTTCTTGAAGTCGGAATTTGTAATTTGAGACTTGAAAATTTTAAGTGTTCGCTTCTATGGATCCGAGTTTAAAATTGGTCTGTGCGTGGAAACTGCTTTGTGTTTTTTTCCTTTTGCTATGGCAAAAGTTGACGCCCTACCTGGCCTCTGTTATTTTCTGTTTCGTGCTCCCGTACGTTAATGGGCGGGGGTTTGGAAAAAAATTTTTTTTGTAAGGCTTTTTTTTC
>CM031606.1:44050276-44052776 GCA_018398815.1 Conus ventricosus
GTGAGGAACCCAGAGAGCGAGCCACACAGCAGATTTCGTCAGTCTGCAGGGAATCCACTTGGATCTCGCTTTTTTTTTTTTTTTTTTTTTTTTCGGAATGCACTGAACAACCCCCGTTACTTCAGAGACAAACGCGAACGACTCGTAATGATATGAAAGCCGCCAATTTTGCTGCGGATCGTGGTTCACTTAGGCCGCTGCTCGTCTGCGCATGAATGTGTGTGTGTGTGTGTGTGTGTGTGTGTGTGTGTGTGTGTGTGTGTGCGTGCGTGCGTGCGTGCGCGCGCGCGCGTGCGTGCGTGCGTGCGTGCGTGTGTGTGTGTGTGTGTTGTGTGTGTGTGTGCGTGCGTGCGTGTGTGCGTGTGTGTGTGCGTACGTGCGTCAGCGCGCGCGCGAGCGCGTGTGTGTGTGTGAACAGAGGAAGGCAGTTTAGAACAAAGATGCCTGCCATTAAACCCTGTCTTGAGAAAAGAAACTATATGCGTCTGTATGCATTAAAACAAAACAAGAAAACAAAACAGCACAATTTCAAGGTTTTTCTTGGCTAAATTCAGAGGCGAATATATTTCACGGATTTATACTGAGCGTCATGTCATCAACATCATCATCATTATCATCGTCGTCGTCATCGTTATTATCACCATGATCATCATGGGTCATAATCATCAACGTCATCACCATAATCATCGCTATAATCGTCACAATTATAGCTGTCATTGTCATCATTATCATCATCATCATCATCATTTTCACCATCATCATCATCATCCTCATCTTCATCATTTTCACCATCATCATCACGATCATCATCATCATCATTTTAACCGTCATCATCAAAATCATCATCATTTTCACCATCATCATCACTACAAACAACTCTGGAGAGCGCAGACCATCGCCACACAAAACCGTTCACAGGGGAAGTAACTGTTAGGAACAGTTCGAACGAGTTACTCCTCATGCAGATCTTACAGAATGATCTGGGAACAGCCAGGTTCTAGGTCTAAGCCTGTGAAAGAAGGTTAGGATCAGGATTAAGAACCTGTGATGCGCTGGATATGGAACGTATTGGACATACGACGTTTTGAAATGTATCCACGACCAAATGAGGCAATGCTAATAACAACATTGTGTGTGTGTGTGTGTGTGTGTGTGTGTGTGTGTGTGTGTGTGTGTGTGTGTGTGTGTGCACACGCAAAAGCGCTTGCTTGGTAAACTTTATTTGTAAAAAAAAAAAGCAGTTGCCTTCTCTTCCGTGACCTCTAAATAGTATTCATTCCCACGCCGCTCCTTCCCGCTCCACAGAACACATTCCTACCTAGCGCTGCCACCAAGTCATTTTGGTGATGTTCAGTGCTGAGTGTTCTGGTCTTACACACACAGGAGACCAACTGCTTGGCTTCCTATCGACGATAGATAATTGCTTTGTCGTGTAGTCAGCGCGAGCGATCGTCCTCTTCTGCAGGGTATTACTGAGTTCATCCATCGACTGATCCCATGAACTGACCGATAACGACAGTCACAGGCATGACGCACAACGGAAATGGAAACTGAGGTCACTATGAGAGCAGTGTACGGCGGGAAGCAACATGCGATATTTTTTTGATGATCAGTTAGCACTTAGATCTAGATTATGAGGATGATGCTACGGATTTCTATATTGGTGATGACCACACGGTAGGTCTGTACTCTTTGCTTTCGTTTTACAGTACATCTCTGCGCCAACCATGCCCAGTAAACATAGATACTTGAACTATTGGTTTGGAAATTTGAGCAGTTTTTAGATATGAAACTCGTAGTTCAAGACTTGTAGTTCAAGTCTTCCCACCACAGCCAATAGCACACTGAACTCTTGGTGGACACACATTGCAGCAGAGAAATCCAACAAACGCCTATGATTGGCTCAAAACACAGCGCCTCCCATCCTGCAACCGCACAAACACTAACCACCGAATCATAATGGCGTGATCCTGGTCAAGTTTAACGTTGACACGTTTCGCGGCAATCCTAAATGCCAGCACGACCGACTATAGACACAAGTAATACTATATTCTTTCCAGCCACCCCCCCCCCCCCCCCTGTGAAGATGTCATGAAACAGCGAAGGCTGTAAAATATGACAAACGTGTTCAGTGATATTTTATCACGAACACGGGTACTTAACCGGGAACTGTGATTCGTTACTGGAAGGTTTACTGGAAGATATGCAATGCAAACATTGCGACAAATAGTAAGCTGTATCCTATCGAGATCAGAGCGTATCATGCAAAGTCTCCCCAGGAAAAGAGCAAACATAAAAAGCATGGACTCGCTGTCGGTTCGACAGACGAGCATGCAGGAAGAACATCTGCCAGAATGTGTTCTCACGTGGTCGTAGACGCCTATCTTTAACACACTGTCAGCCACACACATTGCATGTGGAGAGAAATCAGCTAGATTAAAAAAAAAATTAAAATCAGAACAGTGACTACCAATTTATATCCATACATCTTGAAAAAGAA
>CM031606.1:44055276-44080276 GCA_018398815.1 Conus ventricosus
TTTCTTGTGTACACAGTGTGCACACGCATAAAACAACAGGTGAAAGGTCAGGAGCGCAAATGACGAAGTCAGAGCTGGTCTTTCACGTTAATAATCCTCATGCGCGGACGGTAGTATCAGCAATATTGGTACAGCAATGTCGATTTTTCGTACGTTTCTGAGATGCCTTAGAAAAACAACTGGGCAATGAAACCTTATAATGAGGCAAGAACCGCAAAATGCGTAACCCGCATATGTTGCTCAATGCAGGGAATTGCCTTGGCGTAATGCTCTTGCTTTTCTAATTTTTGTTCTCTGATTCTTTGTTTTCAACACATCTCTTTCTTGCTGCCTTAAGGAGAGATATTCGAGCCACTCGTGCCACCAGATAGCGGCTTCGGAAAGGCCTGCCCGTCATTCAGATGATGTCGATGAATCTGTGCTGCAACGCTGGTGACCGTGACGCCGAGTCACCTTCGTCAATCACTGCTTTGTCCTGTGTTCCCCCGTAGTTTCTGCTTTTCATTTTCACTGTATGTTCTCTAGCTCCTCTGCTTTTATATTACCCCCATCCCCATTTCTTATCTTTTCTCTACTTTTCATCCCCCCCCCCCCCCCTCCTCTTTTTTAACCGCTGTTTCATCTTACAGTTTCCTGTCTTCCCCCATTTCAGCACTGTAAACACTATCTTTCCTTTTCACGCGGTGGTCTACGTTTCAAACTGTGTCCTGTTCTTTCCGTCCTTTCGTTTTTTCTTCTTCTTTTCTGTTTTGCTCTTTTTCCTTGCTCCTGTCTCATTTTCTTAACTTGAACAATCCTTTCTCACTTCCCTATCTTTTCTTCCTTTTCGACGATTCCTACCATTTCCCTACTTTCCCAATTCTTTCCTACTTTTACCCATCTCTTGTCTTTTTCCCGGCCTTCACCGCCCCCGCCCCTACCACTTCTCCTCACATCCATCCACCCAGTACACATCCCGCCCCACTCCACTCCACCCGGCCATATAAGCTTTCCATGTTCCTGAGTTTCGTACTCTGTTTGGTGACCCGTTTTCGATTTTTGCCTGGTCCTATTCTGACTTTCAAAGACCCTTTCATGACTTTTTGTGCACCTCTTTCTGTTTCTGAACCTTTCCCTAGTTTTCCTGTCCCTTTCGCTTAGGTTTCCCAGCCCGATTCATGTTTTGCTGACGCTTTCCCACTTCACCTAATACTTTCCGAACTTTAATTTCTTTGTGACTTGTCTCACATCTCCATGCTAGACGCGGTCAAATGCTTTCTTGAAGTCGATGAATTTGTAGTAGAGACTTAGATATTGAAGGTGCTTCGCTATCATATGGATCCGATGTTGAAGATCTGGTCTGTGCGTGGAAGCCTGCTTTGCTGTTTACTTCCCTTTGTTGCTATGGCAATGATTGACAGTCCATACCTGGCCTCTGTTATTTTCTGTTTCGTGCTCCTGTACGTTAATGGGCGTTAGGATGTAGCTCTCGGATCCACTTCTCCCCTTTCAACCCTTTCTTGTGTCGCACAGGTCTAGGAAGTCTTCAGGTTCCCAGGGTTTGTCCTTCTCTTTCTATACGTCCAGGATGTTTTCCCCTGCCATTTCAGGTTCCTCTGACGATATTGTTGATGGAACTGCAGCAGATCTGCCGATGATGATTGCCTGTAAATCGCTTTGGTCGCTGGATTTTCGGGTTTTCAGATTCAAGATTGCACGTGGACAGTTTTGCTTGAAATTCTTCTTAAATTCAACCTGATTGTCACCAGTACCTTAGCATCAGGGGAACGATGAAAACATTTTCCTGATCCGCAAGGGTGCTTCAGTCAGTCCTGTATGGTGTGGCAATCTAAAGTTTTCTGTTCAAAGCGGTCTCTCTTTTATCCTAGCGGTTATTCTGTCCTGCGCTGTGTGACAGTCTTAGATTTTCTGTTCCAGGCAAACTCTCTTTCGTTGCTGGGGATCATTCAATCCGTCGTATGTTGCGTGGCAATCTAAGGATTTCTGTTCAAGGCAGTTGTCTTTCATCCGGTAGATTATTCGGTCTGCCTCAACCCCCCCCCCTCCTCCCTCCCCCCCCCCCCCGCCTCCAACACAACCCTCTGTCCTCAATCCCAAACCTCTCCCCACACACTCATGTCAGATGGACAACTCAGCAGAGGGAATTAAGCCCAGTTGACCTTCTGCTTGAGGAGAGAAGCCGATGGTGCATCCGTCTGAAGCATGCAGCTGTGATTATATGCGTGTACCGTGTAATGAGGATGCGCATAATTGCATGTAGATGTGTCTGATTTCACCTCCACGTGCGTGCATGCGTGCGCGCGCGCATTCGCACACACACACAAACACACAGAGAGAGAGAGAGAGAGAGAGAGAGAGAGAGAGAGGAGAGAGAGAGAGAGAGAGAGATTATTTATGTGTAATGATGTATGCGCGTGATTGCTTGTAGATGTCTGTTTCCATCTCCGCGCGCACACACACACACACACGCACAGTGTGTGTGTGTGTGTGTGTGTGTGTGTGTGTGTGTGTGTGTGGTGTGTGTGTGTGTGTATGTGTGTGTGTGTGTGTGTTTTGTGTGTGTGTGTGTGTGGCGTGCATGCGTGCGTGCATGCGTGTGTGAGTGTGTGTTGGCGTGTTTATGCGTGTGTGTGAGCACGCCCACGCATTTTATGTGCACTTGTATGTCTGCATGTGTTTGTGCGTGCATACATGTCTGTGCGTGTTGTGTGCAAGTGCGCACGCGCATACAAGCTGTAGTGAGTGCATTACTATATGTATGCCATGGCTTGTGGACGTGAAAGCAAAAGCGAGAAGATAACAGACCGATGAACACACGCCTGAAGTGCATGGTTAACATCGGTTCGCTTGCAAAGAGGATCTGTGGCAAGGGTGGAACAGGGGTCGGTCATCCTACAGATCCCGAGGAGAACGTGGGGCTGGGCACGGCACTTTGTCAGGAGACCAGCATCCCACAGACCTGAGGAGAACGTAGGGCTATGCAGGATACATTGCCAGGACACCAGCATCCTACAGATCCTGAGGAGAACGTAGGGCTATGCAGGATACATTGCCAGGACACCAGCATCCTACAGATCCTGAGGAGAAAGTGGGACTGGGCACGACACATTGCCAGGATACCAGCATCTCACAGATTCCTGAGGAGAACGTGGGGCTGGGCACGACACATTGTCAGGACACCAGCATCCTACAGATCCTGAGGAAACGTGGGGCTGGGCAGGACACATTGCCAGGACACCAGCATCCTACAGATCCCGAGGAGAACGTGGGGCTGGGCAGGACACATTGCCAGGACACCAGAAATCCTACAGAGCCTGTGGAGAACGTGTGCCTGGGCAGGACACATCGCCAGGACACCAGCATCCTACAGATCCTGAGCAAAACGTGGGGCTGGGCACGACACATTGTCAGGACACCAGCATCCTAAAGATCCTGAGCATAACGCGGGGCTGGGCAGGACACTTTGTCAGGACACCAGCATCCTACAGATCCTGAGGAGAAAGTGGGACTGGGCACGACACACTGTCAGGACACCTGCATCCTACAGATCCTGAGGAGAAAGTGGGACCGGGCACGACACATTGCCAGGACACCAGCATCCTACAGATCCTGTGAGGAACGTGGGGCTGGGCAGGACCCCATTGCCAGGACACCAGCATCCTACAGATCCTGTGAGGAACGTGGGGCTGGGCAGGACAATTGCCAGGACACCAGCATCCTACAGATCCTGAGAGGAACGTGGGACTGGGCAGGACACATTGCCAGGACATCAGCATCCTACAGATCCTGAAGAGAACGTGGGCTGGGCAGGACACATTGCCAGGACACCAGCATCCTACAGATCCTGTGGGGAACGTGGGGCGGGGCAGGACACATTGCCAGGACACCAGCATCCTACAGATTCCTGAGGAGAACGTGGGGCGGGCAGGACACATTGCCAGGACACCAGCATCCTACAGATCCTGTGAGGAACGTGGGGCTGGGCAGGACACATTGCCAGGACACCAGCATCCTACAGATCCTGAGGAGAACTGGGGCTGGGCAGGACACATTGCCAGGACACCAGCATCCTACAGATCCTGTGAGGAACGTGGGGCTGGGCAGGACACATTGCCAGGACACCAGCATCCTACAGATCCAGAGGAGAACGTGGAGCTGGGCAGGACACATTGTCAGGACACCAGCATCGTACAGTCACCTGTCCGGCTCTGATCTGAAACCTGCAGGCGACAGGGGAGAGGGCACGACCCCGAGACAGCTGGAGGAGGCACTGAGTCAGAGCTGACGAGGATGGGATCCAACAGCCGCCCCAAAGGGGAGGGGAGCCAAGAGCACTTTCTGTCCCCCCTCTGTCTCCATCCCAATATTTGAAGCCAATGATACACAGAGTAACCGAGACGAAAAGGAGACAAAGGAGGAAAAGATAATAACACGCTTTTGGTCATGATATTGCGTGTTTCTGAATGACATTTTGATGAGATGTTATGGCAAAATCTTGGCTCTGGTTGCATCAGACGGCGCTTTTTTGTTAAAAAAAAGAATGATCTGTATTAAATTTTCACGATACGACGCCTTTCAACCTGCCTACTTTCAGAATTTGAAAGATCACACACACACACACACACACACACACACCACACACAACACACACACACACACACACACGCGCGCGCGCGCACGCGCGCGCGCGCGGATGATGTGTTTACCCAAATGTCAGTTTAAACTGTCCCTCCCCTCCCCCCTCCACTTCCGTCACTCCCTCCCCGATGCCCCGTATCTTCAGACGAAACTGCAGAGTTGACGACGCTAAAGAAACGTTGTTCACTGACTTTGTTACTGTGGACAACTACGACAAGGGAGGTAAGAACAGCCAGGAGAAGGAAGAAACTGAATAGGACGGTGGAGAGTTGAAGAGAAAGAAACCAGGATGCGTGATTAGGTGGGAAAGGGGCTGAGGGGAATGAACGGGGGGGGGGGGGGGGGGGGGGTGACTGAACAACAGGGTTCTCTTTGTCTTGTCGGGAATGACGTATCAGGGGAGACAATTTGCCCGTCGGAAGACGCTCTCCAATCTCGTCTGTCTACTCCTCGTTTCTTTCCGTTCTTCTCCTTTCTGTCTGTCTGGTAAATGATCCGAGTGGGAGTGAGCCACTGCCAGGGAAGAGAGAGAGAGAGAGAGAGAGAGAGAGAGAGAGAGAGAGAGAGAGAGAGAGAGACAGAGAGAGAGAGAGAGAGAGAGAGAGAGAGAGAGAGAGAGGAAGGGAGGGAGGGAGAGAAATTGGGGTAGTGTAAAAGTGAGAAAGACAAAGAATTCAAGAGAGAGAGAGAGAGAGAGGAGAGAGAGAAGAGAGAGGAGAGAGAGAGAGATTTCGTTTTTGTTTATTCAGATTTTGCTGTACATATCCTTTTATGCAGGATACTTAACAACATTTTATATGGAAAAGCATACTGAAATTAAAAACGCATACAGTATGGTTCTAATCTTCATCTCTTTTATTCTCTGTTTCTCTTTCAAATACAAAACAGCCAAATATGGCTGTCTACTTTAACAATTTAACCAGCGAGGCAATGTGGCTGTTTTGACCAACATATCATCAATCTAAACACAATGGCAAGTTTCATAGACATGACGTCAATTTTGTTTATTAACTTCGGAGATTGAGGGCGCCTTGACGAGACGCTATATCATACCATTTTTTCCCGGTAAAAGTTATGGAAAACAGAAAGAAAAGACCTATACACGTGCACTCTCAGAGGTCACACAATCACACACAGACACACTCTCTCCCTGTTTTTAAATGGAGTGGGGGTTGGAGAGAGCTTACACCACACGGCTTACTTTTTTGCTCCTGTCCCTGGCTGAAGGAGATTCATACCACCCAGCTATGGAAAAAAGTGACTACACTTTCAATGATGGGCCAGTAGAATTGGGTCAAGACTGCAGGACTAGTACCAGACTTTTTCGGATGATGCAACAAACACAGCCTCTGCTGTGCTTTGTTACAAGGTGGTGTGGTACTGGCGTTCCTGCCGCGTGTGTTAGAGATGTCTACACCTGAAAACTTGATATGAAGGCTTGCATGGTAGTGTCATCAGAGAACTTAGTCAACCATTTCCCCAACGTCTTCTCTATAGGCTGTTTGATTACTACGAGATATGAAGGCTTCCATGGTAGTGTCATCAGAGAACTTGGTGACAGCAACAGATCGGCTAAACGAAAATCTTTGCTGAACACTATGAATAGCAATGACGATAAAACATAACCTTGGGGAGCGCCAGTGTTTGAAATCATCTTGTCACACATTAGTTTTCTACTCTGACTATTCGGGGTCAATAAGTAGTCAGGCAGTGTGGTGTGTGTGTGTGTGTGTGTGTGTGTGTGTGTGTGTGTGTGTGTGTGTGTGTGTGTGTGTGCGCGCGCGCGCGCGTGTGCTTAAGCGGATTCAGCGTATTATGTCAGTAGACACCTTGTTTTACTAGACTACTTCTGCAGTTGAGATCATGTGTTTTCAGCAATGCTCGACAGAGATGCACCCAAAAAGGGAATACCCTTGAAGCACAAGGCCGAAAGCGCGAAGTTTGAATGTCGAGAAACGTGAGGGGTGCAAACCGGCCACAAATGTAAGTGTCAAACACAGAAACATAGCTTTTCAGTAACATACACACGTTTTACTTAAATCCCTGTGTGCACACCAAAATGCTGAGCGGGCTTTGGTTAATTTTGTGCATTTTTACGTTGGCCTGATCCTGATTACCCTGTCTTTGAAAGAGAATACTTCAAGAGGTTTCTTTGATCTTATTTATACTATTCGGTCATTTTAGCTCACACGTTGTGGTAATTCAAACCATTGCGATTTCAGGTAAGGTACTTACGTGGAAACAGAAAAAGTAAAGAAAGGAACGTCAAGAAACTGGCCAGTCTGTGCACAAATGCTTGAAATGCTTACAGTTAGCGTGCTCTTTTTTTTTCTTTTTTTTTTTCTTAAATTCCACATTTGCGCTTTCAGGCATGCGTTCAGTCTGACAACTACAGAAGATCGCGCTTTTCGGGCGCACCCTTGGCAAGGAATGGTGACGATGAAAGAAATGTTCACAAAGCCACCCTAAAACAGGACGTTCCGCTTTTGATCAGACAACAAGGGACACTGAAGAGAGGCAAATCTTTCCTCATACCCAGTCTTTTTCTAGGGAAGGATGGAAAGGTGAGGGGGCGGGCAGGGATGTAAGGGTATGTATGTGTGTGGTGGGAAGGGTATGTTGTGGGGACGGCGCGCGGAGGAGTCCTCTTTAATCACGTAGAAAGCTACAATCACGTGTGGCATTTATGCAAGAAACCAGCTCTTCCCTACGCATTCTTTTTCATTCTTCTTTTGATTTTTTTTTTATACTAACGTATTAAAAAATCCTTTCCTAGAAAACACAGCTTCAGCTGAAAAAAAATGCCCAGCAAAACTCTCTGACCTTTTCCGTTCGTAGGCGATTGTCAAAAACCATTCTCTGGGATTTGGGCTTCAGGAAATTAAGTTCTGGGGCTTTTTTGTTTAGAAATCTCTTGCTGCTTCAACGCTTTGGTTGGTTATACATACGCATGCCCATGAAAACAACACAAATAAAAGTACCAAGTTTGAATATTTCTTTAATCCACTTTAGGCATCAAGAAGAAAAGGCTCAATAACATTTAACAATTGTCGCACAAATACACGCACAAATTACATACATATACGCGCGCGTGCGCGTACATACACATACACACGCGCGCGCACACACACACACACACACACACACACACACACACACACACACACACACACACACACACACACACATACACACACACGTGCAGGGTGAGAAGCATTCAGAGTGTGTAAAAAAAAGGCGATGTGATTTGCCTGTAATCATCAGTCCTTGGTTTTGTTGAAGGTTTAATAAACCAAAAATTTCAACTGCTACTACCTGGGTGTTGGCTGCTTTTTTCATCACACACACCACACACACACACACACACACACACACACACACACACACACACACACACACACACATACACACATAAGCACACACACACACAAACAAGCACACACATACACACTTACTGGTTGCATTCGTACATATTACGCACATTCCCTGAGTTTCTGGAATTTGAGAAAGATTTTAGAATTGCCCGAGTGTTCTAGGAATTCCAGACTTGCCCGCCGATTCCAGAACTACTTAGGATTATTCCAGAATCAACTTGGTTCAGGAGCGCTCTGTCTGTGGCTTTTGGGGAAAAGAAAAGTGTCATAACTTCTCAGAACAAAATAATGTCACCAATGCTATGAGGAACATGTCGTCATAAGGCTGAATTCCTTCCAAGGGTAAATAACTCCGGACATCAAAGAAAAAAAAAACACACTTTATTTTGCTTTGAAGTCATTTTAGTAGTCCTTAACACAAAAACTTCAAAAGATACGAAAGACTGACCGGCCACCATTTAAAAAATGACAGAAAAAAAGGAAATGAGAAGGCATGGAAACCGTCCAGTCAATGGTGAAGGAGGCTCAAAAACCGGCACTGGTTCAGTGGCAGGGGCATTCGGCACGGGTCGCATCCTGTAAGTGGGCTGTAGTCCAACGGTTAGAGCTTTTGTCTGCAGAGCTCACCGAACGCGAGTCAAGTTACTAATGAGGTCGGATTTTGTTTCGGCTTGAAACGCTCTTTGTACACCCGGCAGTAAACGGGTTCTCATTCAGTTCTGGAAATTGAAGGCCAGTCTAGGTGTAGTAAGTCCCAAGTCGATGCGGCTCGGTTCTAAATCACGGTGTCTTCACTTCCAGGTTCTAGGTCACAGGTTGTGGGTTAGGGTTAGTATTATGGAGCTGGTAGGCGCTGGAAGTACTGGATGTAGGGATGTTTGTGAGGTTTCCGCATGTGGTGGGCAATGTAACCAGTATCTGTTTTACGCGCGCGCGGTGCGCGCGCGCGTGGTGTGTGTGTGTGTGTGTATGAATTTTGTGAGTGTGTGTGTGTGTGTGTGTGTGTGTGTGTGTGTGTGTGTGCGTTTTGTGTGTGCGTGTGTTGTGGGGTGGTGTGTGTGTGTGTGTGTGCGTGTGTGTGTGTGTGTGTGTGTGTGTGTTGTGTGTGTGTGTGTGTGTGTGTGTGTGTGTGTGTGAGAGGAGAGAGAGAGGTGTGGAGGGAGGAGAGAGAGATGAGAGAGAGTGAGAGAGAGAGAGAGAGAGAGAAACAGAGACAGAGAGTCAGAGAGACAGACAGTATATGTATGTGCGTGTCGTGGTAAACTTCAATATTTGAAAAAAAAATAACTGCTCATCTCTGTGACCTCTAAGTGGTATTATTCCCACACCGCTCAGTCCTGCTCCTCCCAACACATTCACACCTCGGTTTGCCCAAGCAGCCTACAGGGAGCAAATCCATATCAAGTAAGGCCCCCACAGAGGAGACACTGCGCTGCCACTGAGTCACTTCGACGGTGTGAAGTGGTGCATGTCTGGTATTACATACCCAGGAGACGAACCTCTTCACTCTTATAGACCATTATAATGGCTTAGTCGTGGAGCCAGCGCGAGTGAGAGCCCCCCTCTGGAGAACAGTTCAAAGCCCATCCAACGACAGACCCCATGAACTGTCCAGTACCGACAGTTGGACTCGGGTCGCTATGGACATGGAAAGAAATGAAAACTGAGGTCCTTATGAGAGCAGGGTATGGCGGAAAAAATATATCCGACATTTTTTTTTTAAAGGTCGATTAGGACTGAGATAATGAGGATCATGCTATAAATTTCTAATTCTGGTAGGAGACACCTGTAGGTCTGTACTTTTACATTCCTTTTATAATTACAGCTCTGTCAAATACGCGCAAGAAATCGATTTTGTAGTTGTTGGTCGGGAATCTGAGCAGCTCTTAGACACGAACTCGATGGTAGTTCAAGCTTCCCATCTCAAATAGTACACTGAACTATGGTAGGCGCGCATATGCAGAGAATTCAACAATGAATGCCAATGTGGGATCCGAACACGCGACTCCCCCACCCTGCAAGTCAAAACACCCACTGTTTTTTGGTGGCTGTTCCCTGGTAAAGTTTATCGATGATCGTTATCGGCGTTTAGTATGCCAGCATGACCGTATGGACATCAGTAAAAGTATAACCTTTCAACATGCCCCAAATGGCAAGGCGGTAAAAACCTCCAATTCATGTTTTATTTTCAACATCAACGTGGCCTGTACAGGAACTGTGATATTACTTAAAGGGATATAGATTTACAGAAGATACATGAAAAACATTGCGAAAAAGGTAGGCGGTTTTAAAAAGATCAAAAGTTTTAGTGCAATTTTATCGGGAAAAAAGAGCAGATGTAACAGGTGGAATTTTGTCGATTTAATGGACGAACAGGTCAACGGACCTCCCAGGAAAGGCAGATGAAACAGGATGAATTTCTGTGATTAATGGACGAACGGTCAACGGCCACCTGCCGGGAAAAAAGAGCGATGTAAACAGGATGGAATCTTCTGTCGTTTTAAAAGGGGAAAAAAGGTTAAAAGGTATCTGCCAAAACGTATTTGAAGGGGGGTGAACGCCTACTTTTTGGGACAGATGGCCATTTTCCCCGTATGAAAGAAATCACTGATGTATAAAAAAAAACTGGGGTACAAGATACCCAAAAAATTAAAAAAAAAAAAAAAACCCTATTAGGTTTGTTGTGAATATTTACGGAACCCAGTAGAAAATTAACATAAAAGCAGAAACTGGGAATATTTGGCTATTTTTTTTTTTCCATAATCAGTGATGAATTACCGACAACTTATCACTTTGCCATAACTGCCCAAAATGATTTGGGCATAGGTCTTTTCGTCATGACAAATGTGAGGTCCAAGCTCAAGATAACTCAATTGATGAGTTTTTCTGCCTTATAGCCCCCCCCCCAGTGGCGCGTCAACAAACAGTGCAAGGCAAAAATTCCCAAAACCCCCGCCCCTTCTCGCTCAACCCGAAAGGGATAAAAAAAAATCCGTCGCTTTGCCCAAACCCCTGGTTACTAATCAAAATCTAAAAATATTTAAATTTAATTGAAACTGGAATTAACGTTAAATCATTCTTGCTGTGTGACTTGCTCTATGGTCATGTAATGCCCTGAAATTTTTTCTTTTTTTCCCAAAGATCAACAATACTGTACAAAAAAACAATGGTTCCCGGGTTCTACACGATAAATTTTTTTTTAAAAATTCGCAATGAAAAAATTCTCTGACTTTTTACAAAATTCTTTTAAACCCAAAGAAATATAGGAGAAAGGCTCTCTCTCTCTCTCTCTCTTCTCTCTCTCTCTCTTCTCCGCCCTTCTGTCCACTTTTACTTGTCTCTTCATCCATACCCCCGGGGCTGCGCGCGCCACGCACGCCGCACGCACGCACGGCACCCAAAACCACAACACACACACACCACCAGCACACACTCCTATTTCTGTATGTGTGCGTGTGAGTGTGTGTGTGGAAAGGGGAGAGAGAGGAGAGAAGAGAGGAGAGGAGAGAGAGATGGAGAGAGGAGAATCACGATGAGTGCTTGTATTTTTTGGGAAAGTCATTTTGGGGGCAACCTGATTATGGGGTTGGGATTTTTTTTTACTCCCTCTCTCTCGTTCTCAGCGCATTCACAAATGATGTGGTTAAGAACTCCCGAACTGCATAGCAAAATCCAGTATCTTCTCTCTCTTTGCCACTTTTTTTTTCTTTCCCTTATAACTAATGATGTAGCTTTTCCCCTCATTCTTCTTCTGTTGTTAACATTTTTGGGTTATCTTGATTGTCAACTGTATTACATTTGAACATTTCTTAACCAACATGTGTTACAGGTTTGTTCTAGTTTGCCTTTGGTTTAAGTTTTATTCAGGAAGTGTCGATGCAGGCGGATTATTCCATCTCCTGCATTACTGGTCTGTCAAGCCAAGAGTCTGCATACGGAGGCTTACACAAATGAATGAAATCTTTAACTATTCCTCGTTCAATTTATGTCAAACTTTAAAAAATGATTATCTTATAATTGATGTCTGAGCAGCAGCAAAGGTTTGTTCAGTAACCTCGCAAGAACGGCGATGTCTTCATCCAAATCACTCTTTCTTGTGTATATAATGTGCGCACACATAAAGCAACAGGTAAAAGGTCAGGAGTGAAAATGACGGAAGTCAAAGCGGGTTTTTCGTGTTGACAATCTGCTTTTGCGGACGGTGGTATCAGCAATAACTGATACAGCAATGTTGATTCGTCATACATCTGCGGGGCGCCTGAGAAAAGAACTGAGCAACAGAACTGACCCTTTTCACACTTTTTTTAAAAAACCCTTTTCACACTTTTTCTGACCCTTTCCCCACTTTTTCTGACCCTTTCAATACTTTTTCGGACCCTTTCCCCACTTTTTCTGACCCTTTCCCTACTTTTTTTTTACCCTTCCCCACTTTTCCTGACCCTTTTCCCACTTTTTCTGACCCTTTCCCCACTTTTTTTTTTACCCCTTCCCACTTTTCCTGATCCTTTTCCCACGTTTTCAGACCCTTTCCTCACTTTTCTTTTTACCCCTTCCCGCATTTTTTCTGACCCTTTTCCCACTTTTCCTGACCCTTTTCCTGATCCTTTTCCCACTTTTCCTGATCCTTTTCCCACTTTTTCTGACCCTTTCCCCACTTTTCCTGATCCTTTTCACACTTTTTCTGACCCCTTCCCCACTTTTGTTTTACCCTTCCCACTTTTCCTGACCTTTTCACACTTTTCCTGATCCTTTCCCCACTTTTTCTGACCCTTTCCCCACTTTTATTTTACCCTTCCCCATTTTTCTGACCCTTTTCACACTTTTTCTGACCCTTTCCCCACTTTTTTTTTTTACCCCTTCAATACTTTTCCTGACCCTTTTGCCACTTTTCTGACCCTTTTCCCACTTTTCCTGATCCTTTCGCCACTTTTTCTGACCCTTTCCTCACTTTTTTTTTTACCCCTTCCGCACTTTTCCTGACCCTTTCCCCACTTTTTCTGAGCCTTTCCCCACTTTTCCTGATCCTTTTCACACTTTTTCAGAACCTTTCCCCACTTTTTCTGACCCTTTTCCCACTTTTCCTGACCCCTTTCCCACTTTTTCTGACCCTTTTCATACTTTTTCTGACCCTTTCCCCACTTTTCCTGACCCTTTCCCCACTTTTCCTGACCTTTCCCCACTTTTTCTGACAGTTGTCACATTTTTTTCTGACCCTTTCCCCACTTTTTCTGACCCTTTCCCCACTTTTCCGGACCCTTTCCCCACTTTTTCTGACCCTTTCCCCACTTTTTCTGACCCTTTCCCACTTTTCCTGACCCTTTCCCCACTTTTTCTGACAGTTGTCACATTTTTCTGACCCTTTCCCCACTTTTTCTGACCCTTTCCCCACTTTTCCTGACCCTTACCCCACTTTTTCTGACAGTTGTCACATTTTTTCTGACCCTTTCCCCACTTTTCCTGACCCTTTCCCCACTTTTTCTGACCCTTTCCCCACTTTTCCTGACCATTTCCCCACTTTTGCTGACCCTTCCCCACTTTTCCTGACCCTTTCCCCACTTTTTCGGACCCTTTCCCCACTTTTCCTGACCCTTTCCCCCCTATTTCTAACCCTTTTCCCACTTTTTCAGACCCTTTCATACTTTTTCTGACCCTTTCCCCACTTTTTCTGACCCTTTCCCCACTTTTTCGGACCCTTTCCATTCTTTTTTCTGACCCTTTCCCCACTTTTTCTGACCCTTTCCCCACTTTTCCTGACCCTTTCCCCACTTTTTCTGACCCTTTTCATACTTTTTCGGACCCTTTCCCCACTTTTTCTAACCCTTTCCCAGCTTTTCTGACCCTTTCCCCCCTTTCCATACTTTTTCGGACCCTTTCCCCAATTTTTCTAACCTTTTCCCCACTTTTTCTGACCCTTTGCATACTTTTTCTGACCCTTTGCACACTTTTTCTGACCCTTTTCTACACTTGTACTGACCCTTTTCATACTTTTCCGGACCTTTTCCCCACTTTTTCTGACCTTTTCATACTTTTTCTGACCCTTTTCATACTTTTTCTGACCCTTTCCCCACTTTTTCGGACCCTTTTCATACTTTTTCTGACCCTTTCCCCACTTTTTCTGACCACTTTTTCTGACCCTTTCCCACTTTTTCGGACCTTTTTCATACTTTTTCTGACCCTTTCCCACTTTTTCTGACCCTTTCCCCACTTTTTCGGACCTTTTCATACTTTTTCTGACCCTTTCCCCACTTTTTCGGACCTTTTTCATACTTTTTCTGACCCTTTCCCCACTTTTTCTGACCCTTTCCCTATCTTTTCTGACCTTTCCCCATTTTTTCTGACCGTTTCCCCATTTTTTCTGACCCTTTCCCCACTTTTTTCGGACCCTTCTCATACTTTTTCTAGCCCTTTCCCCACTTTTTCTGACCCTTTCCCCACTTTTTCTGACCACTTTTTCTGACCCTTTCCCCACTTTTCTGACCCTTTTCATACTTTTTCTGACCCTTTACCCACCTTTTCTGACCCTTTTCATACTTGTTCGGACCCTTTTCATACTTGTTCCGACCCTTTTCATACTTTTTTGGCCCTTTCCCACTTTTTCTGACCCATTTCATACTTCTTCTGACCTTTACATACTTTTTCGGACCCTTTTCATACTTTTTCTGACCCTTTCCCCACTTTTTCGGACCCTTTCCCCACTTTTTCTGGCCCTTTTCATACTTTTTCTGACCCTTTCCCCACTTTTTCTGACCCTTTCCCCACTTTTTCGGACCCTTGCCCCACTTTTTCTGACAGTTTTCATACTTTTTCTAACCCCTTTCCCCACTTTTTCTGACCCTTTCCCACTTTTTCTGATCCTTTTCATACTTTTTCTGACCCGTTTCATATTTTTGTCTGACCTTTTCACTCTTTTTCTGACCCTTTTTAAAAAAACACTTTTTCTGACCCTCTTCATACTTTTTCTGACCGTCGACCCTTTTCACACGTTTTCTGACCCTTTCCACACTTTTTCTGACCCTTTTTTTAACACTTTTTCTGACGCTTTTCATACTTTTTCTGACCCTTTCCCCACTTTTCTGACCTTTCCCACTTTTTCTTACCCTTTCCCCACTTTCTGACCCTTTCCCACTTTTTCTGACCCTTTTCATAACTTTTTAGACTTCGGTGACCCTTTCCCCACTGTTCCTGACCCTCTTTCTATTTTTGCTGAACCTTTTCATATTTTTTTTAACCCTCTCCCGACTTTTGTTGACCCCTTTTCCCACATTTCCGGATTGGTGTTTTTTGTTTGTTTAACCTTTCCTGACCTTTTTCTATTTTCTCTGAATGTAATGAGTCGGCCCAATGTTCTCGAGCATTTAGCAAATTAAGGGTAGTTGCTGTTGTTGAGAGCACGTTCCTTGGTCTTCAAGTGTGCGAATTAGCATCACAGGGGTACCAGTCGATACTGAAGGAGGGAGAGTACGGAAGTGTTCGCATGTCCGAGGATAGGCGGGAAAGAAAATGAAAATGAGGCCCTTTATGAGAGCAGGGCAGGGGCGGAAAAATATATCCGACTTTTTTTTTTAAGGTCGATTAGGACTGAGATATGAGGATGATGCTAAAAATTTAATACAGCTCTGCATCAACTACGCGCAAGAAATACAGATATTTGTAGTGTTGGTCGGGAAATCTGAGCAGCTCTTAGACACGAAACTCGACTGTGTAGTTCAAGTCTTCCCATCTCAACCTATTGTACACTGAACTCTTGGTAGGCGTGCATCACTGCATAGAAATCCAACAAATGAATGCCAATGATGGGATCCGAACACGCGACCTCCCATTCCTGGAACTGCACAACACCAACCACTGTTTCTTGGTGGCTGTTCGCTGGTGAAGTTTATCGATGATACGTTATCGGCGATTAGATATGCCAGCATGACCGACTATGGACATGAGTAAAAAGTATAACCTTTACAACATGTCACCAAATGGCAAAGGCGGTAAAACCTCCAATCCATGTTTTATTTTCCAACATCAACGTGGACACTGTAACAGGAACTGTGATCCATTACCATCAATGCTGATATCAGATTTACTAGAAGTATATAATGCAAACATTGCGACAAATGTTAGGCGGTCTTCTGACAGTCAGAACGTTTAGTGCAATTTCTACTCAGGAAAAGAGCAGATGTAAACAGGATGGAATCTTCTGTCGATTAATGGACGAACAATTAAACAGGTCATCTGCCAAAACGTATTCTGACATGAGAGTGAACGCCTACATTTGACAAAGTGGCCGCACATGTTCCATATGGAAAGAAATCAGCTAGATGTACTAAACAGACAACTGTGACCCATATGAAAAGAAATCAGCTAGATGTACTAAACAGACAACTGTGACAACTAAGATATCCATAAACTTAAAAAAACAACAACTATTTCGGATTGTTACTGAATCATTTACGATGAATCCAGCAAGTAAATTAACATAAAAGCAGCAAACAATACAAATTTAGGCCTATTTGTTTCCATAATAACAGTGATGGAATTACACGACAACTTATCACTTTGCCGTAACTGCCCAAACTGATTTCGGCAGTAGGTCTTTTCGTCACTGACGAATGTGAGGTCCACAGCCTCAAGACTAACGTCAATTGATGACGTCTTTCATGCTGCTTATAGCCCGCCCACCAAGCTGGGCGACGTCAAACGAACAGCGCAAGGCTAAAACTTCCAAACCTCCGCCCCCTTCTCGCTCAATCCGCAAGGGATAAAACAAAATCCCGTCGCGTTTGCCCAAGTCCTAGCGCTACTAATCCTAAATCGATAACAAATATTAACTTTAATTGAAACTGAGAACTTAACGTTAAAATCACTCTCTTGCATGTGTGACTTCCTCTATGGTCATGTAATGCACGTGAATGTTGTCTCGTATTTTCCACAAATGATCAACAATCACTCGTACAATAAACATGGTTCCGGATTCATCACACGATAATTTTTTTTTAAACTTTTGCAATGAAAACCTGTCTCTGACATTTCACAACATTCTTTAAGCCAAAGAAATATCGGGAGAAAGGCTCTCTTCTCTCTCTCTCTCTCTCTCTCTCTCTCTCTCTCTCTCTCTCCTCGCGCCCCTTCTGTCCATCTTATTACTTGTCTCTCTCACTCTCACTACCCGCCTTTATTCTGTCTGCTGTCACACACACCACACACACACCACACACCACACACGCGCGCGCGCGCACGCACGCACGCACGCACGCACGCACGCACACACACACACACCACACACACACAACGCACGCACGCACGCACACACTACCCTATATCTCTCCGCCTATGTGTGCGTGTGAGTGTGTGTGTGTGAGAGAGAGAGAGAGAGAGAGAGAGAGAGAGAGAGAGAGAGAAGAGAGAGAGAGAAGAGAGAGAGAGAGAAAGAGAAGAGGAGAGAGGAAGAGAGAGAGTGAGAGAGAGAGAGAGAGAGAGAGAATCACGATGACGTGCTCGTCATTTTTGGAATGTCATTTTTGGGGCAACCTGATTATGGTGTTGGATTTTTTTTTTTTACCTCTCTCTCTCGCTCTCAGCGCATTCACAAATGATGTGGTTAAGAACTCCCGAACTGCATAGCAAAATCCAGCATCTTCTCTCTCTTTGCCACATTTTTTTCTTTCCCTTATAACTAATGATGTAGCTGTTTCCCCTCATCCTTCTTCTGTTGTTAACATTTTTGGGTTATCTTGATTGCCAACTGTATTACATTTGAACATTTCTTAACCAATATGTGTTACAGGTTTGTTCTAGTTTGACTTTGGTTTAAGTTTTATTCAGGATGTGTCGATGCAGGCGGATTATTCCATCCCCTGCATTGCTGGTCTGTCAAGCCAAGAGTCTGCATACGGAGGCTTACACAAATGAATGAAATCTTTAACTACTCCTCGTTCAATTTATGTCAAACTTTAAAAAATGATTATCTTATAATTGATGTCTGAGCAGCGGCAAAGGTTTGTTCAGTAACCTCGCAAGAACAGCGATGTCTTCATCCAAATCACTCTTCTTGTGTATATAACGTGCGCACACATAAAGCAACAGGTGAAAGGTCTGGAGTGAGATGACGTAAGTCAAAGCGGGTTTTTCGTGTTGACAACCTGCTTTTGCGGACGGTGGTATCAGCAATAACTGACTGATACAGCAATGTCGATTCGTCATACATCTGCGGGGCGCCTGAGAAAGAACTGAGCAACAGAACTTTAAAATGAGGCAAAGAACTGCGGAATGAGCCGCCAGCAGTTGTCATTAAGTGCGCGCAATTGCTTGATGAAATGCTCTCGCTTTTCTATCTTTTGTTCTCGCTGATTCTTGTTTATAACGCGTCTCTTTCTCACTGCCTTAAAGAGAATTCTTCGTGTGCCACAAGACAGCGGCCCTAACAAGGCCTGCCAATCATTTAATGGTGTTGATGAGTCTGTGCTGCAGCGCTGGTGACCATGTCCCTGAGTCACATTTATCAATCACTGCTTTTTTCCTACTACTCCCTCATTTTCTGCTTTTCCTTTTTTCTTGAATGTTCTCAAACTTTTTCATTTGAATTTTTTTTTCTTTTCCTATCTTTTCTCTGCTTTTCAGGCTCCTCGTCCCTCACCCCCCTCTTTTTTCTTTGCTACTTTACCCCAATTTTTACTAACACAGTTTCCTTTCTTGCCCCTTATTTGTCTACTTTCCCTACTCTTTCCTTCTTTTATCTACTTTTTTCTTTTTTCCCAGCCTTTACCGCACATCTCCTCCTCCTCATCACACCCTCCCACTCAACACATTACCCTACTTCACCCAACCCCCACTGACCCCATGTTTTCCTGTGTTTGATGTCTTTGTTTGGTGACCTGTGTTCGACTTGTCCCTGGTCCTTTCCAGACTTTCATTGACACGTTCCCACTGCTCTTGATCCCTCCGCTTTCCTGACCATTTCCCCACTTTTTCTGACATTTTAATATCCTTTTCTAACCCCTTCCTCACTTTTCTGACCATTTTTACGCCTTTTCTAACCCTTTCCCCACTTTGTCTGACCATTTTAATACCTTTTCTAACCCTTTCCCCACTTTTTCTGACCATTTTAATACCTTTTCTAACCCTTTCCCCACTTTGTCTGACCATTTTAATACCTTTTCTAACCCTTTCCCCACTTTTTCTGACCATTTTAACGCCTTTTCTAACCCTTTCCTCACTTTTTCTGACCATTTTAATACCTTTTCTAACCCTTCCCCACTTTTTCTGACCATTTTAATACCTTTTCTAACCCTTTCCCCACTTTTTCTGACCATTTAATACCTTTTCTAACCCTTTCCCCACTTTTTCTGACCATTTTAATACTTTTCTAACCCTTTCCCCACTTTTTCTGACCCTTTTCCCACCTTTCCTGACCCTTTCCCCACTTTTTCTGACCCTTTCCCCACCTTTCCTGACCCTTTCCCCACTTTTTCGGACCCTTTTTCACACTTTTTCTGACCCTTTTCCCCCACTTTTTCTGACCCTTTCCCCACTTTTCCTGACCCTTTCCCCCACTTTTTTTGACCCTTTCCCCACTTTTTCGGACCCCTTTTGATACTTTTCCTGACCCTTTTCACACTTTATTTTTTTTACCTTTTTCACACTTTTTCTGACCCTTTTCCCCATTTTTTCGGACCCCTTTTTTATACTTTTCCTGACCCTTTTCACACTTTTTCGGACCCTTTCCCTACTTTTCGGACCCTTTTCCTCACTTTTCCTGACCCTTTCCGCACTTTTTCTGACAGTTTTCATACTTTTTCAGACCCTTTCCCCACCTTTTCTAACCCTTTCCCACTTTTTCGGGACCCTTTCCCCACTTTTTCGGACCCTTTCCCCACTTTTTCTGACCCTTTTCACACTTTTTCGGACCCTTTCCCCACTTTTTCTAACCCTTTCCCCACTTTTTCTGACCCTTTTCACACCTTTTTCTGACCCTTTCCCCACTTTTTCTGACCCTTTCCCCACTTTTTCTGACCCTTTCCCCACTTTGTCGGACCCTTTTCACACTTTTTCTGACCCTTTCCCCACTTTTTTCTGACCCTTTCCCCACTTTGTCGACCCTTTTCACACTTTTTCTGACCCTTTCCCCACTTTTTCTGACCCTTTCCCCACTTTTCCTGACCCTTTCCCCACTTTTTCTGACCCTTTCCCCACTTTTTCGGACCCCTTTTTATACTTTCCTGACCCTTTTCACACTTTTTTTTAAACCTTTTTCACACTTTTTCTGACCCTTTCCCCACTTTTTCGGACCCCTTTTTATTCTTTTCCTGACCCTTTTCACACTTTTTTTTATAACCTATTTCACACTTTTTCTGACCCTTTCCCCACTTTTTCGGACCTTTCCGCACTTTTTCTAACTCTGACCCTTTCCCCACTTTTTCTGACCCTTTCCCTACTTTTTCTGACCCTTTCCCTACTTTTTCTAACCCTTGCCCCACCTTTTCTGACCCTTTTCATACTTTTTCTGACCCTTTGCATACTTTGTCTGACCCTTTTCATACTTTGTCTGACCCTTTTTATACTTTGTCTGACCCTTTTCATACTTTTTCTGACCCCCTTTTTTGTTAACACTTTTTCTGACCCTTTTAATACTTTTCTGACCTTTTTCCCCACTTTTTCTGACCTTTTTCCCCACTTTTTCTGACCTTTTCCCCCCACTTTTTCTGACCCTTTTCACACTTTTTCTGACTCTTTCCGCACTTTTTCTGACCCTTCCCAACTTTTTCTGACCATTGCACACCTTTTCTGACCCTTTTCACACTTTTTCTGACCCTTTTCACACTTTTTCTGACCCCTTCCCCACTTTTTCTGACCCTTTTCATAACTTTCCACACACTTTTCCAGACTTCGGTGACCCTTTCCCTACTGTTCCTGACCCTCTTTCTATTTTCTCTGAACCATTTCATTTTTTTAACCTCTCTCCCGTCTTTTGTTAACCCATTTTCCCACATTTCCGGATCGATTAAAAAAAAAACTTTTCCCGACCCTTTCCTACTTTTCACACACACCACACACACACCACACACACCACACACACACACACACATACACACACACACACACACACAAACACACACACACACACACACGCCCACGAACACACACGCACGCACGCACATACAAACACACACAGCGCACACAACTATTTCTTTTCTCATTTAAGTATCCTTCAACGAAAACATCAGGAGAGAGGAGAGAGAGAGAGAGAGAGAGAGAGAGAGAAGAGAGAGAGAGAGAGAGAGAAGAGAGAGAATGTTCTAGCCGGGAAAAGGTTTGCTAATGAGCGGAAATCATTGACGATGACGTCCACACATTCCAGTCCATTACTTGCATCACAGCAAAAAGTGGGGGCAGGTTATGAATGTAATAAGATAAACAAAACATAAGAGAGAGGGAGACAGACAGACAGACAGAGTGAGAGAGGAGAGAGAGAGAGAGAGAGGAGAGAGAGAGAGAGAGACAAGAGAGAGAGAAGAGAGAGAGAGAGAGAGAGAGAAGAGAGAGAGAGAGAGAGAGACAGAGAGAGAAGAAAGTGAAGAAGAAGAAGAAGAAGAAGAAGAAGAAGAAGAAGATAAGAAGAAGAAGAGAGTTACGAAATTACGATGACATGCTTGTCATTTCTGGAATGTCCTTTTTTTCCAATGTGATCTCAGTCATTTTTGGAATGTCTTTTTTTGTTGGTGGTCAAACTGATCTTGGCAATGGTATTTTTTGTGTGTCTCTCTCTCTCTCTCTCTCTCTCTCTCTCTCTCTCTCTCTCTCTCTCTCTCTTCTCTCTCTCTCTCTCTGTGAGTGCATTCACAAATAATGGGCTACGTTCTGAGCTGCATCGCACATTCCAGTATATTCTCTCTCTTGCCAGTTTTTCTTCTCTCTTATAACTAATGATGTAACTTTTTGCATTTCCCCTCTGTTATTAACTTTTTTTCTGGTGGTGGTGGTGGAGGGGGGGGGGGGATTTTGACTGTCAACTGGATTACATTTGAAGATTTCTTAAACATGCGCTACAGTTTTGTTCTGTTTTGACTTGGTTCAAGTTTTGTTAATGAAGTGTCAGAGCGTCTGCATAATTCAATCTACAGCACAACTGATCTGTTACGCCTTGGGGTATGCAAAGGAAGGCTTAAATAAATGAATGAAATTTTCACTTTTCCCTTGTTTACTTCACGAGTATCCATGCCAGACTTTGAAAAAATGGTTATCTTACAGTTAGTGTCTGAGCACCGCCAAAAGTTTGTCCAGTAACCTCGCAATGACGGCAATGTCTTCATCCAAATCACTGGCATTGATGCTGCTGCTCTTTCATGTGTATACAGTGTGCACACGCACAAGCAAGAGGTTAAAGGTCAGGGGTACAAATGACAAAATCAGAGCAGGATTTTCGTATTGACAATGAGCATGTGCATGGGAGGTATCAGCAATACTGACACAGCGTTACTGTTTTGTCGTACGTCCGTGTGTCGCCTTAGAAAAGAACCGGGTAATGGAACCTTATAATGAGGCAAGAACTGCAAAATGTGCCGCCCGCAGATGTCGCTAAATGCACGAGATTGCCTCGGTTTAATGCTCTTGCTTTTTTGTTTCTTTGTTTGTTCTCTTTGATTCTTTGTTCATAACGCCTCTCTTTCTCGCTGTCTTTCTTCGTGCCACCAGACAAGTGAAGGCTCCAATGAGGCCTGCCAATCATTCATATGGTGTTGATGAATCCGTGCCGCTGCGCTGGTGACCATGATCCTGAGTCCCATTCATCAATCACTGCTTTTTTCCTGTGTTCCCCATATTTCCTGCTTTTCCATTTCCCTGTATGTTCTCTAGGTTTTCGAACTTATTTTGCTACTCATTATTATTCCCCCCATCTACAATCAGATCCTGACAACAGTTCACCCCACACAACAGTCGCCCCACCAGGCCTCGCTGCCACAACAGCAACAGTGAGCTGATGAGGACAGGGCGACCCTGTCGAAATACTCTCCAAGTAAGTTTTTGATTCTGAGTCTAACCACTTGTCTAATGTCGAATCCAGAATCCAGAAACCTATATCCTTATTTATTTTGCTACTGTTTCTTCTTTTTCGTTTTGCCCTGCAGTGTCCTGTCTTCAACTTATTCTGCACTGTTCACACTGCCTTCCCATAGGGCTTCCCAGTTTTTTTATGCTGACTGCTATGGTTTACGGTGTTTTTCTCAGTGTGTTATATTCTTTCATGCCCTTCTCTCTTTCTCTCTGTTTCTGCCCTTTCTCCTTACTCCTGTCTACGTTTCCTACCTGTAACTGTCTTCTCTTACTTTCCCATCTTTCTTCTCTCTCCCCCCCCCCCCCCCCAAATGATTCTCGTCGTTTATCTACTTTGCTCACTCTTTCCTACCTTTACCCACACTTCTTCAATTTCCCGACCTTAACCGTCTTCCTCATACTCTACCCATCCAATACACACCCCACTCCGCCCCACTCCGCCCATCGCCGCCAACCTTTCCATGTTTGTGCGTTTCATGCCTTTGTTTGGTGATCTGTTTTCCAGTTTCCCTGGGTCCTTTGCCGATGTTCACCGCCCTTTCCCCGATTTTCTTGACCCTTCCCTTTTCCACACTTTCCTGACCCCTTGTCTGACTTTTTCTGACACTCTCCGGTCTTTCCTGTGACTCTTTCCCTACTTTTCCTGACCCTTCTTTCGCTACGTTTTCCCGACCTTTTCTATTCTACGTGTCCCAACCCTTTTCATAATTCCTCTAACCGTTTTCCCCGACTTTGCCTGACTCCTTCCCCCACCTTTCCTGACCTAGTTCCGACCCTTTTCCTACTATACCTGACCCCTTTTCTCCCTGTTTTTTTTTTTAAATAAAAAACTACCTCAGTCTTTTCTTTTAAATATCTTCTAACCCTTTCCACTTTTTCTGACCCTTTCCTGCTTTTCCTGAGATTTGGTTCCTTTTCCCGACCCTTTTCCTCCTTTCTTCGACCCTTTCTCTCCTTTCTTCGACCCTTTCTCTCCTTTCTTCGACCCTTTCTCTACTTTCCTCGACCCTTTCCCTCCTTAAATCGACCCTTTCTCTACTTTCCTCGACCCTTTCATCCTTAAATCGACCCTTTCCCTCCCTAAATCGACCTTTTCCCTCCCTAAATCGACCCTTTCCTCCCTTTATCCGACCTTTTCCCGTCCTTTTCGACCTTTTCCTTACGTTAACAGATCCTTTCCCAACTTTTCCCTGATCCTTCCTATTTTCCCAGACCCTCTTCTTCCTTTCCCGACCCTTTTTTCGACCCACTGTTCGTTTCCCCGATTCTTTCACACCTTCCCCTACCTTATCTTTTTACCTTTTCTAATCCTTTCCGTACTCTCCCCGACTTCTCTCGACCCTTTCCCGATTGCCATTTGTTTCCTTGGCCTTCCCCTGCTTTTCCTGACCTCCTTTTCCATGTTTTTTTTTTTTTTACCTCATTGCCCATTTTTATGGACCCATTCGCTATATTTTCCTGACCCTTTCCCTCTTTTTCCGGATCCTTTTCTTACTTTTTCTGACCCTTTCCCTCTTTTTCCAGATCCATTTCTTACTTTTCCTGACCTATTTCGTACTTTTCGTGGCCATTCTCTTACTTTTGCTATGCATTATGATCTCTCTTCTTTCATTTTTTTTCTTGACCCCTTTCCTGACCCTTCTCTGACTTTTCCTATGCATACCACACCCTTCCCCTGCCCTTTCCTTTTATTTTTCGTTTTCTACTTTTCCCTGTCTGATTTTTTTTTAATTATTTTTTTTACCATATTACTCCCTAGTTTTAGATCGTTCCTCATTTTCCCTCACTCGCACAGTTGTTTCGAATCTGGGCTGTCTGAACGGTAAAGGCAGCCATTTTGATGACACAAGAGCAGTTTACAAGTGACTAGATACAACCAATGCTGACGACATTACTTCCCATAGCAGAAGGAGATGATCTTCAACCTTATGGATTTTGTGTTACCCATA
>CM031606.1:44085276-44120276 GCA_018398815.1 Conus ventricosus
AGAAAAGTGCAATTTCTATCTTGTTCTCGGGCAAAGAAGAAACGTGAAGCCTTCTAAGGAGTTAGAAAAAAAGGTGCTCCATCAACACTTGACAACCGAGGTCCACACGAACACACCTTTGGTGGAAATAGAAAAAAAATCTTTGAATCACACACACACACACACACACACACACACCACTTTGATTCCACTCGTTTTTTCACTTCCATACCTCCCTACCTTCTGTATCTCTCTGTTTCTCTCTTTCCATCTCTGTCTGTCTGTCTGTCTGTCTGTCTGTATCTCTCTCTCTCTCTCTCTCTCTCTCTCTCTCTCTCTCTCTCTCGCTCTCCCCCGTGTTTTTTTCTTTTCTTCTAACTTGTATGGTGGTTGTACCCCACTTTTTTCTTTTCCTTCTTCCAAACCAATTTGTTTTCGCATAGATCCGCATATTTTTGCTCGGAAGTATTTGTTAAATAATCGACATGATCTGACAGGTTGATTTACAAAACAAACCTTCAAATTCACTAGTTAATTTTCCCCAAATGTATCTGTTTGATGTCGAAAAAGCAAAGAAATTCCCGTAAAACATGATGGTTTCCCTTCAATGGAGGATCTTAGTGGGAAATTAGCGTACGTAAAATTTTGAAAGTATTCTGTAAACTATAACGTCCATAAAAATGCATTTGAAATTCGACAGACTTGGTTTGTGTGCGTACATATGCGCGCGCGCGCGCGTGTGTGTGTGTGTGTGCATGTGTGCGCATGCGCGCATGCATGCGCGCGCGCGCGTATGTGTGTGTGCGTGTATGGTGCGTGCGTGCATGCATGCGTAGAAGCGTGTGCTCACGTATGTGTGTGTGTGTGCGTGCGCGCGCGCGCGCGCGCGGTGTGTGTGTGCGTGTGTGTGTGTGCGTGCCCGCGCGGGCGTGCGTGCGTGTGTATGTGTGCGTGCGTGCGCGTGTGTGTGTGTGTCTATGTGTGCGCGAGTGTGAGCATGATTGCTTGAGTGCGTACGTGCGTACGTTCGTGCGTGTTTGCTTGCTTACTCTGTGTGTGTGTGTGTGTGTGTTGTGTGTGTGTGTGTGTGTGGTGTGTAAGTGTGCGTGCGTGCGTGCGTGTGAGTGTGAGTGTGAGTGTGTGTGTGTGTGTGTGTGTGTTGTGGCGCGCGCGCGTGCGCGTTCGTTCGTGCGTACGTGCGAGCGTGGATGTTTCCAGTGCAAGCTAGCGTCAATTTAAGTGATTTTTATCATTCAGTGTGCGTGCGTTCGTGCGTGCGTGCGTGCGTGCGTGCGCGCGCGCGCGCGCGTGCGTGGTGTGTGTGTGTTTGTGTGTGAGCGCTTGCTCGTTTTTTGCGGAAGCAACGTGTGGCTGGACATAATGCCAGCAGATACCCTGATTGAACAGACTGATCCTGCAGTTGAGGTCATCAATGTTTCGCTAGTGCTGAACGAGACGCCACAAAAAGGCGAATTTGTTAAAAAGCTCGTGTCCGAAAGGGCGAATCTTCATGACAAAATGGTGATGGCTATCTACTTACCACATACTTTCAGTGTCAAAACATGGGGTTTTCGGTACAAGATACACGTCTCACTTGAACCCCTAGATGATGAAAAAAAAAAAAAAAAAAAGAAAGTGCTGAGCGTGCTTGGCGAATTTTCACGTGCCACACTGGGATGACCCTGATTAGTCTTGATCCGAAAAAAATCACAACCAGAGGCTCCCTTTATTTGTACTGTTCAGTCATTTCAACTCAACACATTTTAGTCATCCAAACTACTGGTAAATCAGGCACGATTCTCACGTGGAAAGAGAACATGCAAAGGAAGAAACATCAACTGGGCCATGCATGCATGATGTCAAATGCTTACAGTAAGCCTTTTATTTTCACATTGAATTTCCAGCTTTGGAACGGTCCAACAACGGCGCTTCTGGGCGTGCGCTCTGTCTGACAGCTACAAAGATCGCGCTTGCAACGGGATGGTGAGGATGAAAGAAAAATTCACAAAGTTCCACCCTCCCCATCCCCAAAATAGTATATTCCACTTTTGATCAGACAACAAAGGACACAGAGGGGAGATAAATCTGTCCTCACACAGAACTTGGAAAGGTGAGGAATGGGGGAGGGGGGGGGGGGGGGGGGGATAAAAGTGTGTGAGTGTGGAAGTGGTGTGGTAAGGGGGTGTAGGGTGTGAGGGTGGCGTGGAGCGGAATTCTCTTTAATCACGCAGAAAGCTATACAATCACGTGCGGCAGTCATGCAAGAGCCACCTGATCTCTGCGCATTCTTTCTCGTTCTTCTTCTTCTGTTTTTTCGCATATGTTTAAAGAAAATTCCGTTCTTTGAAAACATAGTTTCAGCTGAAAATTTTTTTAGCAAATACTGTTCGACCTTTTCAGTTTGTTGGGGATTGTCAAAACCCATTTCTGGGATTTGGGTTACAGGAAATTAAGTTTGGGGGCTTTTTCTTTTTAAAAAAAAGTCTCTCGTTGTTTCGCTCTTTGGTTATGCTTACGTACATACATTAAGCAACGCAAGTTAGAATATCAAGTTTAGATAGTTTTTTTTACCCTCTTTACGGCTCGAGAAGAGAAAGCTCGATGACACTTAACAAGCATCGAGGGGGCGGGGGGTGGGGGTGGGCTTCGGGGTGGTGAAGAATTTTGGTTTACTCGCACGGATATGCTAGAAGCATGAAAAAATGAATACAGGCAGAAAGGTATCACACACACACACACACACACACACACACACACTACTTGTATTCGTCAATGTCACATGTGTTCCTCGCGTTTCCGGAATCTGAGGGCGATTCTAGAATTGCCCGTGCGTCCGGAAATTTAAGATTCGCCCGCCGATTCCTGAACTGCTCGGGATTATTCCAGAATCAGCCTGGGTTCAGGAGCGCTCTGTCTGTGGCTTTTGGGAAAAGAAATGTGTCATGACTTCCTCAGAACAAAATCATGTCACCAATGCAATGAGGAACATGTCGTCATAAGGGCAAATTCCTTCCAAGGGTAAATAACTCCGGACATCTGAGAAAAAAAAACACAACTTTATTTTGCTTTGAAGTCATTTTTGTAGTGCATACCAAAAAAAAACTTCAAAAGAGATGAATGACTGACAGGCCACCGTTTGAAAAAAAATGACAGAAAAAAAGGAAAGAGAAGGCGTGGAAACCGTCCAGTCAATGATACAGGAGGCTCAAAAACCGGCACTGGTTCGGCGCCAGAGAGGCATTCGGCATGGTCACATTCTATAAGGGGTTTGTGTCCAACGCTCAGAGCGTTTGCCTGCAGAGCTGACGATGATGAGTCAAACCATGAATAGTACGTGGCCAGTTTGTACCCTGTGTTAACTAAGCAAGCCAGTTTTCCGTCTTGGGGGTAAAAGTTCATTAAAAAAAAAAAACCCTCCATGAATGAATGGGAAAAGGTGGAAACAGGATCTACGAGTACTGTAGCATAGACATCATAAGTCTGTTGTAATTCAAAGAGTGATTTTGTCTTTTTGTATATTAAGTAAATTGGTGCTTGTATTCAAACTCCTTAAATCTTTTCGAGAGGATAAAGATGTACTTGTGTGTGTGTGTGTATGTGTGTGTGTGTGTGTGTGTGTGTGTGGTGTGTGTGTGTGTGTGTGTGTATGTGTGTGTGTGTGTGTGTGTGTGTGTGTGTGAGAGAGAGAGAGAGAGAGGAGAGAGAGAGAGAGAGAGAAGGAGAGAGAGGAGAGAGGGAGAGAGAGAGAGGGGGCGGAGAAAGATAGAGAAGAAGAGACATAGCAGGCATGGCAAATGAGTTGTGTTGAATAGTCTTTATCTCACTGCATGGCCCCTGTGATTTACGGATACCCTCGTGACAGACGGGTTTTGTGGCGGATGATGAAAACCGCAATTCACAAGAAGCCATTCATGAGCCAGCTTTATAGCAGCCGCATGAAAACCCGCTTGTCCACCCCTTCTACCTCTCTCCTCCCCTCCTTTTTTCTGAAACGGTTTATCCGAGCTGATCTCAGGAGGTGGAATGAGCACAAGGCTTTGCTTGTTCCTCCAGCTTCCCAAATTTCAACCAAGGATTTTTCCACTTCGTTACGTGGTTTTGCTGTTTCGTGTTACTCTTTTTTAATACCTGCTCTATCAACTCGTTATTGAAAACGAGCTGCCTGTCGGCAGGTTCTTAAAATGTGACGAAGTGGAGAAGCATACGTTGGAAAATGGTAATGCGTCTTCCAAGTCGAACACTTAAAAGTGCCATAGGCAGTTAAATCTGTGTGCAGCGTTTTGTCTGAGCACGAAACGAAACACGAAAGACAGGGGATGAAGAAAGTACTGCATACTCTTATAGCCAATCACCCATTCCCCCTCACTCCCAATGTCATCTGTACTCTTCCCTCCCTCTTCCTCTCTCTCTTGTCCACTTCCCCTCATCATCATCCCATATGCACACGGGCACATGTGCAAGCATGTGCGCACACACTCGCGCGCGCGCGCGCGCACACACACACACACAAGCACGCACGCACACATGCACGCACGCACCCCCCCCCCCCCACACACACACACACTGCATGGTCATTCACTTATTACAAAAGAACATTTACAATACAAAACAAGGAAAATTATTTTACAATAGTGCTGTCGTTAGGTCCTCCTTTCATTTTCTTTTTCTCTCACACGTATAGCTTCCGTCCAATACTGAGCATGGGCAGAAATAGTTGCATCAGTATCTGTTGACAAAGGATTTCTTGTACCGCTTACTCAAGGTTGAATGTTCGTCACGTTGAAAGAGAAATATCTTCGGCGAATATATGAAAGGAAACAACATTGGAAAAGAAAGCACACTTCATCCTCCTTGTTGTGACAGCACACTGGACAGTCTGCACCGTGTTCTCTGGTCGTACACCAGTGTTCTGCGAGGCCTACACCGTGCACTTTAGCTTAAACTTTACCAGATCTCCTTTCATCTTTTTTTGTATTTGTTATCAAAGACAGACATCTATCCTCTTCAAACGTAATTGCAATGGAACGATACACGCATATTCATTACGATCTTCAATTTCAGAATGCCAGTTTTGACTGTAACACAAAATAAGCCTTTCCTTATATTCAGATATAAACCCTCCTCGGAACCAACACCTTGACACAACACTACTATCCCCAAACCATTTGTTTTGGTTTGAATGCTCTTCACTTTTGATGCCCAGTTGTTTTTACCTGCTTCTGATTGTATGAAATTTATATTATAGGCTTGCTTACATACTACATTAGTCGGTAATCTTACCAGTTGCAACCAATATTTAACACACTTTACTGCTATTCGAAGGAACAATGGATATCTTCTTGTCTCTCCGCAGATAATTTTGCTTGGAGAGTGTTGTAATTCACCCAAGAATTGTTTAATGGCAAAAGTATATACTTTTTCTATTAACTCTGTATCTTGCAACTCCCATACTTCTGCTGCATAATCCAAAATGGGCTTAGTCTGAGTATCACTAGCTTCCAGAATAGAAAAGGTAAGTAAGGTAATGTTGCTTATAGCCCAGCCGACCGCAAAGGGCCATATCAGGGCTGTCATCACGTTAAAATCAGCTCACAAGTGACAAAAAACACCCTAACTTTCACACATCTCTTTAAAATACATCTCTAAAAAACGCACCAGAAAACTTCGGATAATTGTACGTAGTTTTCTAACTGATGCTTGGATTTCAACAATTCCCCACTGATCTGTTCCGCTTATGTCTAAAAAGGCAGCGCTCATACTTAATTTTCTTATTGATAAACAGTAAACAAGTGGGGTATGATTTGCTCCCATAAGGAAACCTAACACAGAGTAACTTTTATTCAAGACTGGCACAGCTTTTTAAACTTGAATTAAGTCAGACAAAATACATAGACGAACAATCTAATAGTGGGGGAAAAACAAGCGCAGGCCAACAACTGAACTGTCTGGCAAAGATTTGGACTTGAGGGGAGGGGAGAGGGGAGTTTGAAGATGGAGAGACTGGGAAAATAAAAAAAAAAAAAAATGTTATAGATATGAAAACTCTTCACTAGCTGCATAAGGGAACCATCGCAATCCCTTTTGAAGGCAGATATATTTGTATTGCCTGCTCCGAGGCCTTTCGCCGCTGGATCGGGACTCATCAGGGAGACACGGCTGGTTGTGTCTGCGCTCCCGGCGTCAAATAGAGACACACCACAGTCCATAATACTGTGGTGTTCTCACCACCATGGGTGCAAAAAAGAATACAATAGCACCCCCAGAGCAGCCAGCGAAGAGTAGTAAATGCAAACCAAACGAAAGTGTGGGGAGGAAAAAAAGTTGTTGTAAAACTAAAGACATTATGCAAATAATATAAAATGTAGGGGACAGTCTTTGAGCCTACGCCTGAGGATCCACCCAAAGATGCAAGGGAGATCAAAAGACAAACACACAGACAGAAACAAATACAAATAACCTCAATTTAATCGAAGCAAAATCGGAAATGAAATGAGGTAGGGAACAGTAAACGATAAACAGTAAACAAGTGGGGTATGATTTGCTCCCATAAGGAAACCTAACACAGAGTAACTTTTATTCAGACTGGCACAGCTTTTTAAACTTGAATTAAGTCAGACAAAATACATAGACGAACAAATCTAATAGTGGGGGAAAAACAAGCGCAGGCAACAACTGAACTGTCTGGCAAAGATTTGGACTTGAGGGGAGGGGAGAGGGGAGTTTGAAGATGGAGAGACTGGGAAAATAAAATAAAAAAAAAAAAAAATGTTATAGATATGAAAACTCTTCACTAGCTGCATAAGGGAACCATCGCAATCCCTTTTGAAGGCAAGATATATTTGTATTGCCTGCTCCGAGGCCTTTCGCCCGCTGGATCGGGACTCATCAGGGAGACACGGTGGTTGTGTCTGCGCTCCCGGCGTCAAATAGAGACACACCACAGTCCATAATGTTGGCCTGCGCTTGTTTTTCCCCCACTATTAGATTGTTCGTCTATGTATTTTGTCTGACTTAATTCAAGTTTAAAAAGCTGTGCCAGTCTTGAATAAAAGTTACTCTGTGTTAGGTTTCCTTATGGGAGCAAATCATACCCCACTTGTTTACTGTTTATCGTTTACTGTTCCCTACCTCATTTCATTTCCGATTTTGCTTCGATTAAATTGAGGTTATTTGTATTTGTTTCTGTCTGTGTGTTTGTCTTTTGATCTCCCTTGCATCTTTGGGTGGATCCTCAGGCGTAGGCTCAAAGACTGTCCCCTACATTTTATATTTTTGCATAATGTCTTTAGGTTTTTACAAACAACTTTTTTTCCTCCCCACACTTTCGTTTGGTTGCATTTACTACTCTTCGCTGGGCTGCTCTGGGGGTGCTATTGTATCTTTTTTGCACCCATGGTGGTGAGAACACCACAGTATTATGGACTGTGGTGTGTCTCTATTTGACGCCGGGAGCGCAGACACAACCAGCGTGTCTCCCTGATGAGTCCCGATCCAGCGGGGCGAAAGGCCTCGGAGCAGGCAATACAAATATATCTGCCTTCAAAAGGGATTGCGATGGTTCCCTTATGCAGCTAGTGAAGAGTTTTCATATCTATAACATTTTTTTTTTTTTTATTTTATTTTCCCAGTCTCTCCATCTTCAAACTCCCCTCTCCCCTCCCCTCAAGTCCAAATCTTTGCCAGACAGTTCAGTTGTTGGCCTGCGCTTGTTTTTCCCCCACTATTAGATTGTTCGTCTATGTATTTTGTCTGACTTAATTCAAGTTTAAAAAGCTGTGCAGTCTTGAATAAAAAGTTACTCTGTGTTAGGTTTCCTTATGGGAGCAAATCATACCCCACTTGTTTACTGTTTATCGTTTACTGTTCCCTACCTCATTTCATTTCCGATCTTATTGATTTCAAGCCTAAGTATTTGAATGTGTTTGTTTTTCTTATTTCATCGTTTCCATATGTCTATTCTGCTTTTATTCCACGACAACTACCTTTACGGAAAAACACGATATTAGTCTATATAGATTTACTGCTAGAAGTAATCTGTCAGCTTCTGTTCAGACTGTTCAGCTGATTACGTAAATCTCCAACAGAATCTGACAGCCAAATTACATTATCTGCAAAAAGTAATGAAAATAACTCTAAAGATCCCGATATCATGTGGATCCGTGATTCCTTCCCTGATTAATTCTACGGCTACTTCATCGACAAAAGGGAGAACATAACTGGAATGAGAACACATCCTTGTTTTACGCCTCTCGAACAATAAAAAGAAAAAAAAGAGAAAACATGAATGTTCATCTTTCATACATGCTACGACATCGAGTCGTAAACTCCTCGAAGTGTGGTACACAATTTCCCATTGATGCCAGTTCTTCATAACGCATGCCATAGAACATTCTTGTCAACAGAATCAAATCCTTTGCTGAAATCGACGAAAGCTTACACAGAGTTTAGAACTTTTTGCTAAATATTTTTCAACAATAGATTGTAAGTTAAAAATGTGGTTAATTCTAATACGTCCTGCTCTAAACCCACCTTGTTCCGAGAGAGAGAGAGAGAGAGAGAGAGAGAGAGAGAGAGAGAGAGAGAGAGAGACAGAGACAGAAGACAGACAGACAGAACAGTCAACAGTCACAGGCGAAAGAGACAGAGCGAGACCCCACACACACACACACACACACACACACACACACACACACACACACACACACACACACACACACACACGCACACACACACACACAGATGGTGGTGAGGATGGGGTGGGGGTACAGAGACGGTTGTAACGAAGGGGTGGGTATGGGAACTGAGGATTGCTGGGTTTTATACAGTATTATTAGGTAGTTTGTATAGCTTTGCAACTTTATTCGTCTATTCTGCTTGACCTGCACTGGTCGTCGGAAAATCCAGGTAATCAACCTGCATTATGTCCCCACCCCGCCTTCACCCCACAAGAAACAGTTTTTATTCTCTAATCATCATATGTGCGCTGACCACTCCACCTCATTTCAATAGGAACTACCAGCGTCCACTATGAAAGTGACCACTCCACCTCATTTCAATAGGAACTATCAGCGTCCACTATGAAAGTGACCACTCCACCTCATTTCAATAGGAACTACCAGCGTCCACTATGAAAGTGACCACTCCACCTCATTTCAATAGGAACTATCAGCGTCCACTATGAAAGTGACCACTCCACCTCATTCAATAGGAACTACCAGCGTCCACTATAAAAGTGACTGTTCGCTTACATCGGAGTAAAGTTCTCGAGGACCAGAGGTGATTAACGTCATTGACAAACACCTCTCTTAGAGTATGGGTACTGCGCCAACTGAAGTTGTCATGATCATCATCATTGTCGTCGCGTTGTCGTCGTCGTCGTCGTCATCATCATCATCATCATTATTCTAAAATAATAATACCATCATCATTATCACTATCATCATCATCATTATCATTATGACACCAGAACCACCACCAGCAAAAACAAAAGCGAAAATAATGATAATGATAATAATATTAAAGATATTATCATCATTATTATTACCATCATTACTATTATTATTATTATCGTTATTATTGCTATAATTATTATCATCATCATCATCATTATTATTATTAATATTTTCATCATTATCATTATTCAAAGCCAACTTGATAGTGGTATGAGTCCAAGCTGAGAGATTCTCCCAAACTACAGGAGGTGACTGGAGAACCGTCATCGAGTAGGCCAAGTTTATGTTTTCTCTTGGTGGTGTCCCTGCACTTGGCAGCCTCCACGATTTATCCAGAGTTTATTGATTACCCACACACAGAGACGTGCACAACACACACGCACGCACACACGTACGCACGAACAGACGTACGCACGCACACACACATACACACACAGACATGCACACAAACACACACACGCACACACACACGCATGCACGCACGGACGCACACACATACGCACGCACACACGCGTGCTCACACCATATGAATCTCTCTCTCTCTCTCTCCCTCTCTGTTTCTGTATATGTATGCTAATTCACACACACAACACACACACACACACACACACACACACACACACACACACAGATACTTATGTTCAAGACTTAAATCCCTCACTAACAGACTACAGGCGGTCATGGTGGTGGGGGTGGTGGGGGTGGGAGGGTGTAGGGGTGGGGGTTGGGGGTGGGTAGGAGGAGAGTCGGGGAAAGGAAACGGGGGAAAAAAACAAGAAAACAACCCTGCACACAGACCTCATGCAGCGAAGACAGTGACAGCATGAAAACAAACGCAGATAAGCACAACAAATAACAACAGCGGAGAACCTCTGTAAGCACACCGTCAGAAACGAGGCGGCTACACTTCTCGGGACACTGTGCCTTTCTCAACTCGCGGAGATTGCAACCAGTTTTGTAGAGATGAAGTTATTTCAGACCCGACAGCCGTCAGTGTGTGGACCTCCGCTTGGCAACGTGGTATAGTTTCTCTCATAATCTACCCTTGTCTTCCGCTTCAGAAGCACCGTTGTGTGCACACTGTAAATCACTGTGCCACAAAATGCGCGCGCACTCGCCATCTAATCTCTCCCAACGTCGCGCGCGCGCGCGTGCACGCACAAACGCACGCACGCACGCACAGCACACACACACACACACACACACCACACACACACACACACACATCCACACACACGCAGGAATCTCTCTCTCTCTCTCTCTCCCTTTGTCTGTCTGTCGTCCTGTCTGTCTGTCATACACACACACAACACACACACACACACACACACACACACACACACACACACACTACTCTATCTATCTATCTATCTATCTAAACAAACGCTTACATACATACATACATACATGCTTACATACACACGCGCTCTCGGTTCCAGATATAGAAGGAAATGCTTCATAGGAAGCGATATGAATGATAGGAATTAGGCTACTAGCCAGCACTTGCTTTCGCTCACTACTAGTTTCTTCAAACATGCTATTGTTTTGTCAATCAGTGGAGATTGCCTCTCTTAGAAGTTCCGAGTAACGACTGCTCTGCTCATTTCTTAGTTGCTGTCAGCACGTATGTAACTGACAATGCTTGAGTTATTAAACAGTAGAGCTGACCCTCTGACTGTTGACACCTTTTGACCTCCCTTGCATCCCTAAATGGATCCTCAAGCACAGGCGGCTCAAAGATGTCCCCCTACATTTAAAATTGTTTACATAATGATCTCGATGTGTCAGCAACATATTTGCTCACCACACTTTCTTTTCGTTTCTCTTTTCAGCCCTTAACTATCTGCTTTGGGAGTGCAGTTGGATTCTGTTTTTGAACCCTTGGTGGTGAGAACACCACTGAATTATAAACTGTGGTATATCTCCATTTGACGCTAAGGGAACGCAAATACACCTACACAGACATTGACTGAGCAACCGAGTCCTTAAAAAGGTCCTCTACCGACAGATTGTAAATCATATCACAAACGGGATTAACCGTGTTTCACTTACGAATGTGAATCCGTGGATGACATATACGGAACAGGCGATACGGCGGGCTCTGTTTTGCTCGTGAAAGATCATGGTCAATAATATGTATCCCTGATCTCCTATCATTCCCATTTTCTTTTACCCCCATTCCTTCTCTTGGTAACTTATAGCTGTATTTATTAACACGTTTAAGAACTTGGGAGATAAGGTGGTGAAATCAATGTAGCCTACATTAAAGCCTGGCATAAAACTGGAAATGTCAGACGGCAAAGGTACACCTCAAAATCATGAAATAACTGGACACCTCCAACGGACAAGGGCTTGGGTCGTCAAAAATAATGATGGAGTCGCACACGACAAGGGCTCGAGAGATCAGAAATCATACCAAAAATAGCGCTGATTTTGAAAACACAAAACAAGAGCTTAAAAAGCGCGGTTAGCAATGCCAGAGGAAATACTACGCCAATACTGCAACGACTTCTACACAGCACGGGGGCACAATTCGCAAGATGACTGGAAATTAACAGCAGAACTTCCGGACCGGAAGAACCATCCAGTGATCATCAGGAAGAAATGCATGACACCAGATCTTGTTTTCCACCCTGATTCATCAAAACAATTGATTGCAGTTGAACTATCAATTAAAGGAGACTGGAGCAAGCGGATAACTACAAGACTGAGAAACAATGCCTCCTGGCCAGGAGCTTGAGGTAATCTCATGGTAAAAAGCCTTGGTCCACCCTAGGATCCCACGAAATAGGTTGCCATTTCTGGTAAGGAGAGGACCAGAATCCTAAAGGCAGCAAGCAGAAGCAACTAAAAAGAGTTCCAGCTTGATCTGGTCGAGTAAGCATAAAAATGAATTTCATGAGGCTGGGTTTCGAACCCTAGCAGCGCCAGAAAAAAAGTATTCTGGAAACAAATGAGAATCTGTTGGTCATGACCTGGATGCGGCCCATCCCCCTTAGAGTGTGAGAGCGTGAGGAGTTCAGGGCCGAAACAGTTGTTAGGGTTTCTTCTCTCAACACCTTCTGCTGTCAAGTTCTTTCTAATTTCATCCTACGAGAGAGAGGAGAGAGAGAGAGAGAGAGAGAGAGAGAGAGATGGAAAATAAAAAGAGACAGAAAGTGGAAAGGGATGAACGATTATACTGTAGAACTAAAAACTTTCGCTGATGGCACAACGGAGTGGTGGAGGGGGAGGGGAGGTGGAAGGAAAAAACGAGTGAACAGACTTGCACACAATACCTCTGCCGGTGAACACAGTAAATGCCTGTTAAAACAGCACACATACAAACAACGACAAAGAAAAAAAAATGACAGCACAGAACCTCATCTCTATGAACGCAGTGTGTGGAAACAAGGTGGCTGCAGTCTTTAAGAAACACTGCCCTTTTTCAACACGCCGATATTGCAGCCAATTTGCGAGATACAAAAGTTGTTTCAGACGTGATACAGCACTCGGTGTAGACTTCCGTTTGCCATCGTCGTGGATTTTGTTGTTGTTGTTGTTGTAATCTTTCCGTGTCTTTCGCTTGAGATGGCGTGTTTAGTGGACGCTGCAACTCAGCACAACAGAGAGAGAGAGAGAGAGAGAGAGAGAGAGAGAAGAGAGAGAGAGAGAGAGAGAGAGAGAGAGAGAGGAACAAAACAACGCAACCGCCATTTCTCTTCTGCCTGTCTGTCTGTCTCTCTGCCTGTCTGTCTTCTCTCTCCTTTTCTTTGTAACTTCCCCATTCTCTTCCTCTCTCTTTCTTTCTCTCTCTCTTTTTTTTAATATCACTCTCCCTATCCTCCTCTCTCCCGAACTTTCCCTCTTACTCTGTCCCCCCCCCCCCCCCCCATCTCCCCCCCCCCCCACCCTCCACTCTCTTCCGTGTATCTACCTTCCTTGCTCACTTCGACCTATATATCTGTTTGCCTACCTTCCTTCCTTCTCGCCCCCCCCCCCCCCCCCCTTCTCTGTGTGTTATCTTCCACGTTCTCTCAGTGATGTTACTCTCAAGCCGCTCACCCCCACCTCAGGATTCCTCCCCAGTCCTCCCGCCAAAGGAAGGAATGGGGAGGAATTGCCACGTGCCACTTTCCATCGACAGCAGTCCTCATGTCAGGCCTCCATTGGCGCGCCCCGAAGGGAAGACCTGCTGATGAGCTGTTTGGATGGTGTGAGCGACCAAAAACGTTTCATAAATTATCTTCTGGATTAAGATACGTGGTCTTAAAGAACAGCTAAAAAAAACACGTGTAAATGATGTGAAACTAAGCATAAGCCACGACAAGGGGGAAGAGATCATTTTGTGAGACACCCATGCATGGAACAGGAATAGAGGTGCAATGGGAGGAAATGATCATTTTGTGAGACACCCATGCATGGAACAGGAATAGAGGTGCAATGGGAGGAAATGATCATTTTGTGAGACACCCATGCATGGAACAGGAATAGAGGTGCAATGGGAGGAAATGATCATTTTGTGAGACACCCATGCATGGAACAGGAATAGAGGTGCAATGGGAGGAAATGATCATTTTGTGAGACACCCATGCATGGAACAGGAATAGAGGTGCAATGGGAGGAAATGATCATTTTGTGAGACACCCATGCATGGAACAGGAATAGAGGTGCAATGGGAGGAAATGATCATTTTGTGAGACACCCATGCATGGAACAGGAATAGAGGTGCAATGGGAGGAAATGATCATTTTGTGAGACACCCATGCATGGAACAGGAATAGAGGTGCAATGGGAGGAAATGATCATTTTGTGAGACAACCCATGCATGGAACAGGAATAGAGGTGCAATGGGAGGAAATGATCATTTTGTGAGACACCCATGCATGGAACAGGAATAGAGGTGCAATGGGAGGAAATGATCATTTTGTGAGACACCCATGCATGGAACAGGAATAGAGGTGCAATGGGAGGAAATGATCATTTTGTGAGACACCCATGCATGGAACAGGAATAGAGGTGCAATGGGAGGAAATGATCATTTTGTGAGACACCCATGCATGAACAGGAATAGAGGTGCAATGGGAGGAAATGATCATTTTGTGAGACACCCATGCATGGAACAGGAATAGAGGTGCAATGGGAGAAATGATCATTTTGTGAGACACCCATGCATGGAACAGGAATAGAGGTGCAATGGGAGGAAATGATCATTTTGTGAGACACCCATGCATGGAACAGGAATAGAGGTGCAATGGGAGGAAATGATCATTTTGTGAGACACCCATGCATGGAACAGGAATAGAGGTGCAATGGAGGAAATGATCATTTTGTGAGACACCCATGCATGGAACAGGAATAGAGGTGCAATGGGAGGAAATGATCATTTTGTGAGACACCCATGCATGGAACAGGAATAGAGGTGCAATGGGAGGAAATGATCATTTTGTGAGACACCCATGCATGGAACAGGAATAGAGGTGCAATGGGAGAAATGATCATTTTGTGAGACACCCATGCATGGAACAGGAATAGAGGTGCAATGGGAGGAAATGATCATTTTGTGAGACACCCATGCATGGAACAGGAATAGAGGTGCAATGGGAGGAAATGATCATTTTGTGAGACACCCATGCATGGAACAGGAATAGAGGTGCAATGGGAGGAAATGATCATTTTGTGAGACACCCATGCATGGAACAGGAATAGAGGTGCAATGGGAGGAAATGATCATTTTGTGAGACACCCATGCATGGAACAGGAGTAGAGGTGCAATGGGAGGAAATGATCATTTTGTGAGACACCCATGCATGGAACAGGAATAGAGGTGCAATGGGAGGAAATGATCATTTTGTGAGACACCCATGCATGGAACAGGAATAGAGGTGCAATGGGAGGAAATGATCATTTTGTGAGACACCCATGCATGGAACAGGAATAGAGGTGCAATGGGAGGAAATGATCATTTTGTGAGACACCCATGCATGGAACAGGAATAGAGGTGCAATGGGAGGAAATGATCATTTTGTGAGACACCCATGCATGGAACAGGAATAGAGGTGCAATGGGAGGAAAATGATCATTTTGTGAGACACCCATGCATGGAACAGGAATAGAGGTGCAATGGGAGGAAATGATCATTTTGTGAGACACCCATGCATGGAACAGGATAGAGGTGCAATGGGAGGAAATGATCATTTTGTGAGACACCCATGCATGGAACAGGAATAGAGGTGCAATGGGAGGAAATGATCATTTTGTGAGACACCCATGCATGGAACAGGAGTAGAGGTGCAATGGGAGGAAATGATCATTTTGTGAGACACCCATGCATGAAACAGGAATAGAGGTGCAATGGGAGGAAATGATCATTTTGTGAGACACCCATGCATGGAACAGGAATAGAGGTGCAATGGGAGGAAATGATCATTTTGTGAGACACCCATGCATGGAACAGGAGTAGAGGTGCAATGGGAGGAAATGATCATTTTGTGAGACACCCATGCATGGAACAGGAATAGAGGTGCAATGGGAGGAAATGATCATTTTGTGAGACACCCATGCATGGAACAGGAGTAGAGGTGCAATGGGAGGAAATGATCATTTTGTGAGACACCCATGCATGGAACAGGATAGAGTGCAATGGGAGGAAATGATCATTTTGTGAGACACCCATGCATGGAACAGGAGTAGAGGTGCAATGGGAGGAAATGATCATTTTGTGAGACACCCATGCATGGAACAGGAATAGAGGTGCAATGGGAGGAAATGATCATTTTGTGAGACACCCATGCATGGAACAGGAGTAGAGGTGCAATGGGAGGAAATGATCTAAAGGACAGACACCGTCAGCAGGAACAGAAACAGGTTCCCAATGTGGAGAAAGATCATTTTCATAGCACCCCCCCTCCCCACTCTTCTTTCATTAACACAATAGGACACAGACAAGTAGATATATATATATATATATCATATATATATATAATATGATGAATATATATACACATGTGCACAGACACCACTCACACACGCATACGCGCGGCGCGCGCACAACTACACACACACACCCACAGCAACAGACACACACAGACATCAACATTACACACACACAGACACAGAATATGCACATAAAAACACATAACACACCTCTACAAACAGGACAAGAGTCCCCACGCATCTCACGAACACACACACAGCGGACACACACAGCCACAGCGCACGGTCGGAAGGAATACTGAACCTCTCCATGGAGATGACGGTGATGGGGTCAGGACGGAGCAGACACATGGAATAGTTTTGCACATAGTTCATGACTTATCAGAACACTTCCCCAAACTGCAACGTGTAAGCAAAGAACGCTGCCGCCTGCACACATACACAGACACACACACAAACACACGCACAACACACACACAACACACACACACACACACACACACCCACACACAGCACGCACGCACCACGCACGCACGCACGCCGCGCACACACACACACACACACACACACACACACACACACACACACACCCAACTGTAGAATGAATAAAAGGAAGATAAAAACTGCATAATACTGGTTAATACATAAGAGAGAGAGAGAGAGAGAGAGAGAGAGAGAGAGAGAGAGAGAGAGAGAGAGAGAGAGAGAGAGAGAAGAGAGAGGAGAGAAGACAGACAGAGACAGAGACAGAAAGAGAGAGACACACGGAGAGAGAGAGAGAGAGAGAGAGAGAAGAGAGAGAGAGAGAGAGAGAGAGAGAGAGAGAGAGAGAGGAGAGGGAGGGAGGGAGGGAGGAGCGAGGAAATGAAATTTCTATCAATTGAAAGGCCATTTTCCCATTTGAGGAAATGTAAGCATAATTATTGAATATTACCAGTTATTAACTTTCGCATTGTTCATAGGAGAAGCCTTGCCCATGCACACATACATAATGCAGTGAACACCATTTATTAATGGGGAAAATCGATTGGAGCACATCAATGTAACGTTAGCAAACTGACTGACATCAATCGATAATGTTGTCAAAGTTATTGCATTTTGGCGTCTTTTAAAGGCCTTGTAGAGTGTACACAACATTTCCTTATCATGTTTTTCATCTTTTGACGACAAAAGGATCAGAAGGGTAAAGCTGTTTTCTTTCTTTTTCTCTCTCTTTTCTGACATTTTTCTTTTCTTTTCTTCTTCTTTTTGCCTTGCCTTTTTTTAAGGGGGCGGGGAATAAGAAAAAAACGAAGGACAAAGAAGAAGAAGCACAAAAAAGGAGAAGAAGAAGAAGAAGAAGAGAGCGAGCGAGCGAGCGAGCGAGCGAGAGAGAGAGAGAGAGAGAGAGAGAGAGAGAGAGAGAGAGAGAGAGAGAGCATAATATTTTTAACCATTATCTGATTTGAAGATGTGTATACAGGAGAAGCTTTTCGTACGTACACCCACACGCAATGGAATCGATATACTAATGGAGAAAACTCGATCGGGGCACGTCAATGTAACTCTAGCAAAATGACTGACATCAGTCGACAATGCGTTTTAGCTTATTGAATTTTACTTGTTTAAATGCCTTGTGGGATTCATAGAACACTTCCTTGTCGTTCTATTCCTTGTTTTGCTGACAAAAGACTGGGAAAGCAGAACCCTTTTCCTTCCCAAAAGGAAATGAGATAAAGGAGAGGATACAATACAATGACGACGAGGAAAAGGATCAAAATAGAAGAAGAAGAAGAAGAAGAAGAAGAAGAAGAATAAGAAGAAGAAGAGAGAAGAAGAAGAAGAAGAAGAAGAGAAGAAGAAGAAGAAGAAGATGATGATGATGATGATGATGATGATGATGATGATGATGATGATGATAAGAAAAGAAGAAGAAGAAGAAGAAGAAGAAGAAGAAGAACGACTTCGAACAAGGACAACAACAACAACAAGATGAAGAACAAGAACAGGAGCAAGAACAAGAACAAACAAGCAAATTAAAAAAAAAAAGGAGGTGGAGAAGGAAGAGGAGATTGAGAAGGAGAAAGAACTGAGCAAAGGAGAGGGGAAGAAGAAAGAAAGAAAGAAACAAACAAAGACACAAAGAAAGAAAGATAGAATAATAAGTAGTAGAACAACAACAGTTGCGAGAACAATAACAACAACAGCAAGAACAACAAGTACAACAACAATAACCAACACGCGCGCGCAAGAGAGAGAGAGAGAGAGAGAGAGAGAGAGAGGAGAGAGAGTCATTGTTAAAAGTTCAGAAAGAAAGGGGGTGTAGAAAGTTTTCCGATGTGCGCATCTCGCTGGTTAGCAATGTAATGGACTGACTGACTTGCCCGGCTCTCCCGTGTTTCTCTCTCCCTTTCCCACTTCAGCCTGTTTCGCCCTTTCCCACTTCAGCCTGTTTCGCCCTTTCCCACTTCAGCCTGTTTCGCCCGCTTTCCCACTTCAGCCTGTTTCGCCCCGACAGTCAGGGAGATGTCATCAGGCTGACAACCCAGTCTCCAAGACTTACCACGACCCGAAAAAGCCGTTATCATGTGGTTACAAGCACCGTCACAACCACCCAGATGTTGATGATGGCGGTGGAGGTGGTGGTGAAGATGGTTCTTCTGTGTGTGTGTGTGTGTGTGTGGTGTGTGTGTGTGTGTGTGTGTGTGTGTACTTGCGTGCGCGCGCGGCGCGCGGTGTGTGTGTGTGTGTGTGTGTGTGTGTGTCTGCAGTACTTGCGTGCGTGCGTGCGTGCGTGGGTGCGTGCGTGCGTGCGTGTGTGTGTGTTCGTTCTTATTTACGTCTGTTCACCCTTAAGTGATATAGACGGAAAGGGGGGGGGGGGGGGGGGTGCGTGCGTGCGTGCGTGCGTGCGTGCGTGTGTGTGTGTGTGTGTGTGTGTGTGTGTGTGTGTGTGTGTGTGTGTGTGTGTGTGTATGTGTATGCACGCATGTGTTGCGTGAGTGTACGTTAACATAACTTTCGTAAAAATTATTTTCTCTGACTCCAACATTTATGAATCATTCGTAATGACATTAGTAAATTGAACGGTATTAAACTAAAAAATATAAAAAAATTCTTATATCACATTTTTAAACGATGTGGTTTGATTGCTTTTGAGCAAAAACAGGATTATTGGAGACCCAAACAAAGGAACAAATATATGACAAAACAAGAACAACGCGTTTCGACCTATAGGATCTTCTCTAGGCGGGACAAATAAGATTCATAATAACGAAGGCAAAAGTGAACAGACAGTCACCGCTTGTCTCTTCGATCTGGTCGCAAAATTTGGTCATGGGTGAACAACTGAAACTTTGGAGTGGAACAGATGAGAAAAGAAGTTCAAGGTGATAATATCAGATTAACATGATGATGATGATGATGAAATAGAAAAAAAAATGTGTATAGACAGAACTGTAACTAAAAATAAATTCTCGAAATGAGCGGTTAAACTCAAAACAGAGTTCGTTCAACAGTGGCTTTGATTTTGCTCGGGTAGCTTTATTAAACATTTTGGCGATAGTTTTTACAGAGCCAAGGCGGTGCTTGCAGTCTACACTAACACTTTAAGGCCGTGTTCAAGACGTATGCTGTAAGCACTACGCTAGTGTTATTGGCAGGATGATGATTATCGCATGTTACATTGATATCGCCACGGGGACACTCCAGCATCAGCTGACGGCATCACTGAAGGCATGCAACACGCAAATCCCTGGCAGCAAATCCCAGCGCCTGGTGCTTCGCTGACAGCAATAAAGGATGAGAGGCGTCTGAAGCACGTTGTTCAAGATTGGAGAAGACTGTCGTGTTTCTGGAATCGCGTGTCCGTCCGCGTGCGTGCGTGCGTGGGAGCGTGCGTGCGCGCGCAGGTGTGTGTGTGTGTGTGTGTGTGTGTGTGTGTGTGAGTACGTGCGTGCGTGCGCGCACGCGCGCGAGTGTGCGCGTGTGTGTGTGTGAGTACGTGCGTGCTCCGTGCGTGTGTGTGTATGTGCGTGTAAACGCGCGCGCGCGCGCGGCGCGCGGTGTGTGTGTGTGTGTGTGTGTGTGTGTGTGTGTGTGTGTGTGTGTGTGTGTGTGTGCGTGGCGTGTGTTAGAGTAAGAGTGCATGTGCGTATGCATGTGTGTGTATGTGCGTCTGTTTATATGCTGGGCGTGTGTGTGTGGTGTGTGTGTGTGTGTGTGTGTGTGTGTGTGTGTGTGTGTGTGTGTGTGTGGTGTGTGTGCGCGGCGCGCGTTGTGTGTGTGTGTGTGTGTGTGTGTGTGTGTTGTGTGGTATGTGTGTGTGTGTGTGGCGTGTGTGTGTGTGTGTGTGTGGTGTGTGTGTGTGTGTGTGTGTGTGTGTGTGTGTGTGTGTGTGGGTGTGTGCGTGCGTTATGTGTGTGTATGTGTGTAAGTGTATGCGTGTGAGTGTATGAGAGATAGATAGATAGATAGATAGATGAGAGAGAGAGAGAGAGGAGAGAGAGAGAGAGAGAGAGAGAGAGAGAGGAGATCTCTTTGTCTGTTGTCTGTCTGTCTGTCTGTCTGTCTTCTTCTCTCTCTCTCTCTCTCTCTCTCTCTCTCTCTCTCTCTCCATGCATAGACGGGATTATTCAAATGGACCCTATCTAAGCGGCGCACGTCCTGTAGGCCTACTGGGGGAGATCCCCTTGGTATCCCACACCGAGTCCTCTCCCAGCTTTGCACGTCATCTCGTTACTGGCGGGACAGCTCTGGGGAAGGAGGGGTGGGGAAGGGGGAGGGGGAACATGGGACGGGCCATAAACTACTCTCCTCTCTGCAGTCTATCCCAGCTCGCTGCCAGGACAGTGGAGGTCCCGAGTCTGTCATCTGTGATGAGAAAGAAGACAAAATTAATGTCTGGGAGATGGGGGCAAGGAAGCTTTCCATCGCTGTACCCAGATTTGCGAGGGGAAACGGAGGAGGACCCACAAGCAGCGAGCCGTACTGTTCAAGATTTTGAAGTGCTTGTATATCATGTGCGTGCCTGGCCTAGTGAGTGCACACACTGACAGAGACAGAGACACAGACAGACAGACAGACACACACACACACATACACACACACGCGCGCGCACGCGCGCACGACGCACACACGCGCAAACACACTCGCAAATGTACACACACACACACACACACACACAACACACACACACACACACACACCACACACACACACACACAGAAGAAGACACATTGACACACTGACATTTTATTGTTGACATTTATTGTTATTACTGGGAAAGGTCTTTTTGCAAGGCGAGGTATGTTTGGGAGGGGAGGGGGGGGGGGTAAGATGTAACACTTTGGTATTTCTGGTGTCACAACAATAAAGCACAAGAAATCGTTTTTTATTAAACGCATTGAAGAATGAAAAGGAAAAAGAACGGGGAAACTTTGACAGGCTGCAATCATAATCATTGTCATGACAATAATACAATAGTGTTAAAAGAGGAAGAAACACATGTTAGTTTTCAAGTCTGAAATCAACAGTATCGGAAAATAGTGCACGATTTGTCAACAAAGTCGTCAGCCTCATTTGAAGAGAGAGAGAGAGAGAGAGAGGAGAGAGAGAGAGAGAGAGAGAGAGAGAGAGAGAGAGAGAGAGAGATGTGGAAATTCACAGCAGATTTTTTTTTTTCAAATAATCGTAATATAAATATCGTCAGAAAGCAAACATCTGACCATGCTTTTTATGGTCCACTTTCCTCATCAACACACATATTGCCACAGTTTTTTCCCCTTCGGAACGGAAAGCACAATGACCAGGCAAAGTATCACCTTTTCGTCCGCCCTTATTTTCATTTTTCTTTATACAGATAAAGATGACAGCCTGCATAGAAATCTTTGTGTAATGGTTGTTCAGAGACTTCTCATGACTCACCGCATGTCGGCCATTTCAAGACGAAAATCAATTTCAGTTTCATTTACGTCACTGAACGGACAATCCCATGGCGTTTAAACACCCATAGATACATTTTGTTCACTATACAAGTTATCAATGCCGAAGCAGAATTTCACCAAACCGTTCACATTTTTGCTGTTTACGATGTCACAGAAATAGTTTTCTGGACATAACAAAGATTCCAACGGACGGTATATGTATCTCGCAGCCAAGCGCGCCCACGTACATTTAGGCGCTTGCAAACCATTAAACACCCACGCAGCCAGGCGCGCCCACGTACATTCAGGCGCTTGCAAACCATTAAACACTCACGCAGCCAGGTGCGCCCATAGTACAAATCCCCCCCCCCTCCTTCCTTCCACTGTGCCCTCCTCATCCCCAACCCTTCCCTTGCCTCAACTCTCCCCCCCCCTTCACCCACCTCACCTACCCACTCGTCCTTCTTTTTGTTTTTATTTTGCCTGTGAAGGTTTTTTTTTATTACTAAATGAATTAACTTATTCATTCATTCGTCTTTTTCTTTCATACAGAATTTACCCGACTCCCTCCTCACCATATGTTCTTTTACATACGCTATAAAACGCCATCTGCATACATGGCCTAGGTTCTACGCCTCATACAAATATTTAGCACTCAGACCTTTGATTTTTTCCCCCCAGGTAAATTGAGAAACTACAGACGCGCAAGAAAGGACGGTGCGCATAGACCAGCACAAAGGTGACACACATCTGTAGCATGCCTACACACACACATACCACACACACACACACCACACACGCATGCACGCACGCAGACGCACGCACGCACGCACGCACGCACGCACGCACCACCACACACACAACACACACACACACACACACACACACACCGCATCTGTTTACAAAATTGTGGGTATGCCGAGAAAACATCTCTCCAAAAATTGGACGAAAGTTCGGTTTTTATCTTTATTTACAAATAAAGCGAAGTTTGAGAAGTAGCTACATTTTGCGAAAATGCACATTACTCTGTATTCTGTAACGTGTTATCGTTTACACCATCGTTTCTAATTATTGTGTAATATTCATGTACCAGTTCATAAAGGGACAAGACCTGTAAACGAATTACAAGGCCTCTCTCTCTCTCTCTCTCTCTCCTCTCCTCTCTCTCTCTCTAGCAACCTAAAACAAACTTCACGGGAATCATTACCGCACCAGGCGCAGGACAGCTCAAAGTACATATTAGACACTGCCTATGACGCATACCAGTCATGACACCACCAGACCTCTCTTGAGACTGACCCTGGGCAATGTCCGACCAGTCCTTGATTGTGGAGTGGTCCCCATGGGGCAGAGCTGCCAACTCCACTTCCGACAAGGTCAGTAAGGGTCAGGCGGCCACAATCATGGCTAGTACCACGCAGTCGGCCTCTGTCCGGGAAATGGCAAGCGCAACAGGTCTGGACGCACAAGAGGACTGGCGGGGCAGTAAACTCCTTACTCAGGCAGCTCAATTCTGGTGATTCCCAGGCAATCCGATGAAGCAGAGAATGTTCCAGCCAACAAAAGGAAAGAATGCAGGTGACTGTACAATCCCTGCAAAGGGAGACAAGTGCAGAGGAGAGGCCACTGGGGCCACCGGATTTAGCCGGCCGTTTTGTCCGACCCGGCCGTTTTGTCCAACCTCGGACAAAACGGCCGGGTCGGACAAAACGGCCGGCTACAGCGTGCAACCGCCGTAGAGCACGTGCTTGAGTCTCTGTGTGTTGTGTGTTGCTGGCACGTCTTCCTTTCCGCAGGAGGCCCAGTTTAGCACGTTCTTCTGCTGACACGTTCTCGTGTTCCTGCTTGACAATCCAGAACTGACAGTCGTCCTCCGAACTGGGATCGCAGGCGAACTCTAAAACGATGTCATCCGATTCGCACAGTAACACACCCACGTCATCTGACTGATTAAGCACGATCTTTCGGAATGTTAAGTTTCTGTGCTTATCTCTTAACCGTCTCTGAACTTGCCGATCAGTCGAAGTGCCAACATAGTCCTTCACCACACCCGTGTCAAAACCTGCCACTGTTCTGTCGATAGAATGTTCGAGGCCTGAGTCCATGACAGAGTGATGATCTCCTGGTTCATGATGTCGCACTCAGACTGGCAGGAGTGCAAAGGCAGAAGACTGTCTTGAACATTCGACGTGTCAGGCTTGCTGGAAGCATCTGTAGGCTTGATGTGTTCAAAAACATCCTATGTAGTGCACTGTGTATCATGATCTTCAGATTCCATGTCAAACAAGGCCAGTTCATTCACTACACAAGCGTTTCCGTTATCAACACCAACCTGTTCAAGCCGTGTATTTTGCTGCTTTGCTCGTTCCTGATCACGTCGCACCTGGCTGGGCGGTTTCTTTCTTAATATTGGACTCGTGCTCCTTGGTTCAAGACGGGATCCGCCATTGTGTTGTTTTGACAGGGACGGCTGGCTTCAGTCGTAATACGACGACGGTGTAGCTGCCTTCAGCTGCAATTTCCTGCTTGACGCTGTGTTCTCGGTTAGCAGAGCGCTCATGGCTGTCTCCACAGTCGCTGGAAGTCCAGTAACTGGCAGTGTCAAAGGATAATCGAAAATAATTTTCGCAGCTTAGACAAATGGCGCCCTGTCACTTCGTGTCCCACAGAGAGAGAGAGAGAGAGAGAGAGAGAGAGAGAGAGAGAGAAAAGAGGAGGGAGAGAGAGTAGCTAAAGTTTATTGGGGGGGGGGGGGGGGGTTGAACTGTGAAATGTTATCACTTGCTGCTGTTTCTGTTTTTGTCTTTCTTCTTTCTTTCCTCTTGTTATGATGATGATGATTGTTGTTATTGTTATACTTGTGATTGTTATTTTTATGATCATCATCATCTTTATTATCATTTTTCGTTTTAATTCCCCCCCCTCTCTCTCTCTGTGGCACATACCGGTAAATGCCAGAGCACGTTGGAACCTGATCTGGCGTTTGATGATGTTATCGTCCTTATACAGCTTTTAGTCTGGACAGTGCTTATGTTGTCTTTGATGCCTTAGAGAGGATTTCTGGTTTGCTCTGGTTTAATGGCACTACTGGATAATAGGGCACGAACTGTCTTGTCATGATTTAATCTCACTGTTGAATAACAATACAGCGCTTGGCTTGCCATGAACGATTTAATCTCACTGTTGAATAACAATACAGCGCTTGGCTTGCCATGAACGACAGAAACGTCAGAAGAAGCGTAACCTAAAAGAATGATGGAGTTAACAATGTCTGCGCCTCTTCCTGCATGCAGGCAATAAGTAACTGGCTGAAGATGATTCCACAAGATTTCCTTTCCGACTTCAAGCCCACAGAGGCAGCATTCATCAGGTTCCTGTTACGTCTAACTGAACGAGACAGTTCGCGGCTGTGTCCTGGAGAACGGCTCATTTGCCACATCAAAACATGACCAGGGTTCACAGCCTGCAGGTGTCAAAGACACTGGGGTTCCTAAGTACCGGCCGTCAAACATTCGCCGAGGTCCACAGAGAGTTAAGACGATGGGAAAGCTTCTATCTCTTTTTTTATTCATATTTCCGGGTGTCTGGAGTCTGGCTCTCTGATGAACCGGGGAGCATGGCCTCCATGTCCTGGTTTATGGGGCAAGACTAAAAACTTCATTGAACCTTCAAAGTGTGCAGCGAGCCATCTCTTTCTCTTTCACCGTGTTGTTAGAGTGAGTGCTGAGATCGGGGTAGGGATGGAGGAGTAGCACGTGTATGCGTGCATGTGTGCGTGCGTGCGCGAGCGTGCGTGTGTGTGTGAATGTGTGTATGACGAGTGTGTGTGTGTGGTGTGTGTGTGTGTGTGTGTGTGTGTGTGTGTGTGTGTAACAAATATTTATACGAGTGTGTGTGTGTGTGTGTGTGTGTGTGTGTGTGTGTGTGTGTGTGTGTGTGTGTGTGTGTGTGTGTGATGGAAGAATGGAGACAAGGCAGGGTGGGAAATTGGTGGATATGGTCTATGTTTCTCTTTCTAAAGAATGTGCACTAATAATAATCATGACGATAATGACAGTAACAACGTTGATTAGAATTGTCTTCTTCTTCGTTCCTTCTTCTTCTCATGATAATGAAAATAATAACAATAATATACTAATTATTATCATTCTTATTATTGTTATCATTACTATTATTTTTTATCAGTAAAGGGATTAACGGGTAACAAAATGGATCTTATACGTAAAAACAAAGGACATTGAATACTATTCGTCCACTGTACACTCACCTTTACCTATTATATTATTATATTGGGTATTTATATAGCGCCTATCCTCGGTCACAGACCAAGCTCTAAGCGCTTTACAATAAACACACTACCTCACCTACTTAGGCTGAGATCCCCCCTGACTGATATACAAATCATAACAGTATCCTGGCCATAAAACCATGTCACGTTTTTTTGTCCCTGTCATTGTCAACAATCGGTCGTTTTTATGAGTTTTACACGCATCGAGCATCTCGCCCCGCGGAAAGATGCTTGGTTAAAGCCGCAAGACTGTAGTCCATAGACCGGCATTAACGTCGTCACTGCACGTGCTCAGCATCGCTGAAAGCCCATGCGTGGCTGTCTACGACGCGGTGGGGGTTCAGGAGGAGAACCGAATGCCGACTAACAGTAGCAGTAAGTACTTGACTGGGAAATTACTTGCAGCAAGCGATGTGTGAATTTAATGTAAAGCAACAGGCACTGAAGAGTAAATGGATGGCAAACTAACGGGCAGTGACGAGTGATTGATGGCAAACTAACGGGCAGTGACGAGTGATTGATGGCAAACTAACGGGCAGTGACGAGTGATTGATGGAAAACTAACGGGCAGTGACGAGTGATTGATGGCAAACAAACAGGCAGTGACGAGTGATTGATGGCAAACTAACGGCAGTGACGAGTGATTGATGGAAAACTAACGGGCAGTGACGAATGATTGATGGCAAACAAACAGGCAGTGACGAGTGATTGATGGCAAACTAACGGGCAGTGACGAGTGATTGATGGAAAACTAACGGGCAGTGACGAGTGATTGATGGCAAACAAACAGGCAGTGACGAGTGATTGATGGCAAACTAACGGCAGTGACGAATGATTGATGGCAAACAAACAGGCAGTGACGAGTGATTGATGGCAAACAAACAGGCAGTGACGAGTGATTGATGGCAAACAAACAGGCAGTGACGAGTGATTGATGGCAAACAAACAGGCAGTGACGAGTGATTGATGGCAAACAGGCAGTGACGAGTGATTGATGGCAAACAAACAGGCAGTGACGAGTGATTGATGGCAAACAGGCAGTGACGAGTGACTGATGGCACACAAACAGGCAGTGACGGAGTGATTGATGGCACACAAACAGGCAGTGACGAGTGATTGATGGCAAACAGGCAGTGACGAGTGACTGATGGCACACAAACAGGCAGTGACGAGTGATTGATGGCACAACAAACAGGCAGTGACGAGTGATTGATGGCACACAAACAGGCAGTGACGAGTGATTGATGGCACACAAACAGGCAGTGACGAGTGATGATGGCAAAACAGGCAGTGACGGAGTGACTAGGATGGCAAACAAAGCAGGAGAGGAGTGCTAGGATGGCAAACAAACAGGCAGAGAGGAGTGCTAGGATGGCAAACAAACAGGCAATAAGCAGTGATTGGATGGCAAACAAAGATACAGTGACGAGTGATTGAAGGCAAACAAACAGGCAGAGAGGAGTGCTAGGATGGCAAACAAACAGGCAGAGAGGAGTGCTAGGATGGCAAACAAACAGGCAGAGAGGAGTGCTAGGATGGCAAACAAACAGGCAATAAGCAGTGATTGGATGGCAAACAAAGATACAGTGAAGAGTGATTGATGGCAAAAGAGTAGGTAGTGAAGATTGATAGCAAATCAATAGGAAAAGCATAGTTGCAGTCATCTCGTTGACAGACTTAAAAAATTGATGATGTTGAAAACCTGTAGATTCAGAATACAATCTGATCAGTTAGATACCAAATACATTTCTATTTCAAATGGTCAAGCAAAAAGTCAACAAAATACCTATGAACTGTCACTATTAAAAAATATATTGAGCAGTGTATGAAGTAAGTTATGCCTGTTCTGAGAAAACCTACAGGAACTGATTATCATTTATTTCACACGTCCAAAACACATCAAAATTAAAACTGAATTTATCCAAACAAAGTACCTCGAAACTGATTAATATTAAGATTTTGCTTGCTTAGGTCGGATACAAACCGGTCTATTTTTTATTCTATTGTCTAGTGTTGTCTGAAGAACATAAATATATGAAAATAAGCTATGCTTATACAAATTTCTGTGTGTGTACGCACAGAGTCGTTTGATATTCACTCATGTTCGGACCCAGATACCTGAAGCTAGAACAGTTTCTACTGGGTGTTTTTTTACTCACCTTGGAGTGTTCAGTCCTGTATGTTCTCACCTAATAAACCTAATTCTCTCGATGACGCAGTGTCTGGTCATGGCAGACAGAACCAGAGCCAGCCTCCTTTTATTTCATTTGCTGAACTGCTTTTCTTTCTCAGAGTGGATCCCACACATTGAAGTAGTTCACTCACCCCAGTGTCTGTCTGTTCAGTGGTGGGCTGTAAACAGCATGAACTGAATTGAACTGAGTTGTCCATTCCGTGTTTATGTTGACTTATGTGCGTTGTCTGAAACTCTTTAGTAAGTTCTGCTTTTCTCCCAGCTGACTTCTATTTCTTATGCACTTTATGCGTTTCCTAGTCTGGTAGCGAATTGCTAACGCTCTGCTTTACGGTGTCCCAAGAGGTCGATGTCATCAGCGAAAGGCAGAATGGGAGGCTGCCCTCTTACAGGTATGTATGAAGCGTTGAAGTCGATAAGCGGTTCCTGCATTATGTTCTCCAGGTGGATGGAAAAAAGAGGGAAAGAGGCAACAACCATAGCACACTCCGAAGGTTGTTTTTTTCAAAAGAAGTTTCTGATGTTGTTACTCACAAGAACATTGCTCTTTTGCATCTTTTGGAAGACTGAATAAGGATGTTGTCAAAGCTGTAATTCCCCCTGACCCAATACAGTCCTCCATACAAGGTACCGGCTTTCCTCGGGTCGAGGTGCTGCTTATGCTGTAAGAGATCCGTACAGCTCTTTGCTCTCTGTCGTGTGCCTCATGTCAGACGTTTTGAAAACACGCAGTCGCTGTGCTCTCCACGCAGAACTTTCAAGTCTGTCTCTGGGACGTTCCACCTTCACCGTAACATGCTGAACACACTTACACAGGGAATAATGGCATGCATGCTCGTACCAGCTAACGCTTGAATGAAAAGTGCTTGATAATTATGGGGAGAAATTTTGTCGAACAGCGTTTGCACTGACCTGATGCTTCACAGCAATTTATCATATCCCTCGTATGAAAGGCATATATGGTCAATTTCACATGCTCCTTGTACCAAATGTTGGCAATCTGTCTGAATCATTCATTCTCATGCTAGGATGTATCATACAGGATCGGCTGACCAGTGTCCAACTGTAATGTTCATGCTGAAGGATGGATATCATTGGTGACTTGTGCAGTTATACCTTCAATTGAAAATGCCATGAAACGCCATGATAGACACCTAGTTAAAAAGCATATACAGTACAGGTGAGAACGTCCCTAATGATGTACCATAGATAACACAAAACCTCTTCAGAACATGGCACTCAAAAACTGTAACAGTGTTTTGCATCTGTCTATAAACAACGAGTAGTCAAATCCCTTGGACACATGTAATTCACACAAAGATGTACAGAATCCACCTAAAACCATTTACAATCCTTAGCTCTACGTGTGAAGACGAATACAATGAAAACACACTGCCTGGAGTGAAGCACATTGTAAAGGTCAATTGACAGGAGGAAAAAATGTTTTTCAGCCTTAAGCCCAATGGACCGAGACTCGAATTATCTTTTGCAAAAGTCAAAGGATCATGATATGCAAATCGCTCTCCTCTGTCTGGCCAATGCTCACTCCTTTTAAGCTGGACAACCCAAGGAGACAGCCGCACAGAAACTTTTACCAGCAATGTATCAAGACTCTCACTCGTTGTAAATGGCTTGTTTTATACAAGTGGTGCAACATCTTGCCTGCACGTACTCTCGAACATTGACAGCCAACGTCCCCCTTCCTTTTTGTTCCTTTTACCTGAATACTGTCTCAGAAAGTTTTATTTGTCACATATGAAAATATGATATTGTGTTTGTACAGGAGACCACATTCACAACAGTATTGAAAAGTACCTAGCGTTTTCATTGACCGATTCGCTCATAGGCAGCCTCACCCTCACATCTTTGGACACTTTCGCGTCACTTTTGTGTTACATCAAGGAGGCTTGGTTTTATACCTAGGAGCTAATGACTGCGTGAATGGACATCATGGCAGAACGTGCCCAGTATAGCCGCACATCACTGCCAGCAGTCAGCGATACGAATGGGGATTAGGGGAGTGAAATGGAGAGTAATTGGGTGACAAACTAACGGGCAGACTAACCGGTCGACTAACGATTGCAGTGCTTTTGACAGCAGGCCGTGGAAACTCGTGTGAGCACTCGGTACAGCACAAAGTGTCACCCCATTACAGAATGTCAACCCCGTGTAACACTCTGTGCCAGCAGGTCACAGGTTGTTTTTTCTCTGCAAAACAAACTGTCACCATTTGTGAATTTGCTATTTTTGAGGGAGTCTGGTCACTTTTATCACGTGATTTAGGTACACAGAGTGGGGTTGAGATGGTAAGTATGCCTAAATGATAATGGCCACGTGATTCAAATTCAGCATCTCCAAAAAAAGTAAGATATCAGATAAAAACAGCAGTACAGGCCCAGACAAGCATCACCCTGGGACTATTCATCCTGAAAAAATAGCGAGGACATGGACCCACCAACGTAGACTCAATGCAGTGTGATACAGTGAAATCATTATCATCGTCATTGTTGTGTTCCTCATTATTATCATTGTTGTCGTCTTCGTCATCGTCGTCGTCATAAACATCATCATCATCATCATCGTCGTCGTCGTCGTCATCGTTGTTAGTGTCTTTCACAGCGTGACTTGAGGATTTTGACCTGTTTTCAACTTTAAAATACGGGTACAGTCAAACGTATCGAAGGCTAGTCTTATGTTCTTACACTACAACCATCATCACCAGCATCATCTGAGAGCATCATTACCATCATCAAAAACAGCATCGTCACTGGCTATAAGGGGTTGTGCTGGTGATCACCACTACTTTGTCACTTCCCTTAAATAATAGAAAGAGACCAACCGAAGCATACATTCCTTACTGCGACATATTGTTCCACAGCAGACGTAAGTGCCTTACAATATCTCACCCAGCTACCGCCACATCTGTACAGTCACCCGGACGACATTTTGTCCGGTGATAACACGTGTGTTGCAACCGCCAGATTGTGGGGCGAGTGGCTGGGATAACAGCGGCAGACGTGGTGCCTGTCTCCGTGAGGAATGGGAATGAGTGGACAAGTCGTGCAGAAGCTGTACATTATCATGCTGCCTATCGCAATCCTCCTTAATCGGTCCTGCTTGCCAGCGTCAGTGAAGAGCCGCCAGTTGTTACAGGCCATGATGGCTGTTCCCTTGATTTACTTCAGAGAATTAAATCCCTTTAAACCTTTTTTTCCCGGAACTCACCAGTGAGCTGGAATGGACTGGATCAGAGCCGTTGTCTTCCTCAGACTGCACACGCAGAGAAATCTGTTCATGTTGTTTATTTGAAAACAGACACATGTATGCATACTTGCATGTTGCGTGCGCGCGCGCGAGTATGCACACACACACACACACACACACACACACACACACACACACACACACACACATATATATGTATATATATGTAGTTTTTTTTTCTTGTAGGGAAGTGGACACACAAGACTTGAACTCTTCTTTCCGGGTCTGCTGTGAGGGTCCATGTGTGGAACCCACAGCTAGATGCCAGTGCACGCTGGAGTGTGCTCTGGTGTTTCATGGAGATGTTATGCCCTCCTACCACTTTCAGTTTCAACAGTGCTGGTGTTACCTTTGATGCCCTTGAAGGTATATTCAGTTTCAACAGTGCTGGTGTTACCTTTGATGCCCTTGAAGGTATATTCAGTTTCAACAGTGCTGGTGTTACCTTTGATGCCCTTGAAGGTATATTCAGTTTCAACAGTGCTGGTGTTACCTTTGATGCCCTTGAAGGTATATTCAGTTTCAACAGTGCTGGTGTTACCTTTGATGCCTTGAAGGTATATTCAGTTTCAACAGTGCTGGTGTTACCTTTGATGCCCTTGAAGGTATATTCAGTTTCAACAGTGCTGGTGTTACCTTTGATGCCCTTGAAGGTATATTCAGTTTCAACAGTGCTGGTGTACCTTTGATGCCCTTGAAGGTATATTCAGTTTCAACAGTGCTGGTGTACCTTTGATGCCCTTGAAGGTATATTCAGTTTCAACAGTGCTGGTGTTACCTTTGATGCCCTTGAAGGTATATTCAGTTTCAACAGTGCTGGTGTTACCTTTGATGTCCCTTGATGGTACTATTCAAGTGTTTCACAACAGTGCTGGTGTTACCTTTGATGTCAACAGTGCTGGTGTTACCTTTGATGTCAAGATCTGGTGTTGACTTTGATGTCAACATCGGATATAACCATGATGTCTACATGTGGTAATGTACCTTGGATGCCCTGAAGATTCTGATCATGGTGTAATGTCACTATCGGATAATAACGCAGGAAATGTCTTGACATGGTGTAATGTCACTATCGGATAACAACGCAGGAAATGTCTTGACATGGTGTAATGTCACTATCGGATAATAACGCAGGAAATGTCTTGACATGGTGTAATGTCACTATCGGATAATAACGCAGGAAATGTCTTGACATGGTGTAATGTCACTATCGGATAATAACGCAGGAAATGTCTTGACATGGTGTAATGTCACTATCGGATAATAACGCAGGAAATGTCTTGACATGGTGTAATGTCACTATCGGATAATAACGCAGGAAATGTCTTGACATGGTGTAATGTCACTATCGGATAATAAGCAGGAAATGTCTTGACATGGTGTAATGTCACTATCGGATAATAACGCAGGAAATGTCTTGACATGGTGTAATGTCACTATCGGATAATAAGGCAGGAAATGTCTTGACATGGTGTAATGTCACTATCGGATAATAAGCAGGAAATGTCTTGACATGGTGTAATGTCACTATCGGATAATAAGGCAGGAAATGTCTTGACATGGTGTAATGTCACTATCGGATAATAAGCAGGAAATGTCTTGACATGGTGTAATGTCACTATCGGATAATAAGGCAGGAAATGTCTTGACATGGTGTAATGTCACTATCGGATAATAACGCAGGAAATGTCTTGACATGGTGTAATGTCACTATCGGATAATAACGCAGGAAATGTCTTGACATGGTGTAATGTCACTATCGGATAATAACGCAGGAAATGTCTTGACATGGTGTAATGTCACTATCGGATAATAACGCAGGAAATGTCTTGACATGGTGTAATGTCACTATCGGATAATAACGGCAGGAAATGTCTTGACATGGTGTAATGTCACTATCGGATAATAAGCAGGAAATGTCTTGACATGGTGTAATGTCACTATCGGATAATAAGGCAGGAAATGTCTTGACATGGTGTAATGTCACTATCGGATAATAAGGCAGGAAATGTCTTGACATGGTGTAATGTCACTATCGGATAATAAAGGCAGGAAATGTCTTGACATGGTGTAATGTCACTATCGGATAACAAGCAGGAAATGTCTTGACATGGTGTAATGTCACTATCGGATAACAACGCAGGAAATGTCTTGACATGGTGTAATGTCACTATCGGATAACAACGCAGGAAATGTCTTGACATGGTGTAATGTCACTATCGGATAAAACGCAGGAAATGTCTTGACATGGTGTAATGTCACTATCGGATAATAACGCAGGAAATGTCTTGACATGGTGTAATGTCACTATCGGATAATAACGCAGGAAATGTCTTGACATGGTGTAATGTCACTATCGGATAATAACGCAGGAAATGTCTTGACATGGTGTAATGTCACTATCGGATAATAAGGCAGGAAATGTCTTGACATGGTGTAATGTCACTATCGGATAATAACGCAGGAAATGTCTTGACATGGTGTAATGTCACTATCGGATAATAACGCAGGAAATGTCTTGACATGGTGTAATGTCACTATCGGATAATAACGCAGGAAATGTCTTGACATGGTGTAATGTCACTATCGGATAATAACGCAGGAAATGTCTTGACATGGTGTAATGTCACTATCGGATACTGACGCAGGAAATGTCTCGACGAAAAAAAGCTGAATTAGAAACTAGCATAATCAAGCTTCGTCGTCGTTTTCCATCTCCGTTTCTTTCATTATTAGTATTAGTGTATTTGTCAGGCAACGTCACACTCATATATCTGAATTCTTTAGGATTAGTCGAAAGAGCTGTCGGATTCACACGTTGCTGTTAGTCTAACTGTGCCAAACAGTTCGCAAACTACTTCATCGGAGAATGGCTCGTCCGGCACACCAAAAGAAGGCTGGGTGGGATTCGCCGTCTGCAGAAGGTGTCAAAGACACTGGAGTCACTAAGAACTGGCTGTCAGACATTCACCGTGGTCCTCGGAGAACCATGAAGACGGGGGGAG
>CM031606.1:44122776-44140276 GCA_018398815.1 Conus ventricosus
GAAGGGAAAAAAGAGGGCAAACTAACAGACAGTAAAGAGTAAATAGAGGGTAAACTAACAGACAGTGAAGGGAAAAAAGAGGGCAAACTAACAGACAGTGAAGGGAAAAAAGAGGGCAAACTAACAGACAGGGAAGGGAAAAAGAGGGCAAACTAACAGACAGTGAAGAGTAAATAGAGGGCAAACTAACAGACAGTGAAGGGAAAAAAGAGGGCAAACTAACAGACAGTGAAGGGAAAAAAGAGGGCAAACTAACAGACAGGGAAGGGAAAAAGAGGGCAAACTAACAGACAGTGAAGGGAAAAAAAGAGGGCAAACTAACAGACAGTGAAGGGAAAAAAGAGGGCAAACTAACAGACAGTGAAGGGAAAAAAGAGGGCAAACTAACAGACAGGGAAGGGAAAAAAGAGGGCAAACTAACAGACAGTGAAGGGAAAAAAGAGGGCAAACTAACAGACAGTGAAGGGAAAAAAGAGGGCAAACTAACAGACAGGGAAGGGAAAACGAGGGCAAACTAACAGACAGGGAAGGGAAAAAAGAGGGCAAACTAACAGACAGTGAAGGGAAAAAAGAGGGCAAACTAACAGACAGTGAATGGAAAAAAGAGGGCAAACTAACAGACAGGGAAGGGAAAAAAGAGGGCAAACTAACAGACAGTGAAGGGAAAAAAGAGGGCAAACTAACAGACAGTGAATGGAAAAAGAGGGCAAACTAACAGACAGGGAAGGGAAAAAAGAGGGCAAACTAACAGACAGTGAATGGAAAAAAGAGGGCAAACTAACAGACAGTGAAGGGAAAAAAGAGGGCAAACTAACAGACAGGGAAGGGAAAAAAGAGGGCAAACTAACAGACAGTGAAGGGAAAAAAGAGGGCAAACTAACAGACAGTGAAGGGAAAAAAGAGGGCAAACTAACAGACAGTGAAGTGAAAAAGAGAGTAAATAGAGCGTAAACTAATAGGCAGTGAAGAGTATACAAAGGGCAAAGTAACAGACAGTGAAGAATAAATAGAGGGCAAACTAACAGTGAAGAGTAAATAGAGGGTAAACTGACAGGCAGTGAAGAGTATAAAGAGGGCAAACTAATAGACAGTGAAGAGTAAATAGAGCGTAAACTAATAGGCAGTGAAGAGTATACAGAGGGCAAAGTAACAGACAGTGAAGAGGAAATAGAGGGCAAACTAACAGACAGTCAAGAGTAAATAGAGGGTAAACTAACAGACAGTGAAGAATAAATAGAGGGCAAACTAACAGACAGTAAAGAGTAAATAGAGGGCAAACTAACAGACAGTGAAGGGAAAAAAGAGGGCAAACTAACAGACAGTGAAGAATAAATAGAGGGCAAAGTAACAGACAGTGAAGGGAAAAAAGAGGGCAAACTAACAGACAGTGAAGGGAAAAAAGAGGGCGAACTAACAGACAGTGAAGGGAAAAAAGAGGGCAAACTAACAGGGCAGGGAAGGGAAAAAAGAGGGCAAACTAACAGACAGTGAAAGGAAAAAAGAGGGCAAACTAACAGACAGGGAAGGGAAAAAAGAGGGCAAACTAACAGACAGGGAAGGGAAAAAAGAGGGCAAACTAACAGACATGGAGGGAAAAAGGGAACTAACAGACGAGGGAAAAAAACAATACGACAGTGAAGGGAAAAAAGAGGGCAAACTAACAGACAGTGAAGGGAAAAAAGAGGGCAAACTAACAGACAGGAAGGGAAAAAAGAGGGCAAACTAACAGACAGTGAAGGGAAAAAAGAGGGCAAACTAACAGACAGTGAAGGGAAAAAGAGGGCAAACTAACAGACAGTGAAGGGAAAAAAGAGGGCAAACTAACAGACAGTGAAGGGAAAAAAGAGGGCAAACTAACAGACAGGGAAGGGAAAAAAGAGGGCAAACTAACAGACAGTGAAGGGAAAAAAAGAGGGCAAACTAACAGACAGTGAAGGGAAAAAAAGAGGGCAAACTAACAGACAGGGAAGGGAAAAAAGAGGGCAAACTAACAGACAGTGAAGGGAAAAAAAGAGGGCAAACTAACAGACATAGGAAAAAAGAGGGCAAACTAACAGACAGTAAAGAGTAAATAGAGGCAAACTAACAGACAGTGAAGGGAAAAAAGAGGGCAAACTAACAGACAGTGAAGGGAAAAAAGAGGGCAAACTAACAGACGGAAGTGAAAAAAGAGGGCAAACTAACAGACAGGGAAGGGAAAAAAGAGGGCAAACTAACAGACAGTGAAGGGAAAAAAGAGGGCAAACTAACAGACAGGAAGGGAAAAAAGAGGGCAAACTAACAGACAGTAAGAGTAAATAAGGGCAAACTAACAGACAGTAAAGAGTAAATAGAGGGCAAACTAACAGACAGTGAAGGAAAAAAGAGGGCAAACTAACAGACAGTGAAGGAAAAAAGAGGGCAAACTAACAGACAGTGAAGGAAAAAAGAGGGCAAACTAACAGACAGTAAAGAGTAAATAGAGGGCAAACTAACAGACAGTAAAGAGTAAATAGAGGGCAAACTAACAGACAGTGAAGGGAAAAAGAGGGCAAACTAAGACAGTAAAGAGTAAATAGAGGGCAAACTAACAGACAGTAAGAGTAAATAGAGGGGCAAACTAACAGACAGTGAAGGGAAAAAAGAGGGCAAACTAACAGACAGTGAAGGGAAAAAGAGGGCAAACTAACAGACAGTAAAGAGTAAATAGAGGGCAAACTAACAGACAGTGAAGGGAAAAAAAGAGGGCAAACTAACAGATAGTGAAGGGAAAGAAGAGGGCAAACTAACAGACAGTGAAGGGAAAAAAGAGGGCAAACTAACAGAGAGGGAAGGGAAAAAAGAGGGCAAACTAACAGACAGGGAAGGGAAAAAAGAGGGCAAACTAACAGACAGTGAAGGGAAAAAGAGGGGCAAACTAACAGACAGTGAAGGGAAAAAAGAGGGCAAACTAACAGACAGTAAGAGAAATAGAGGGCAAACTAACAGACAGTGAAGGGAAAAAAGAGGGCAAACTAACAGACAGTGAAGGGAAAAAAGAGGGCAAACTAACAGACAGGGAAGGGAAAAAAGAGGGCAAACTAACAGACAGTGAAGGGAAAAAAGAGGGCAAACTAACAGACAGTGAAGGGAAAAAAGAGGGCAAACTAACAGACAGTGAAGGGAAAAAAGAGGGCAAACTAACAGACAGTAAAGAGTAAAAAGAGGGCAAACTAACAGACAGTAAGGAGTAAATAGAGGGCAAACTAACAGACAGGGAAGGGAAAAAAGAGGGCAAACTAACAGACAGTGAAGGGAAAAAAGAGGGCAAACTAACAGACAGTAAAGAGTAAATAGAGGGCACACTAACAGACAGGGAAGGGAAAAAAGAGGGCAAACTAACAGACAGTGAAGGGGAAAAAAGAGGGCAAACTACAGACAGTGAAGGGAAAAAAGAGGGCAAACTAACAGACAGTGAAGGGAAAAAGAGGGCAAACTAACAGACAGTGAAGGGAAAAAAGAGGGCAAACTAACAGACAGTGAAGGGAAAAAAGAGGGCAAACTAACAGACAGTGAAGGGAAAAAAGAGGGCAAACTAACAGACAGTGAAGGGAAAAAAGAGGGCAAACTAACAGACAGGGAAGGGAAAAAAGAGCGTAAACTAATAGGCAGTGAAGAGTATACAAAGGGCAAAGTAACAGACAGTGAAGAATAAATAGACGGCAAACTAACAGTGAAGAGTAAATAGAGGGAAACTGACAGGCAGTGAAGAGTATAAAGAGGGCAAACTAATAGACAGTGAAGAGTAAATAGAGCGTAAAACTAATAGGCAGTGAAGAGTATACAGAGGGCAAAGTAACAGACAGTGAAGAGGAAATAAGGGCAAACTAACAGACAGTCAAGAGTAAATAGAGGGCAAACTAACAGACAGTGAAGAATAAATAGAGGGCAAACTAACAGACAGTAAAGAGTAATAGAGGGCAAACTAACAGACAGTAAAGAATAAATAGAGGGCAAACTAACAGACAGTAAAGAGTAAATAGAGGGTAAACTGACAGGCAGTGAAGAGTTGACGGATCGCAAACTAACAAGCAGTGGAGAGAAAATGGAGGGCAAACTAACAGGCAGTCAAAAGCACATGAAGGGCAAACTAGCAGCCAGTCAAGAGTGCATGAAGGGCAAACTAACAGCCAGTCAAAAGCACATGAAGGGCAAACTAGCAGCCAGTCAAGAGTACATGAAGGGCAAACTACCAGCAGTCAACAGTACATGAAGGGCAAACTAGCAGCCAGTCAAGAGTACATGAAGGGCAAACTAGCAGCCAGTCAAGAGTGCATGAAGGGCAAACTAACAGCCAGTCAAAAGCACATGGAGGGCAAACTAACAGCCAGTCAAAAGCACATGAAGAGCAAACTAACAGCAGTCAAAAGCACATGGAGGACAAACTAACAGCCAGTCAAAGCACATGGAGGGCAAACTAACAGCAGTCAAAAGCACATGAAGGGCAAACTAACAGGCAGTGAAAAGCACATGAAGGGCAAACTAACAGGCAGTGAAAAGCACATGAAGGGCAAACTAACAGGCAGTGAAAAGCACATGAAGGGCAAACTAACAGGCAGTGAAAAGCACATGAAGGGCAAACTAACAGGCAGTGAAAAGCACGTAGAGGGCAAACTAACAGGCAGTGAAAAGCACATGAAGGGCAAACTAACAGGCAGTGAAAAGCACATGGAGGGCAAACTAACAGGCAGTGAAAAGCACATGGAGGGCAAACTAACAGCAGTGAAAAGCACATGAAGGGCAAACTAACAGGCAGTGAAAAGCACATGGAGGGCAAACTAACAGGCAGTGAAAAGCACATGAAGGGCAAACTAACAGGCAGTGAAAAGCACATGAAGGGCAAACTAACAGGCAGTGAAAAGCACATGGAGGGCAAACTAACAGGCAGTGAAAAGCACATGGAGGGCAAACTAACAGGCAGTGAAAAGCACATGAAGGGCAAACTAACAGGCAGTGAAAAGCACATGGAGGGCAAACTAACAGGCAGTGAAAAGCACATGAAGGGCAAACTAACAGGCAGTGAAAAGCACATGAAGGGCAAACTAACAGGCAGTGAAAAGCACATGGAGGGCAAACTAACAGGCAGTGAAAAGCACATGGAGGGCAAACTAAGAGGCAGTGAAAAGCACATGAAGGGCAAACTAACAGGCAGTGAAAAGCACATGAAGGGCAAACTAACAGGCAGTGAAGAGCACATGAAGGGCAAACTAACAGGCAGTGAAAAGCACATGAAGGGCAAACTAACAGGCAGTGAAAAAGCACATGAAGGGCAAACTAACAGGCAGTGAAAAGCCACTGGAGGGCAAACTAACAGGCAGTGAAAGCACATGGAGGGCAAACTAACAGGCAGTGAAAAAGCACATGAAGGGCAAACTAACAGGCAGTGAAAAGCACATGGAGGGCAAACTAACAGGCAGTGAAAAGCACATGGAGGGCAAACTAACAGGCATGAAAAGCACATGAAGGGCAAACTAACAGGCAGTGAAAAGCACATGGAGGGCAAACTAACAGGCAGTGGAAAGCACATGAAGGGTAAACTAACAGGCAGTGAAAAGCACATGAAGGGCAAACTAACAGGCAGTGAAAAGCACATGGAGGGCAAACTAACAGGCAGTGAAAAGCACATGGAGGGCAAACTAACAGGCAGTGAAAAGCACATGGAGGGCAAACTAACAGGCAGTGAAAAGCACATGAAGGGCAAACTAACAGGCAGTGGAAAAGCACATGAAGGGCAAACTAACAGGCAGTCAAGAGCACATGGAGTAAATAGATGGCAAACAAACAGCAATGATGAAGAGTTTAGGTGGTAAAACCAGTAGTAAATAGATGGCAAACAAACAGGCAATGATGAAGAGTTTAGGTGGTAAACCAGTAGTAAATAGATGGCAAACAAACAGGCAATGATGAAGAGTTTAGGTGGTAAACCAGTAGTAAATAGATGGCAAACAAACAGGCAATGATGAAGAGTTTAGGTGGTAAACCAGTAGTAAATAGATGGCAAACAAACAGGCAATGATGAAGAGTTGAGGTGGTAAACCAGTAGTAAATAGATGGCAAACAAACAGGCAATGATGAAGAGTTTAGGTGGTAAACCAGTAGTAAATAGATGGCAAACAAACAGGCAATGATGAAGAGTTTAGGTGGTAAACTAGTAGTAAATAGATGACAAACAAACAGGCAATGATGAAGAGTTTAGGTGGTAAACTAGTAGTAAATAGATGACAAACAAACAGGCAATGATGAAGAGTTTAGGTGGTAAACTAGTAGTAAATAGATGACAAACAAGCAGGCAATGATGAAGAGTTTAGGTGTTAAACCAGTAGTAAATAGATGGCAAACAAACAGCAATGATGAAGAGTTTAGGTGTTAAACCAGTAGTAAATAGATGGCAAACAAACAGCAATGATGAAGAGTTTAGGTGTTAAACCAGTAGTAAATAGATGGCAAACAAACAGCAATGATGAAGAGTTTAGGTGGTAAACCAGTAGTAAATAGATGGGAAACAAACAGCAATGATGAAGAGTTTAGGTGGTAAACTAGTAGTAAACAGATGGCAAACAAACAGCAATGATGAAGAGTTTAGGTGGTAAACTAGTAGTAAACAGATGGCAAACAAACAGCAATGATGAAGAGTTTAGGTGGTAAACTAGTAGTAAACAGATGGCAAACTCTAGGTAGTGAAGTGTAAATGCACGGAAAAAAATCAATAGCGCAGAGCAATAGGAAGCAAACTAAAAGAAAAAGCACAGTTGAAGTCCTCTCGCTGATAGACTCTGGAAGTTCGTCAGGTGGAAAATCTGTGAAACAATAGCACAGTTTAATCACGGAATTATCAAATGCATTGTCCGTTTTCAAAAGGTCAAGTAAATATTGAAAAAATACCCAACGGCAAAAGGACCAGCTGAGAGTTGATTTCTGTGGTGCGCGCGCGCGCGCGTTTGTGTGTGCGTGCGTGCGTGCGTGCGTGCGTGCGTGCGTGCGTGCGTGCGTGCGTGCGTGCGTGTGTGTGTGTGCGCGCGCGCGAGCGTGCGTGCGCGCGTGCGTGCGCGCGGATTTTCTTTGCCTGTTTACTTGTTTGTTTGTTCTTTTTTCAGAAAATGAACACCCTAATGAATAATATCAGGTTATATTTAGTATCATTTGACAAGAACGTTCAACTCTGAAAACCGTTTGCTAGATTTAGGATTGGAATACTGTCCATAAGCTTTCACTATTTACAATATACAGCGAACGGCGACTGACATAAGTAAGTTATGCCTTTTTTTCATCAGGAAAACTACAGCTAATCTCACTTTTCTAATATATCTAAAATACATCGAAATGAAAGCTGAATTTCTTCACGCAGAGTTCCATGGAACTGATCACTATTAACATGTTGTTTGCTTATGTCGATGGCAAATTATTCTGTTTTTGTTAGTTGTCTGTTTCGTCTGCGAAACAAAAATATATGAATGTAAGCTGTTTATATAGATATTTCCTCTGTGCACGAAGAGTCGATCGAAATTCACATTTTGTTTGGCTAGATACCTAATACTAGAACAGTTTGTACTTATTTGCACTTTCCTGGGGGCAGTCCAGTTCTTTTAATTGTCAGCTAATAGACCTTGTTCTTTAAATGACACAGAAACTGGCCATGGCAGACGGAACCACAGCCAGCCTCTTTACATTTCATTTGTTGAACTGCCTTTCTCGCTGGGAATGGATCCCACATGTCTGAAGTGGGTTCCTCACTCCAGTGTCTGTCTATCCAAAGGGTGGACTATAAACAAATGAACTGAACTGAACTGAGTCGTCCATTCAGTGTTGAGTTCGATTGCTAAATGTTGTCTGGAACAGTTTAGCAAGGTTCTGCTTTTCTCCAAGCTGACTTCCATTTCGTATGCACTTCATGCGTTTCCCAGACAAGTGGCGAGTTGCTAAAGTTCTGTTTCATTGTGTCCCAAGACGTCGATGTCATTGAAGGTAAAGGCAGAATGAGAGGCCATCCTTTTACGGATAAAAAGCGTTGAAGTCGAACGGCGTTTCCTGCAATAATTATGCTCTCCCGGTAGATGGAAAAGCAAAATGGGAGTGAGAAGACAGCCTTAGCACACCCCAAAAGAATTTTCTTTCAAACGAAGTCTGTGAGGTTATGATCCGGAAGAATATTGCTGTTTTGCAGCTTTTGGAATACTGCTGTGACCAGGACAAGGATATTGTCAGTCACAGTTCCTGATGACCAGGAACAGTCTGTCACGCCAGACTCAACCCAAGGCTCCAACAAGGCCGATGAAGGTATATTGATTAGGCTGTGAGAGATCTTTCAAGCCCCCAGCTCTCTGTCATGTGCACCATGTCAGAAGTGTGGAAAACAGCCAGTCTCTATGTTGTCCACCCAGAACCTCTCTGGACTGTCTCTGGGAGGTCCATTCTTTACTGTGACGAGCAGAATAGACTTCAACAGGGAACAATAGCAAATGGATGCTTGCACCGACAAAGCTAAAAAGGTGTTTGATAATCACAGGGATATACTGATGTCAAACAGCGTTTGTACTGACCTGATGCCTCATAGCAATTTATTATATTCCCTGTATGAAAGGCATATGTAGTCATTTATCTTATGATCCTTACACTAAAACTAGACAGTAATCTGTCTGAATCATTCATCTCATGAATTGTACGAGAGCAGTTGATCGCGTCCAACTGTAACATTCATACAGAAGGATGGATTTCACCGGTACAGTGTTACACTTTTAAAGTGTTATCTTCATTTGGAAATACCATGAAACGCCACGATGGACACCCAGTCAGAAAGCATGTACAACAAACGTGTAACTGTTGTCGACAATACAAACCCTTTCCTGAACACAGGAATGGAAATTGTAACAGAGTGTATAAACTGCAAACATGCAAGTCCCATGGGCACGAGTAATCCACACAAACATAAAACGTAGCCAGCTAAACCCATTTCCAATCCCTCAGCTCTACATGTGAAGAAAAATAACCGAAAACATAGGGCTCGGAGTGACGCACATTGTGAAGGTCAGTTCACCGGAGGAAAAATGTTTCTCAGCCTTAAGCTTAACGGACATAGACTCGTATCAGTTTTTGTAAAAGTCAAAGATCATGATATGGAAATCGCTCTCCTCTGTCTGGCCAGTGCCCACTCCTTTTAAGCCGGGCAACTCGAGTAGTCAGCTGCACAGAATCTTTTACTAGCAATGCATCAAGACACACACTTGCTGTACATGCATTTTTCTAAACAGGTGGTGCAATCTCCTGCTTGCTCGCACTCTCGTGCGTAGATGGCCAACACCCCCCCCCCCTTCCCCCTCCACTTTTTTCGGTTGTTGTTTTCTTGCTGTCCATCTTCTGCGCCACCTCAGTGGCACTGCACCCACGCCGCTCATTCCGACACCCCGTCCACAGCCACAGCACGGTCAGTCCCGCCGCAGCCCCGGCACTGGCAATTCACAGGGAGCAGTCAATGTCAAGTCGTCAAGAGGCAACCCACCGGAGGAGACACTGCACTGCTGCCCAGTCACTTCGGTGGTGTTCAGTGGCGCCTGTTCTGATCCAACATACGCAGGACACCACCTACTAAGCCCCCAACTGACGACAATAATTGCTTAGTCGCGGAGCCGGCGTGAGTGAGCTCTCTCTCCGAAGGGTGCCACCACGTCCGTCCAACGACAGCCCCATGGACTCGCCGATACCGGTGATTCCGACGGAACCAAACCAAGGCCACAGGCGTGGAGAGGACATCGAAACTGAGGTCACCATGAGAGCAGGGCATGAAAGGCCACATAATTTGAGACTTTTTTTTATGCTGATCGATGAGAATGAGGGTAATGAAGATGATGCTACGGATTTCCATTCCGGTCTGAGACTGCATGACAGGGCTGTACTCTACGCTTCCTTTCATAATATATCCCGGCGTCAACCGGGCCCGAGAGATACAGACACCTGCAGTGTTGGCCAGGAAATTTGAGCAACACACTCAGCGACGCATCCATTAAGTGGATGAAACTCGACTGTGTGGTCCAAGTCTTCCCAAATGAGCCCGTGGCAAACTCAACTCTGGGTAGGAGCCGGTCGGGGCAAAAAAAATCCCACATGACTCTGATGGGAATCGAACCCACTACCTCCTAGCTGGGAGTCCGAGACCCTAACCACTTCGCTTCGCCACGGCGGCTGGTCAGTTTTTATTTTCTTTTTCTCTGAATGCTGTTTCTGAAGGTTCCGTTGTCATGTGTGGGAGTATGATGCTGTGTTTGCACATGAGACCACATCAAGAATATTCAAAGGGTCCCATCGTTTTTATTGACTGATTCGTTTATATGCAGCCTCACACTCTCATCTTTGGAGACTTTCATGACACTTTCGGGTTACATCAAGGAGGGTTTGGTTTTATACCTACGAGCCAATGATTGTGTGAATGGACGTCATGGCAGCATGTGCCTGGCATTCCGGCACCTCATTGCCAGCGGTCAGCGACACGAATGGGGATTGAGGATGTGGATCGGAGAGTAACTGGGTGGCAAAGCAACGGGCAGACTAACCGGCCAACTAATCTTCGCAATCCTCTTGCCTGCAGTTCGCGGAAACTCGTCACGTAAGCACTTGTTACAGCACAAACTGTCACCCCGTGACAGAATGTCTCCCTGCAAGATATTATGTAGCAGCAGGTCACATATTCATTTCTTCTGCAATTGTCGCCATCTGTGAATGTGTGCTTTCAGATGGAATCTGAACGGTCACTTACACTATGTGATCTAGGTGTGGACAGTAGGGTAGGAAAGGTGAGTATGCCTAAATGATGATCGCCAGCTGATTTGGATTTGGCATCTTAAAAAACAAGGCAGAAAGAGATAAAAACATTGACAACCAAAAATATGTTAGCATAAACTCTGAGACCACGTGTCCCCTAAAACAGCAAACCCAACATACACCTAATGTAATGTCACACAGTTAAATCATTATCATTATCAGAATTGTCGTCGTCCTCATTTTCGTCATCGTTGTCATCCTTGTCGTCCTCGTTGTAGTCGTCATCATCATCGAGTCGCTATTGTCTTTACTGTCGTCGGTTGAGAATTTTGACCTGTCTTCAACATTAAAGTACAAGCACTGTCAAGTAAGTCAAAGGCTAGTTTACTTTCTTACACCACCACTAGCACTATCTGAAAGCACCATGACCATCGTCGAAACTAGCATCGTCACTGGCTATAAGATGTAGCATTCACCACTTCACCTTGCCTATCCAAATAATAGAAAGTGACCAACCAGACCCAATCACACAAGGTGACAGTTTGTTCCACAGTGGACGTAAATTTGTGGCTGCACAACATCTCATTCAGCTACCTTCTGGGGTAACATTTTGTACTGCCACGTCGGCATAGACTGTCACCCAAGAGACATACACCAGGATAACATTGTGTGCTGCAACAGCCAGCTTGTGGGGTCAGTAGCAGGGATAACAGCGGCAGATGTGGTGCATGTCCTCGCGGAGAATGGGAACGAGCGGACAAATTGTGCAGAGGCTGTACGTTATCAGACTGTCTGTCCCACCCTCCCCTGATCGGTCGTGCCTGCAAGCGTCAGTGAAGAGACGCCAGTTGTTACAGGCCGTGATGGCTGTCCCCTTGGCTGACTTTAGAAAATGCGAATCCTGTTAAACCTTTTTTTCCCTGGAACTCCCCAGTGAGCTGGAAGGGATCAGAGCCGTTGTCTTCCTCAGACTGCACACGTACAGAAGTCTGTTCACATCGCTTGAAAACAAACAGGCGCGCGCGCGCGCGTGCACACACACACACACACACACACACACACACACACACACACACACACACACAGTCTCTCTCTCTCTCTCTCTCTCTCACACACACACACACACACACACACACACACACACACACACACACACACACATATACACACACACATGCATGCAGGCAGGCAAGCTCGCGCGCGTACACACACACACACACACACACACACACACACACACACACACACGCGCGCGCGCGCGGGCGCGCGCGCGCGCGCGTGCGCGCTCTCTTCATTCATTCTGTTCATTTTTCTCTCGATTCAACTTTGCCTTCTCTCACCAACAGCTTGCATAACCTCCCCCTGTAACCCTCCTCCCCACCATCACTCAGAACTTTCCCCGCCCAGCCCCTAACTCCTTTCCCACTCTCTCTCCAATCCTGACTCCAGACATGCAAAACCATCGATCCAACAGAGTATCACACACGTGTATCATCGATCCAACAGAGTATCACACACGTGCATCATCGATCCAACAGGGTATCACACACGTCTATCATCGATCCAACAGAGTATCACACACGTGTATCATCGATCCAACAGAGTATCACACACGTGCATCATCGATCCAACAGGGTATCACACACGTCTATCATCGATCCAACAGAGTATCACACACGTGTATCATCGATCCAACACTGTGACACACACGTTTGAAAAATATAGCAAGGCGTGAAACCATTTTGCCCGTGTGACTCACATGTCTGATATACACATTGTAAAAAAAAAAAATTATTCATGCCGTAAGATGCACACTATTTTCATGTTGAGAATGATCTAGTGTCTTTGTTTGCTTGTTTGTTTGATTTTTGTTAACTCTCAAGGCCGGATCTAGGACAGGAAGCACAGTGAGTGCTCTTTGTTATGTCATTCCATATTTATGAAGAAGATGATACCCAATTCTCAGAAATTTTCTTCAAAAAAGTAAATTACTTCAAACAGACTGACGTTATTTCATGAGCAGGTGATAAGGAAAGAGCGGGAGAAAGAGAGGCAGACGAGAGGGGAAGGGGCTGAGGCAGTATCCTACTGATGAGATGTTACAGACATTTTTTTTTACTCTTCTTTGGGCGGAAAGTAAAATGGCAAGTATGAAAAAAAAATTGCACATTTGCATCCACCTGTTTCTTCGCAAAGCACAATGTGCATACTTCTCTCTCTCTCTCTCTCTCTCTCTCTTCTCTAGCACACACACACACACACACACACACACACACACACACACACACACACACACACACACACACACACACACACAAACGCGCTCGCTCGCTCGCGGCTTACAGAATGAAAAGAATCAGAAAACATAAGCCGGTATGTAATCGTGTAGACCAGTTTGACCAAGTTGCTTCTTAAGTCCAGTACCAGCCAAAGTGCACAAACAGCCAATTTGTTTAAATTCAGTTTCTTAATCAGACATCAAAGAAGAAATTCACTACGCAGCAAAAGAGGTCCAAAGGAACAGCAAGAAGAACAAATCATGGGTGACTGGTGACAGTGTGGATGAACGCAACATAAGCGGAAGCTGTACACAATCATGCTGTCAGTTTCAGGTCATCGCGGTCGAGTGCGCATGCCCGTGGCAGGAAAAAGCCACCAACGGTTACTGGGAACGATGGTTCTTAGCTTGGCTGACTTTTAAAGAAAGCAAACTCCTTTTCTGGAGACAAGCCAGCGACCTTAAAAGATTCATCGCCGTTGTCGTCCAGAGACTGCTCTCTAAGAAAAGCCTCTTTACACTGCTTTGATGAGCACACTCTCATAAGAAGAAAGCTGAAAAGAAAATAAAGTGGACCCCATACCATCACGTACTGGGCTACTGGCGGCGCATCAAACAGAAAGTGACGGAGGCCAGAGAGAAATGGACTGAAACCGGTCAGCAGTTACATAATGGTGACAGAAGGCAACATGATTAGAGCCAAATAGGTCTACAGCTATCGAGTGTACAACGATCCCCTGCTCACACACAACAAACAGAAGTAATTGGAAAGTAGACAGAGTACCGAAAAGAGCTGTAGAAATGCCAGCTAAGACCAGACTCCTGTGTACAGATCCACGGTACGGGCACCAATAGCCGAACATACCTGAAGGCGCTCATTCTGTACTGTAGGAAGAAGTGGAAGAAGCGGCTTGCGCAATCGATGCAGACAAGTCCACCGAGGTGACTTTTGAGCCAGCAACACGATTGAGAGACCGAGAACATTATGTCATCACAGTTGTGACCACCATCTTTCAAACTTCTTCTTCCTGTCCCTGAACTCCTCGGGGAGTCCTTGGGGCGCCGCACGTTAGAACTATTCACCAGTGTCTCCATTCTGCTGGCTGTGTACCAAGGCCTGGGTGTCCGCTAACGGTTTTACTGTCCACTCTGCAATGTTATCAGTCCACATTGCTTTCCTCTGTTTTTACCTCACTGTCCATTCTGCAATGTGGTCAGTCCACATTGTTTTCCTCTGTTTTTACCTCACTGTCCACTCTGCAATGTGGTCAGTCCACATTGTTTTCCTCTGTTTTTACCTCACTGTCCACTCTGCAATGTGGTCAGTCCACACTGTGTTCCTCTGTTTTTACCTCACTGTCCACTCTGCAATGTGGTCAGTCCACATTGTTTTCCTCTGTTTTTACCTCACTGTCCACTCTGCAATGTGGTCAGTCCACATTGTTTTCCTCTGTTTTTACCTCACTGTCCACTCTGCAATGTGGTCAGTTTATTGTTTTCCTCTGTTTTTACCTCACTGTCCATTCTGCAATGTGGTCAGTTTATTGTTTTCCTCTGTTTTTACCTCACTGTCCATTCTGCAATGTGGTCAGTCCACACTGTGTTCCTCTGTTTTTACCTCACTGTCCATTCTGCGATGTTATCAGTTTATTGTTTTTCTCTGTTTTTACCTCACTGTGCATTCTGCGATGTGGTCAGTCCACATTGTTTTCCTCTGTTTTTACCTCACTGTCCATTCTGCAATGTGGTCAGTCCACATTGTTTTCCTCTGTTTTTACCTCACTGTGCATTCTGCGATGTGGTCAGTCCACATTGTTTTCCTCTGTTTTTACCTCACTGTGCATTCTGCGATGTGGTCAGTCCACATTGTTTTCCTCTGTTTTTACCTCACTGTCCATTCTGCAATGTTATCTGTCCACACTGTGTTTCTCTGCATTTACCTCCGTCTCCTTCCTTCAATAATGTTCCTGGTGAATTGTCGCAACAACGCCACTGGAAAATATGGAAAACCGTTACTGGACTTACACTGGGAACACCAGTTACCTGCTCTTCTTGTTACTGACAGTTGACTTCCCCAAAAGCAAATTCCGACGGCTCCTTCATCAAATAGCAAGGAAGTTTACAGAATTCAGCAAAGCCGATCTATGTATTGATATTCATTGACTAAAAAAATGAATAGTTAAGAAAAGGTGAAACAAAAATTTGAATATTTTTTCTCCCCTTTTAAAAGTAAGATCATTTTTTTAAAAAAAAAGAAAAAGAAAGAACAATGTGCTCTCTTTACGGGCTAGATGTAAGATCAGAAATCTTTTCTAATTGTGTTCAGTCATTCATTTCCCGCTTCCCTTTCCTCCCCCCCTCCCTCGCCAAAAATAGTAACGTCCTCTAAGTGGTCGAGGGAGCCGACTGAATGTTTACTCCCTCAGCCTCCCTTCAGATGTCTTAAAAACAACAACTGAATATTGAAATAACTACAAACCAAGACAAGGCTTCACCTCCCCTCTAATGCCACACGCGGTACTCATTCGCCGGGCCCACATGCACACAAAAGGTCATCTCTGTCCAATTTACCTGTAAGTATAATCTTGATATTAAGTGTCGTGCACCATCATTAGCTGAATTCATCCTCGCAACAGGTAGACAGCCGTTGGTTTTGCATCTGTATACACACGGACAGCACAACAAGTGAGGAAAGTAAACAAACAGAAACTGAGGGTTGATTCAAGACTGGTGTATACGTCTGATCTTGAAACTCCTTCATGTCGACATCAAATCTCCTTACGATCCGACTGAAGAGGACAGAAAGAAAATGAATGTGGGCGAACAATTTTCATGTTTCCGTCACATCAAACCGCTTCAGAGAAGCAGCATTTTTGTAATGTCTGTAACGATAAGACAGACAGAGAGAGAGAGAGAGAGAGAGAGATAGAGAGAGAGAGAGAGAGAGAGAGAGAGATTTAAAAAAACATTTCTAGGCTTTTGCCTCCAGTGAAGGGTGTCTGCCCATCCATCATTAAAAGAAATACGCAAGCATCCGTGACAAATATAAGGAACGAAAAACTCGTAATTTTATTAAATTGTTATTTCCATAACATTACAATTTTGTGCGAATACAAAGAAAAATTTCGCACATCCGCAGTCATAGTTTAGAATATGAATACCCTCAATTTAAACAAAGAGGGTTGTCAAGAAGATTGGGCATACTAAAAGTTCACGATTATTTACCAGTGCTCAACAACACGAAACAAAAGTCTTCTTCTGCTTGTCTGCAAAAAGGACACACACACCACACCACACACACACACACAACACACACACAAACACACACACACACACACACACACACACACACAACACAAAAAAAATGGAAGATTTTGTAAAAAGCTACGATCCTTTGCCAGTGTATGACGCAACAAAAATTATTTCCAATTGTTCGTCTGCAACACGGACAAATCAAATTAACACCATTAAAGAGGTTGTGTTTTTAACTGTGCAGCATTAAATCTAGACTTTGTGATTAAAATATTGTAATACGTTCTGAATGCTGGGCCATATATGACACTAATTTAAAGTTTTGTAGAAGGCTTGTCGCAAACTTTTTGTATACTGTACAAATTTTTTTATATACAAAGTGGATATCTGATAGTTACGCCATTCGGAAGATCATTGTGTGTCTCATATCCTCTCCCCTTTTTTTTTTTTTTTAATGAAAACGTGTGAACTGATTCACAGTGCACGGCCGCCTCGTCTGGTCCTAAGATTTTAAATCATATTGGACACCAGAGCTGAATCTGGATGCGAAAGAATTCAAAGTGTGAAACATGGGCAATGACAACACATTGAAAACAAGATGCTACCGCGTAATCTTCCGCATTACCACCAGACATCATGTCACGAATAAAGAGGTGCGAAAAGGATTGAAGGCAGCCACTGGCCCTTTTGAAGACATGTTGACATCGGTCAAGAAACGGGAAACTGAAATGGTATGACCACATTAACAGATCACCCGGCTTCGCAAAAACCATCCCGCAGGGAACTATGACATAAAGCAGAGGAACGGGCAGACAGAAAAAGAAGTAGCAGGACAGCATCCCAAAAAATGGACAGGCCTGACATTTGCTGATTCCAAAACAGTGGCCGAGGAGAGACGAGGATGGAGAATTGTCCATTCAAGTGCTGCGCCAACGAGCCCAGGGTTAAGGGGCTGAAAATCCTGATGAAATAACTTTGTTTATTGAGGATATTTAACTGGTTCTTATCACAGAGAAAAGGGCTTTGGGGGCCCTAGGTCCTTATGTGAACGACGACACTCCGTCCACTGCAGAAGAATGTAACCCAAATAACACAACACGAAAAAAGGGCATTGCAGTATTTTCTTACAACCGTCTTTCTACGAAGCATAAACAGCCACCGTTTCTTGATATTCTAAATGGTACTTTAATCTATGATAATTGT
>CM031606.1:44142776-44162776 GCA_018398815.1 Conus ventricosus
GTGATTACGACTGATATGCTTTGTCGTTTTGTACACCGAGATTTTTGACAGAAGAGGGGGTGATTACGACTGATATGCTTTGTCGTTTTGTACACTGAGATTTTTGACAGAAGAGGGGGTGATTACGACTGATATGCTTTGTCGTTTTGTACACTGAGATTTTTGACAGAAGAGGGGGTGATTACGACTGATATGCTTTGTCGTTTTGTACACTGAGATTTTTGACAGAAGAGGGGGTGATTACGACTGATATGCTTTGTCGTTTTGTACACTGACATTTTTGACAGAAGAGGGGGTGATTACGACTGATATGCTTTGTCGTTTTGTACACTGAGATTTTTGACAGAAGAGGGGGTGATTACGACTGATATGCTTTGTCGTTTTGTACACTGAGATTTTTGACAGAAGAGGGGGTGATTACGACTGATATGCTTTGTCGTTTTGTACACCGAGATTTTTGACAGAAGAGGGGGTGATTACGACTGATATGCTTTGTCGTTTTGTACACCTAGATTTTTGACAGAAGAGGGGGTGATTGCGACTGATATGCTTTGTCGTTTTGTACACGGAGATTTTTGACAGAAGAGGGGGTGATTACGACTGATATGCTTTGTCGTTTTGTACACGGAGATTTTTGACAGAAGAGGGGGTGATTACGACTGATATGCTTTGTCGTTTTGTACACTGAGATTTTTGACAGAAGAGGGGGTGATTACGACTGATATGCTTTGTCGTTTTGTACACTGACATTTTTGACAGAAGAGGGGGTGATTACGACTGATATGCTTTGTCGTTTTGTACACTGAGATTTTTGACAGAAGAGGGGTGATTACGACTGATATGCTTGTCGTTTTGTACACTGAGATTTTTGACAGAAGAGGGGTGATTAGACTGATATGCTTTGTCGTTTTGTACACTGAGATTTTTGACAGAAGAGGGGTGATTACGACTGATATGCTTTGTCGTTTTGTACACCGAGATTTTTGACAGAAGAGGGGTGATTACAACTGATATGCTTTGTCGTTTTGTACACCGAGATTTTTGACAGAAGAGGGGGTGATTACGACTGATATGCTTTGTCGTTTTGTACACCGAGATTTTTGACAGAAGAGGGGTGATTACGACTGATATGCTTTGTCGTTTTGTACACGGAGATTTTTGACAGAAGAGGGGGTGATTACGACTGATACGCTTTGTCGTTTTGTACACTGAGATTTTTGACAGAAGAGGGGGTGATTACGACTGATACGCTTTGTCGTTTTGTACACTGAGATTTTTGACAGAACAGGGGTGATTACGACTGATATGCTTTGTCGTTTTGTAGACCGAGATTTTTGACAGAAGAGGGGTGATTACGACTGATATGCTTGTCGTTTGTACACCGAGATTTTTGACAGAAGAGGGGGTGATTACGACTGATATGCTTTTGTCGTTTTGTACACGCAGATTTTTGACAGAAGAGGGGGTGATTACGACTGATATGCTTTGTCGTTTTGTACACCGAGATTTTTTGACAGAAGAGGGGGTGATTACGACTGATATGCTTTGTCGTTTTGTACACGGAGATTTTTGACAGAAGAGGGGGTGATTACGACTGATATGCTTTGTCGTTTTGTACACCGAGATTTTTGACAGAAGAGGGGGTGATTACGACTGATATGCTTTGTCGTTTTGTACACTGAGATTTTTGACAGAAGAGGGGGTGATTTGGGGACGTATGAGGAGGTCGGTCTGTGTTTACTCCCGCGGGGGTGAAGCTGGGATTGGTGCCTTTCTGTTCTCACCTGCCAGGAAGTGGTTTCAGGCTGGGAGTAATTGCGGCACGCTACACCGCATTTCCGTGAGCCGAGCGCAGCGTCGGGGGAGAAGCACCGAGCTACTTCATCAGTGGACCCCAGACCTACCGAGATTGGTCGGTCGGTGTCCGCAGTGTCCTTGACGTGGGTGCCTCTCCTCTCGGGATAAAAACAGATTTGAGAGAGAGGAGAGAGAGAGAGAGAGAGAGAGAGAGAAGAGAGAGAGAGACAGACAGACAGACAGACAGACAGAGAGAGAGAGACAGTGACAGACAGATAGACAGAGACAGGCAGGCAGAGACAGACAGGCAGGCAGAGACAGACAAGGCAGAGAGAGAGAGAGAGAGAGAGAGAGAGAGAGAGAGAGAGAGAGAGAGAGAGAGAGAGAGAGAGAGACAGAGACAGAGAGAGACAGAGAGAGACAGACAGACAGACAGAGACAGACAGACAGAGGCAGGCAGACAGACAGAGACAGACACAGGCAGACAGACAGACAGACGGACAGAGGTACAGAACCATCACATCTAGCAACGGTAGGCACCATCACAAGCAGGAGTGTTCAAACACACACACACACACACACACACACACACACACACACACACACACACACACACACACACGCGCGCGCGCGCGCGCAAAACTCACACACACACATCAGAGAGAGAGAGAGAGAGAGAGAGAGAGAGAGAGAGAGAGAGAGAGAGAGAGAGAAAGAGAGAGAGAGAGAGATAGACAGACAGACAAACTAAGAGACAGAGAGAAACGGATAAAGTCACTCAGAGAGAGAGAGAGAGAGAGAGAGAGAGAGAGAGAGAGAGAGAGAGAGAGAGAGAGAGAGAAGAGAGAAACAGACAGACAGACAGACAGACAGACAGGCAGACAGAGACAGACAGAGAGAGACAGACAGAGTGGGGGAAAGGAGGGGGGGGGGGGGGGGGGAGGGGGCGAGGAAGGAAGGGAGGGAGGGAGAAAGTAATTCTGAACACTTTCTTGATGATAGCTTTTTAGAGCGCTAATGCCGGTGGCGTATGTGAAACTCTACAACAGCAATGAATAATGATAGAGAAGCATTTACTATCTGATAGTTGTTAAGATCCTGGAGCCCAGAGAGAGAGAGAGAGAGAGAGAGAGTGAGACAGACAGATAGACTGGCATCGAGGAGAAGCGAAAGGAAATGTAGACTTAAGAGGGAGACAGATTTTTATCCTGATATCAGGCTTGATATTTTCCTCCATGATTAGAGTGACTGACTCTCTCTCTGTGTCTGTATATGTGTGTGCGCGCGTCCGTACGTGTGTGTGTGTGTGTGTGTGTGTGTGTGTGTGTGTGTGTGTGTGTGTGTGTGTGTGTGTGTGTGAGACACTGTTTTGGTGGGGTGTGTGCGTGTGATTCTGTATTGGTGTGGTGTGTGTGTGTATCTGGGGTGGTGGGGGGGTGGGGGTGGTAGGATGTGTGCGTGCATGTGTTAATATTTAAATAGTGTACGACTGACACAAGATGGATAAATGAATTGACAAGGAATGACTGAGTACAGTGCAAAGTGTTAGAAAATTTTTAATGATGTACTTGTTATAAGTTGTTGTAATGTGTGAATGTTTGATAATTGGCACCACAAACAAATTTTCCTTGTATTTTTATGAGGACAATAAAGCTCGTGTATGTGTTTTCGTGTGTGTTGTTTTTGTGTTGTGTTGTGTTGTGTGTGTGTGGTGTGTGTGGTTGTGGTGTGTGTGTGTGTGTTGTGTGGGGTGTGTGGGGCGCGCGCGTGGGTGTGTGTGTGTGTGTGTGTGTGCCCGTGTGTCCTTTGTGTTCCAAAAGTTCGTGAAAAAAATTTACGAGTGTGCAAGATGTGCGTGCGTTCACATTCGGAACAGGTTTACAGTCTCATTCGATGGACTCTTCGGGATATGAAATACAGCAATTTTAATTCCAAAGTAAAGAATTTCGGTGTGTCAAAGGAGATTCGAACCCCTCACCTTACGATCACCAGTATCGCAAGTCCGTACTCTCCCAGTGAGCTGTTTCATCCCTAGATAAAAACCCTGATTTGTTTTGTGGACATTAAAATAAAAAAAACCGCTTAGATAAAGCAGTGGGTTTGATAAATTTGCGCTGAATGAGTTCTTTTCTAAGCAACAGAAATCACACCTTGGGGCGGGAGAGATTCTAGAATTTCAACGCAGATTACAAATGCATTACAATACTGAATAATCTAAATTCTTTTGTTTAGTAGTGATCAAAGGTAGGATCAAAGTGCATGCACGTGCCCCCTCTTTTCTCTCCTCTCTCTCTCTCTCTCTCTCTCTCTCTGGTTCAAAATTAATGGGTCAACTTTTCTTACCATTGTTTAAACGTATTGAAATCTCCCCTTTTTCTTGCAGGGACCGGTATACCTAACTGGTATCCCCATATTAAACCCAGATCAAGGGGCCCTTTGAAAACAAAATCCCAAAGGGAAAGTTGAAGGAGAGACGGGGGGGGGGGTGGGGTGGGGGGGGGGGGGGGGGAAGGGAAAACGTGGGCTGACAAATTGCGAGGGACGGGGGAAAAAACCCCGGGCCCAAAGCTCGGCATGCAGGCAAAAGGACTAAGGATCGAGTAAACGTTTTACGCGTGGTGCCCGCCCACCCACCGGCCAAGGGTCAGAAGAACAAGCCCCCAAGAAAATCAAGAGATTGGGGTTTTTTAATGTCTTTAAAATATGAGTATATCTTGACCATCAAGACTCGTAGTAGTTTGAAATTGTTGTGAAATTCCCACTTTTGGGGAGATAGACCGATCGTGTTGCGTAAATTCTAATTACACACCCGTTTTCTCAGACTGGTATACACTTGTAATTAACCGATTTTCATGGGTTATCTAGCTTGGACGGTGGAGGATTGTGAACAGTTACCAAGGTGCTGTGTCTGTGCAGCAAGGAGCATAGAGAAGATATCTCCTTGATCTTGGAAGTCCAAGTACAGTATACAGTTTATATTGTTCAGCAAAGAATGATACAAAAAAAAGAGTAGTTTGAGGATTAATTTTTTGTCAGCTGGGACATAGAACAGCTGTCTATCAACACGCTGCGAGGGCTATTTGCTGACTGCTAGTTTGACATCAGACAGAGATCAAATGTCTTCGTTTCAGTCGTTTGTACAACATGTTACTTACAGCTTCAACGCTTCCCTAATCAGTTTCACCAGCGATAAAGGATCGCTATGTGGTTTTGCAAACCAGTGCTTTCTTTTTTAAAGGTTGCTTGTTGGGTGAGGTGAAGAGTTTGCGGCGGCGCGTGCGCGCGCGCGCGCGCGGTGGTGTGGGTGTGGGACTCATGAACGGAAGCTGATTTATATAAATCTGTTGATTATATTTAATATGATCAGTAGATGTTAGACCTCTTTTGACTTGTTTTAAACTAGATTATATATTATTTATTATATATATATATCATTATTATATATATATATATCTGTGTATGTGTGTGTTGTTGTGTGTTGTTGTGTGTGTCTGTGTGGTGTGGACATCATGACAGGAAGCTGTTTTAAAACTATTTGTTATATATGTATATTTATATAAATTATATTATATATATAATATATATAATATATATATATGTGTTGTGTAGTTGTGTGTGTGTGTGTGTGTGGTGTGTGTGTGTGTGTGTGAATTATCCGGTACAGTGTACCCAGGGCACTAAGACATTTGAGCGCAACGAGCAGCCGCCATCAGGAAAAGAGGAATCAGAGAAGACGGGGCCCATCCTTGCAGGACTCCATTCCATTACGCGTCTGTGGACAACTTTGTGCCTCAGGAATTGGTCTTCATTCCCAATGAGGACCCACATCAGCAGATCACCTGCCTGCCTACTCATCCGTCGGACACGACGGGAGAATCCATCATTTATACGCACAGACAGAGCGAGAGAGACAGAGAGAGACAGAGAGAGAGAGAGACAGAGAGAGAGAGAGAGAGAGAGAGAGAGAGAGAGGAGAGAGAGAAGACAGACAGACAGACAGACAGACAGACAGAATAGAGACAGAGACAGAGAGGAGAGAGGACAGAGAGAGAGATCATTTCTGTGTGCGTTTATGTGTGTTTAAGCGAGTGGTTTGCAAACAAAGGCTATGCTATTTATATTCGTTTGATTAATAACATTGGTACCCCCTTCTTCCTTTCACGTTCAAATGGTCGGATATTAACAACTACATTTTCATTCTTTCATGTTCTTGCTCGTTTCGTTTTTGCCTATCTCTGGATATATATGGTGAGAGAGAGAGAGAGAGGGGGGAGGTGAGAGAGAGGAGAGAGGGAAGAGGAGAGGAGAGAGGAGGAGAGAGAGGAGAGGGGAGAGAGAGGGGGAGGGAGGAAGTGATGGGAAGGAGGGAGAGAGGGGGAAGAGAAACTCTTGTGCATTTTCACGAACAAAAATCAATGTTTTCTAAAAACCATATCTTAGCTATGCAAAAAAAAAAAGAAAAAAAAAAAGAAAAACGAAAGAAAGAAAGGAGGGCGTGGAGAACGCAAATGATTTCTTCCGGCAAACACCCCTCCTTTCCCACCCCTGTCCCAGGCAGGCAGACTTAACTGTACACTAAAACGGGTCGGTCATAAAAGGCTAGCGGTGTAGGCCTAACCCAACCACCCTGCTTATGAACGTCCAGCCAAGAGCAGTCACTGACCCTCTTTCTCCAGCAGCAGCAGACGCCGTGACGGACAGGATGGACATCCTTTCTTCCCCCCTGCAGCCGGACATTAGCCGTTACACAAGTTCGTTACTCACGGAAGTTCAGAAGTTCATTCTGTCTGTCTACTAGGAGGTCATCGCGGAGAGGGGAGGGGAGGGGGGGGGGGGTGCGAGGAGAGGGGGAGGGGTGGGGGGAGGGGGGGGAGTCTAAGCAACGAACAGCCCATTCATCACGGCCGCCATGTTTTGGAAACAGGAAGTCATGTTGCCAAGTGCGCATGTTGGTGGTGAGAGAATAATTATTGTACATTGGGTGGTTTGGCCACCTGATAATGTGGCCTTCCCGTCCGCAGTTTCTTTTCAATACCAGACCACACTGCCTCCCCACTGTCACACTACCTTCACTGGCTCTAGTTTCGCCGCTTACCGCTTAGGCCTACGAACTTGTAGGAAATCCAGATCCAGCTGATATGTGTCGAGCTTTGGATTCGTTAAATTCTGGAAAAAAAATTATCCAGTGAGATTAAGCCCCGTTCTCTTGTCCTTGATGTTATGAGTGAACTAACCAGGTTTGGTATGTTGTTTGACGAGAGCGGCAAACCCTTGAGAGAAGTGAATCGGCTGACTTCAATTCACTGTGTCCTTGTTTAAAATGCAAGATCGTAAGGTACATCACACGCGCCCCACTTATCCTCCGACACAACAAGACATGTTGATACTTAAGAGGCTCATGCTGATAGGACGTTGATCTAACCATCTATGGGCTGAGTTTCGGGCATTTTGCAAAATGTACAGCCCGACACATGTAATGTGGACTGGGACCTCCCGCACGTAGGTAAATGGCTGGTGGAGTCACAGGAGTCCTGGGTAATTGGCTGGTTGAGACACAGGAGTCCTGGGTAATTGGCTGGTGTGAGTCATAGAGTCCTGGGTAATTGGCTGGTGTGAGTCATAGGAGTCCTGGGTAATTGGCTGTGAAGTCATAGGAGTCCTAGGTAATTGGCTGTGAAGTCATAGGAGTCCTGGGTAATTGGCTGGTGTGAGTCATAGGAGTCCTGGGTAATTGGCTGTGAAGTCATAGGAGGCCCTGGGTAATTGGCTGTGAAGTCATAAGTCCTAGGTAATTGGGCTGTGAGACTTAGGAGTCCTGGGTAATTTGGCCTGTGGTGTGTCTTAGGAGTCCTGTAATTGGCCCGTGAATCATAGGAGTCCTGGGTAATAGGCTGTGTGAGTCATAGAGTCCCTGGGAATTGGCTTGAAGTCATAGGAGTCCTGGGTAATTGCTGTGAAGTCATAGGAGTCCTAGTAATTGCTGTGAAGTCATAGGAGTCCGGGGTAAGTTGGTTGGCTGGTATTAGTCATAGGAGTCCTAGGTAATTGGCTGTGAATCATAAGGAGTCCTGGTAATTGGCTGTGTGAGTCATAGGAGTCCTGGGTAATTGCTGGTGGGATCACAAGGGATCCCTAGGTAATTGGCTGTGAAAAGTCATAGGAGTCCTAGGTAATTGGCTGTGAAGTCATAGGAGCCTAGGTAATTGGCTGTGAAGTCATAGGAGTCCTAGGTAATTTGCTGTGAAGTCCATAGGAGTCCCTAGGTAAACTTGGCTGTGCAGTCATAGGAGTCCTAGGTAATTGGCTGTGAATCATAGAGTGTCCCTAGTAGATTTGGCTGTTACGCATAGGATCCTGGTTAAATTGGCGGTGGGAGTCCACAGGTGTCCGTGGGTAATTGGCTGGTGGGAGTCATAGGAATCCTGGGTAATGGCTGTGGGTGGAGGCATAGGAGTCCTGGTAATTGGCTGACAGTCATAGAGTCCTGGATAATTGGCTGTTGAAGTCAGCAGGAGTCCTGTATAATTGCGGTAGTCATAGGAGTCCGGTAATTGCTGTGAATCATTGGAGGCCTAGTAAGTGGCTTGGGAGTCATAGGAGTCCTGGTTAATTGTTGGTGGGAGTCAAGAGTCCTAGGGTAATTGTTGTGGGAGTCGAGGAGCTAGGTAATTGCCGGTGAGTCATAGGAGTCCTGGGTACGTGGCTGTGGAGTCATAGGCGTCCTGGAGAATTGGCTGTGAGTCAGAGGAGTCCCTGGGGTAATTGCTATGGATCAAGGAGTCCTGGGAAATTGGCTGTGAAGTCATAGGAGTCCCTGGTAATTGGCGTGAAGTTATAGAGGAGTCCTGGGTAAATTGGCTATGAGTCATATCATCCTGGGAATTGGCTGTGAAGTTATAGAGTCCTGGGTAATTTGGCTATGGAGTCATTGGAGTCCTGGGTAATTTAGGCTGTGGGGAGTCATAGGAGGTCCTGTAATTGGCCGAGGAGTCATAGGAATCCTGTAATTGATCTGTGGAGTCATAGGAGTCCGGGTAATTGGCTGTGGAGTCATTGGAGACCTGGGTAATTGGGCTGGGATCATACGAGTCCTGGTAAATTGGTTGGGGAGTCATAGGAGTGCCTGGGGTTAATTGGCTGTGGGAGTCATAGGTATCCTGGGTAAGTGGTGGTGGGGGCGGTATGGTGGAACTCACAGGAGCCCATGATAACTTTAGCGTGATTGAGCGAGAGGTGAGTGTTGCGATGATATTCTATGTGTGTGTGTGTGTGTGTGGTATCGTGCGTGCGTGCGTGCTGCTAGCGTGCGTGCGCGAGTGTGTGTGGTTGTGTGTGTGTGTGGTGGGTGTGTGTGTGTGTGTTGGGGTGTATTGTGTGTGTGTGTGTTGTGTGTGTGCTGTTTGTGTGTGTGTGAGTGTGTGTGTGTGTGTGTTGGTGTGTGTGTGTGTGTGTTGTGAGTGTGCGTTGCGTGCGTAAAGCCAAATCAACCAAGTCACATGATGAAGTTTATAGAAAAGGCTATGCAGCTTTTTTACGGTCCTACCGTCATACACACACAAAAGGAAAAGAAAAGAAAGGAAACAAATGCAACATGTAGTAAGGAACATTACAAACAACCTTTTCCAAAACCACACAAATCCTACCTAAACAATGATTATACAATTCTTATGAGAGAGAGAGAAGAGAAAGAAGAGAGAGAGAGAGAGAGAGAATGAGTGAATGAGAGAGTCAGAGAGAGACAGAGAGAGACAGAGAGAGACAGAGAAAAACACAGACAGACAGAGAACAGGGACACAGAGAAAAGAGAATAAAAGGAGAAGTGAAGAGGTTGACAGACATAGGATGAAGAAGAGAGAGAGAGAGAGAGAGAGAGAGAAGGAGAGAGAGAGAGAGTGAGAGAGAGAGAGACAGAGAGAGAGAGAGACAGAGAGAGAGACAGAAGCGAGAGAGAGACAGGAGAGAGAGAGGACACAGGTCAGAGAGAAAGACAGAGAGAGAGAGAGAGAGAGAGAAGAGAGAGAATGAAAGACGAAATAGGAAGAGTGGGGGGAAGGATTGTTTATAATAAGTGACAATTATTTGGTTGCATCGTGTTTCCGTCATATGCTTTTAATTTTTTTTTAAAATGTCTGCTTCGATGGGCATGAGTTAAAAAGGAAGGCAAATTATTCCATGCCATCTTTCCAGTGTGTGTGTGTGTGTGTGTGTGTTGTGTGTGAGTGTTGTGTGTGTGTGTGTGTGTGGTGTGCGCTGCGCGCCACACAGTCTGTTCTGTCTGGGTATGTATGTTTGTGATGGAGAATATATATATATATATATATATAGAGAGAAGAGGAGAAAGAAGAGAGAGAGAGAGAGAGAGGAGAGAGAGAGAGAGAAGAGAACGTGTACTGGCACTGTTATGAAATATGTCACTCATCCTTTTCGGTTGTGGTTTTTAAACACGTTGTAACTCAGTAAAGGAAATTACAACCCCCGCCCATCCCCCACCCCACCCCGCAGGAATTACTCCTCTTCCCCTCTCTTTTTCTCTCCTTTGAAAATTTCCAAAGTGAGTTTTGGATCACGCTTCTCTTCAGCTCTTAGAACAAAGTGTTTAACATCTTGCTGTTTCTTTATTCATTGCCGTCTTTGAACTCTTAACCTCCCCTAAAAAAAGTTTTCTGAAAGGTTGGTTGTGTTTATGCGCATCGCTTGGGTGCCACGATACTTTCAATCACCTTGCACCCCTTCAGGAGGATGCACAACCATGAAAAATGACCAGTCTAAAAGTGCTCTCTCTCCTCTCTCTCTCTCTCTCTCTCTCTCCTTCCTCTCTCTCTCTCTCTCTCTCTCTCTCTCTTTATCAACCTTTCGTTTTCTCTTTTCATCACTCAAATCCAACCCAGGTTAGTTCTTTCTCTTCCCATCAGGAAAACAGCAAACAAAACGCTCAACATCAACAAAAAAAGACAGTCGCCGTCCATAAGCTCCTACATCGTAATAATTGTTACTTTGCCCCCGTTTCTTCCCAGATGGTAAATCTTTTCCTGTATTCATGCCATTAAACCACGTCCCCTTGCTGACCGTCCTTAAAGGGTTTCTCTTTCCAACAGTCCCTCGAACCACGACTTTATCACGCGCGAACCACCCCAAGATTCCGTGTACGAATTTACCAGATCGATCAGACTGGTGACCATTGTCTCACTATACTACACTACCATTCAGGTTAGTGTCGTTGTGCGTGGAATGTGTGTGAGGTGGTGTGTGTGTGTGGTGTGTGTGTGTGTATATAATTGTGAGTGTGTGTGTGTGTGTGTGGTGGTGTGTGTGTGTGTGGTGTGTGTTGTGTATGTGTGTGTGTGAGTGTGTTGTGTGTGTGTGTGAGTGTGTGTGTGTGTGTTGTGTGGTGTGTGTGGTGTGATAGGTGTGTGTGTGATGTGGTGTGTTGGGGGTGTGGTGTGTGTGTGTTTGTGTGTGTGTGGTGTGTATATGTACCACTGTCGTCCTTCCCAAACAGTCACGACGTCGGCAACGTTGTCAGAATAGCACAGGTGGCACCGAAAGTTTCAAAATCGGATGACTGTGCAGGCGGAAATGAACATAACAAAAAAACAGAATCAGGATTACGAGTTTCGGAAAGAAGGACCAAAAACCTGAACAATAAACCACACGCTTTTTCGACCTATAGAACCTTCTTAGGCAAACAAACAACATTCAAACAACAGTAACAAGGGAAGAACAAAAATGTTATCATGATTAGTATTATAACTAGTTATAGATTGTCCTAGATTTTCACCTTACTATCTTTTCTATTTTTATTATTATCAGTATCATTACTATCACCATGATTAATCGTTATCATTATTACTATTTGTTCTTACTTATTATTAAGTACTATTTGTAAAAGTTATAATTATTAATATCTTTTTTATTTTATTGTAAGTCCCCCCCACCCCCCCCCGTCTTTCTTCTTCTCCTACTTCTATTACTATATCAGTACAATACATACCGTTATTTTTCCTTTTCTTATTTTCCTTTTTTTTAAATGACAATTTTAAATCTGTATCTTCCTCACCATCCATTCTCTTTTTTTCCTCTCCTTTCAGTGTCCATTCTGTACTTTAAGTCCTCTCTCCAACCCCAGTTCCCACCCTGAATCGAAGAGAGCAGTGACGGTTTTGGGTCGTCCTCGTTCCTGTTGCTTTGAATGCTGCTTGTTCTGCCGGGAGAAGACCCAACAAGTCGAAACTTCGAGTCTGCATCGTGATCGTTTATTTCCTTTCATTTGGCGCGGCGCATTACTCTTAGAATCTAGTTTTTGTGTTGTTTTCTATGACGCCTAGTTGCCATTCAAAGCGGCTTTCCGGATTAGACCACCCACTTGGTGAACACTAACAAGGCAAATGCAACCGGCACTGACTAAAATCGGACAGAAATCTCGTCCAGACGTCACTCCATAAGCTTTGTACATCCAATTAAACAGTAATCGTTCCAGGTGGTGCTTTGGTTTATGTGACATCTTGTCTCTGTGGTACGCTTTGAACTTCATTTCGGAGTGTTCTGGTTTCTGTTCTGTATCTCTCTGTCTCTGTCTTTGTCTGTCTGTCTGTCCTGTCCTGTCTGTCTGTCTGTCTGTCTCTCTCTCTCTCTCTCCCTCCCTCTCACCCCCTCTTTCTCCTATTCTTCGAACTTTATCTACGGAAAAGTTTTTCTGGCGTCTTCTTTCTTTCTGCATGTTTACGAGGGGTCGAGTCTTGCAACATTACTTTTGAGCATACACATTGAAGCATTTCACTATGGAAGCAAACACTACGTTCTTGTTTATTGTTTATTACGAGAAATCCTCTGGTCTCTGGGCAGTTTGGGACCGAAAAAAAAAAGGAGAGTAAAAGCCAACATTTGCCGTCGTGAGGTTAGGGGGTGATATTTGTGTTGTAGATGGTTTGGGTTGACATTTGGGCATGGAAGCCGAACCACTGACTTTGGAAGGATAGGGTTGATGTCTCTCTACTGGAAGATAAGGTTAGGATTTTGTCTAAGGAACTTGGGGCAGATTTGTGAGGAAGGTCTGACATTTTGTCTTTTACAAGACTACAGACTAGGAACTGTAAAAGTGGAAGGGAATGGTGGATATTTACACAGTGGAAGAGTAATGCTGATAATTAGTGGTAAAATGAAATTTAGCATGATTTATGTTTACATGTGTGTGCATATGGGGGTTGAGCTTTGTGAAAGTGAGAATTTGTGTTGTGAAAGGTTTATGGGCTAAAATTGGCGAGGAAAAGGGATTATATTTGTACAGTAGAAAACCCGTGGGTGGGTGGGTGGTGATATTTGCGAGTAAAGTTTAAAAGGGTTTGGCAATTTGTGTGTAGACGACTAGAGTTGACGTCCAAAGTGAGATGACTGCAGGCAGAAACTGAAACAAACTAAACGAAGAAAAATCATTATGCCGTCAAAACGAAAGGAATCAACAAATACAAACTAAAAAAGAAAAATCAATATGCAGTCAAAGCGAAAGGCATCAAACAATTACAATCCTAAAGAAGAAAAATCATTAGGCCGCAAAACGAAAGCATCAAACACTTAACAATCTTTTTTTTTTTTTTTTGTTTTTTTTTTTTTTTGTGTTTTTTTTTCAGCTTTTTTTTTTTTTTTTAAATAGGCAGAACACATAAAGAAAGTATTTCCTGGACAACAGCGACATTATTTACAAACATCAAACAAGTCCCATGTAACATGTCACATAGTGTCCCTCATAAATACAACAATCATGACATTTAGAGAAAATACGTTACATACATAATCATATTTCAGTCGTATTGGTTTCCCATTTAATTCCCCAAGGTCACGGACAACCACGCAAAAAGAAGGAAATTATATTCTAAGCATTAATTAACAGTATTCTTGTATTATGGGATGTAAGGAAACCCATTTTGTCACGTTTCATGCATAATGCATCTTCCAACGAGTAACATGTGTTTCTCAATTTTAATGTCTTCGCATAATTCCTTTAGAAACATTATAGTTGGGTTTTCATCTTATTAATTCTCGACATTTGTAATATAAATATTTTCCATTAAAATGATTAAGGTCCTAACAGATCATCTGTTTTTGTTTTCGCTTCATGCCAAACATATAAGCTCTTTAGTAAATGACAACTTTCACAGTGTGAACACTTACTTTTTAGAGTATTTTCAGTTGTGTTCCAAAAGATATTTGCAAAATCACATTCCCACAAGTATGGACTAATCGAATCTTTCTCTCTTTTACAGAAGTTTACACATGTCACTATCCACAACCTGCATTCTTTTCAAAATACTGTTTGGTACTAAAATTCCTGTGACATATTTTAAAGCTGGAACCATTTTCAGTTTTATTTCTTTTTAGTTTCTTAATTCTTTTTTAGTACGTCCTGTCCAATTTAATAGGTATATTAAGCGCTGTTCCCATTTCATAAAAGAGCTGATGTTTACAAACGTCTATGTCTTCTATCATAATAGCATAGTGAATGCGTGCCCCTTTAGTGGCGCTTACATAATTTTTTTGTAACGCTAATGTTCTCATTACTGGTATTACTGTCGAGTTTTATTGACATTTCTTCGCAATAGTCCTTTGAGTGATTGTACGCAACTTATGTAATTTAGAAAATTTGACCTCAGATCCCAGCTTCGCTGACAGGTGTGTGACGGTTTATAAAGTTTCCATGCGTCAAGTACAGGTTTAAACCAAAAATTATATTGGTCTCATTCCATTTCTTGTAAAAAACGGTTTATTTTCCCACTTAGAATTTTCGGTTGCAAAAAATTAGGTTCAACGCTAGATCTGGTGTGATTTTTTAAATTCGGCAAACGGTTGCAAAAATTGTAATATGCCTGAAAAACATCTCTCCAAAACTTCTTTATTTTGCGTTGTACAAATCTACTTGGTTCCCTTATGAATCAAGGGCATCGATTTCAAGGACATAGATGAATTGTAGTTACGTTTTCCATTTACAATTTTGTACGGTATACTTTCCCTAATCCAGCGATTTTTAAGGCCTTGGATATAAATCTTAGATTAGTATACCTAGCCCTCTTCCAAATATTTTGCACAAATATTTTTTCTTTTAATTTTTGCATTTTTGTTGTTCCAAACAAACTTGAAACAAATAATTTTGCAACCATAGCTATCTGAGAGTCTGGAGGTTGGGCAGGAGTCCACAAATATACAACTTGATAGCACAATGATTGTAAGCACTGCTATTCTACCTAGAGGTGTAATTACTCTTTTGACCATATTTTAAATAGATTTTTTACTCTAAAAATTTATCTGTCACATTGATTTGAGTCATCATTGGTCAATATTCGTAAACCACACCCCAGGATTTTAAATTTTAAAGGTGTCCTTTCCATTTTATATAAGGGTAGTATGCGGTGTTCGACGAAGTTTCTTTTTTTATCCCGAACCAAACATAAACTTTTTTCATAGTTTAATTTAAGTCCAGATTTGTGCTCAAATTTCATAGAGATCTGTGAACAACTTTTAAGGATTCTTATCTCCTTCCAGTGGAAGGTGGTGTCATCTGCAAACTGAGTGTCTTGAATGCTGTATTTTTTATTTTTATGCCTTTAACATCTTATCTTGCCTTTTTTTGTTTGCTAGTATTTCGGCACATATAACAAACAAATAGGAGAGATAGGTCTCCTTGTCGCATCCCTCTTCCTATAGGATATCCAGAAGAAACCTTCCCGATTCACTAAACATAAGTCCTATCTTTTCATAAAAAGATAATATCCATTGCTGTACTTCCTTTTCCGAACCCCGAAAGCACTAGAAAAATCCAACGCATGTATGACCATCAACAGATGTCAAATGCTTTTTCGAAATCGAACCAAATACAAATAATCCAGGCAAGAGAAGCGGTTCACCTCTAAATAGTGAATTACATCATATATGGTTTCTTATACTGTCTCATATGGTATCTACCGAATGAAACCTGACTGTCCGCATTTATGATTTTGGGGTAGACAGATTTTATTCTACCTGCAATACAGGCAGAACAATTTTAATAATAACATTTAGAAGTGAAATTGGTCTCCAGTTCTTTATGTATTCTCGGGCTTAATCTCCTTTTGGTAAAACAAATTATTCTACCTTCTTTTTTGTTGTTACAGACATGTCGCCTTTATTGTATCCCTCGTTTAATGAACGGACAACAAAATCACTCCAATGGCTCCAAAAGAATTTAAAAAATTTACTGTCATACCATCGGGTCCCACTTTGATCATTCTCCATGTTTTTTAAGCTTAGTAGCTTCCTCTAAGGTAATTGGTCCCTCCAACTCATCGGAATCTGCTTGAGTTAGTTTGGTAGATTTATGGCATATTTCAATTTCAATTCTTTTACTTTCTTATTCTTGCATATAAATGTTTAAAATATTTCTTTGTTTCTTCTAACATAAGGTCCGTTTCTGTTAAAGTAGTTCCCTTTGTTCGTGACTAAGTTAGAGCATTCTTTGCTTACAAATTTCTTTTTTTCCAGTGAGCAGAATATTTTTTACCTTTTTCCCCCTTGTGACGCCCATCTTGCCCTGGACCTTACTATTACTCCTTCCATCTTTGGTTTTCCTAATCTCAATCAATTCAACTTTTTTCTTTTTCGGTTGCCACGTCCGCATCCAATAAGAGTGTTGCTTTCCAAAGCTTGAATTTCTTTTTCACTGTTTTGTCTTCTCATTTATGCGTGTTATTTTTATTGAATGCTAAATGTTATTGTTTCTGCGCTATTTCCATAATCAAGTATCTAAGAATAACTGGTACATGAAACTGAGAAACTTGAATTTGATTGTTTGGGATTTTATCAAGAGAATTTCCTACTGTATGGTTAGAAGCGCATATTGTTCCTTAATTTCTTTAATCTTTTCATTAATAAGGTCTACATATATCTATCTCTCAAAATTGAAGAGTTAAATTTTCCAAAAACCTTTGTGTCTGTCTTCTTTTCTAAAAGCAATGTTTATATAACCAAAGAGTGATCTGTTTTGTATCCAAATAAGATATCAGCATCTTCAATATTATGATTAATGGAACGGACACTAAAAAAGAAATCTACCTGCTTTGTTTGGAAGGGTTTTTAGTCTTCTCCATTATACTGGTCTCGTGTCTTCATTCAACACTCTCTTCTCTCCATATACAACGAGCTCATTTTGTCATCATTTCAGTAACTACTTCCTGCGCATGTCTGTTATTGATAGGTTTTATAATTTGATAGTCAATACTAGGGTTAAAACCAAATTCCAGTCTCCAGCTATTATTAATGTTTGCTATGTTAAATCTCTACTTTTTTTTTATTTTTTTTTTTTTTTTTGTTTTTTAACTGTTATGTTTTTCAAAGAAGGAAGGATCAGCTTTATTTGGTCCATAGATATTCACCAAAAGTTAAATCTTTTCATCCCCCATTGTAGAATAACCAGTATTATGTAATTACCCTGAACATCTTTATTTAATTTCTTTCTTTATTTGAATTCAACGTTTATATTTGAAGAGTATCCCCCACCCCTCTTGATCTAGAATTGGAGAAGCAAAAACAACTCGTACCCCATTCACTTCGTATTTGGCGTTTCTAATTTCTGTGTGAAATGTGTGTCTTGTAGAAAATAAATAGAGACTGTTTTGGTCTTAAAATGAAACACGTCCTTTCTTTTTTGATATCCCCCGAGACCCGGGAGTTCAAAGAATGATCATGGCAATTAGAATCCATACCTGTTCAATTATAGTAACTTTTTTTGTATGACTGTCTCATTCTCTAATGTGTGCCTATGGTGTTCCGTTATGCTGAACACAATAACAACTGACAAATAAACAACTAAGAATAAAAACATGACCCAAATCCTAACGTATGATATCTCAACTAACTAAAACATACAGGGTAAATCCAACTATAAGTCAAAATTTGCTTGACCAATCGCTAGGAAGTGGAAGGCGCAAGAATACAACAAAACAAAATAATAATATGAAACAAATTAAACGAAGAAAAAACATATAGCTGTCTACTTCAGTGACATCAATTCACAACATTGACATCATGCGCAAGTCCCCATACTTGAAAATTTACACTTTCAATGTTTGATGTATACAGCACAGAGGAATCCAGCACGCGAGTGAACACACAGGGAAGACAGAGAGAGAGAGAGAAGAGAGAGAGAGAAGATGAGAGAGGAGAGAGAGAGAGGAGTGAGAGAGAAGAGAGAAGAGAGATCCTGCAGAAAGATTGTGTACGCTCCAATGCATTTTGATGTGAGGCAACCCTCTGTCCCCCCCCAACCCCCCACCCTACCTCCACCCAACCCCAGAGCACACACGAAAAGAAGAAAAAAAAACAAGAAGAAAAAAAAGCTCTCAGTAAATTTACTCTTTATACGAATTTACAGGACTTTTGTTTTAGATTGATGATACCTTCAAAGCACAGCATTTCAACAACATCAACCAGAACAAAATTCAAAATACACAAAGTGGTCAAGCACGCGCGCTCCGCCCCCGGCCCGGTCTGTGCTGGGTGCCAAAAGAAAGCCACCTGATCACAGTTTCAGCTGATACAATCTTCAACGGAATCGCGGTGATCAGCACAGCAAAGTCAACTAACACGGCCTTCCCCCCCCTCCCCCCACCCCCCCCACACACACGTGCCCATTAATGTGATCCTGTGCATATGTGTGTGTGCGTGCGCGCGCGCGCCCGTCCGCGCCCGCACGCACGTGAATGTCTTGTAATTTGTTTCTTTCGTTTGGAGGCATAGTACTTTTTTTCTTTTAAGTTTAGTTAAAGACTGGCGCTTGCATGGCGGAAGACTAGGTGCTGAGATTGGTGTGGCGAAAAGTGAAGGCTCAACTGCGTGCAGTGGAAGGGTAAGGGGCTGATAATCGTAAAGAACAGCGTTCGACATTTGTATAACCGAAAACTAGGACCAAACATTTGTGAAGAACAGGGACTGACATTTGCAGAGTGGAAGATAAAGAGATGATCCTTGTGTTATGAAGGATTTGAGACTGGCATTTTTGCACTTTAAGAACCGGGGGGGGGGGGGGGGGGCATTTATGTGGCTGGAAATTACAAGCTGGCACTCGTTATCGATTGCGATTGACATTGTATAGTGGAAACCTAAGGGCTGACATTTTTCAAGTGGAAGATTGGCGTCCGACATTTGTGTAATGGAATAAAAACCGGTTGAACTTTGCGTAGTTTGTGTTGCTAGGGGGCCGTAACGTGTGAAGTGACAGCTCAGGGTTAACATCAGAGTAGTTTGGGGCCGATTTTTGTGAAATGAAAGGGTTTAAAATGTCTATAGTTAGGGGCTGATACCTGTGTAATGAAAGATCAGGGGTTTACTTTTCTGTAGTGAAGTATAGGGGCTGACGTTTGAGTAGTGAAAAGTAAGTATGGGATGACATCTATACAGTGGGAGAGTAAAGCTCACGTTTGCGTAGTGGACGATTAGGGCTGCCATTTGTGTACTGGATGGGTGGAGCATGACGTTTGTTTTGTGAAAGACTAGGGGCTGCTAACATTAGTGTGGAACATATTCATTTCTAACATTAGTGTGGAACATATTCATTTCTTGAAAATTCAGGGGTCGAGGCTTTTCGTCGTGTGGTGGAAGGTAAACACCTTCAGGCTGTCTGAAAGGACTGCAGATGTAGGACAGAGAAAGGGGAAAAAACCGCAAAGAAGATACAAACGAAAACCGTGGAAGACGAGAGAGAGAGAGAGAGAGAGAGAGAGAGAGAGAGAGAGAGAGAGAGAGAGAGAGAGAGAGAGCGTAAGCCGAAGCCGTTCCAAAGGTATGAAGGCATGTTTCCCCGTACGTTCACCCTTTCACCGCGCTCACTTCCGGGTCAAGGGGACGTGACTCTTTCATCTGCTATGGCTTTAGAACGGTTAAATTTGGTTTAATGTATAACCCCCGACGCCATCTGGTGGTCATTCAACCTCTCTTCTAACACAGGGCGCCATTGCCCAAACCAGTGTTTATGGCGTTGTTGCCACAGCGTCGAGCTGTATTTCTTACTCCACTAATTCTCTTGCTGGTGTTGTGATTTGGAGGCTCTCTCTCTCTCTCTCTCTCTCTGAGAGAGACAGAAAGTAAGAGAGAGAGAGAGAGAGGAGAGAGAGAGAGAGAGAGAGAGAGAGAGGAGAGTGAGAGAGAGAGAGAGAGAGAGAGAGAAACAGGAGAGAGAGGTGTGT
>CM031606.1:44170276-44180276 GCA_018398815.1 Conus ventricosus
ACCCCTGCGTCATCACTTCTTACCGGCCTTTCAGGGTTGACATCCTGATTAACCCGCTTTCCTTCGCCCCCTCTTCTCCCTTCCACCTACACCCACCTCCACGCCCATTGTCAGGTATTTCTTGCTGTTGTAATCTTCATTTAGTGATCGACTGACGCTCTCTCCACACCCATTGCTGACACTGTCTCCCACATCTCTCTCTCTCTCTCTCTTTCTCGCTCTGAAAAAATACTGTTTGTCAAAGCGTGGGAAAAATGAATGGTATGATAAGGGGTACAGATTAAGCAAATTTAAAGCAAGACGTTTGCTCTGAATATTCAGGAAAGTTATAAAAAAAAAACGACAGTGGCGCTTATTGTTTTTTTTTTTTTTTTTTTAAAGAAGAGAACATAAAATATGCAGAAAAGAAAAGAAAAACAGTACAATAGCATACTGTTGTAAAAACGTTGCTCCTGCATGGATGATCAAGGACCGTTTTAACTTAAGAAACTGTTCATATGATACCCTTTAAAAATAAACAAGCATATAATAATTCATCAGCTGATGACTCGCTTTACTTGAAATAGATAAAACCACAAGCGTATATGTTACAAATACTGATTTAAAATATGTTTGTGAGGACGACGAGGGAATGAGAGTTTTGAGCTGCCTTACATCAAGAGAAGAAGTAATGCTTGCAATATGAAAATTGACAATAGTAAGGCTGCAGACCAGATGGATGATTGGAGAAATGCTGATAAAGGTATGGGATCGGACAGTTGACAGTAGATGTATGTATGTGTGTGTGTGGTGGAGTGAGGAGGAGAGAGAGATGAGAGAGAGAGAGAGAGAGAGAGAGAGAGAGAGAGAGAGAGAGGAGAGAGAGAGGCTATGAATATGCAGCATAGCATTTGGAATCCAAATTCACAAAATCAATGTCAACTTCATCCCATTGTAGAGAAGACAAAACTCCTTTTTCCTTCTGTTCTTTCCTTCGTTTTAGAAGATTTGATCTTATCAGAAAGCTGGACCCAGGCTTCAGAATGTATGAGACAGACTAAGTAGTTCAAGAGGAAAGGTGCAAAACAAACAAACAAACAAAAGAAACATCACCATGAAAACGACTTTGCAAAGATATTACCAAAACAGGAGAAGATGCAACAGCGAAACTAAACAAATACTAAACAAAGCCAGGAAACATAAGGAGTAAATAACAAGAAAAAAACAACCTCCGCTGTCACGGCAAGACAATTCCACCCCCCACAACTAGACAGATGAAGCGCACAATAGCGTCAATTCGCCTTGCTCAAACACAGACGCATGGCACGGAAAAAACCCAACACACACACAAAACAAGGAAACATTCGTTTGGACTTAAAGGTGAGTAACTGTCTCACGCTAAGTGCAAAAATCACCCATTCTCATTTGTTATTTCAAAATTTCAAATCCTGTACATAAATTCTATGAGATCCACTGAACTTGTTTGAGATGTGAATCTTCCATTACCCGCCTTTCGACTCCTGAGTTAGACATGTCAAAATCATCAACGGTGGTAACAATCGGCATCCACAGTTACGCACGCACTCGCGTACGCACGCACGAACGCGCGCCCGCGCACACTCACACACACAGCGCGCGCGCGCACGCACACACACATACACACACACACACACGCACGCACGCACGCACACGCACACACACACACACACACACGCGTGTGCGCGCGCGCACTACATACACGCAGAACCCCCAAAACGAGTTAACCGGTTTTTCAAACGCATTCCTACGAATTCTATCGTTTACGGAAAACCTAAAGGTTTAGATATGGCTATTTGATACTAAATCCCATATTTCCAACGAAACTAGAATGCCCCTATTTTTGTCTTTTATGAATACCCTTTTCCTACACATTTTGAAAATGGATTTTTCGGAAATCTACCTGTGAAATTTGACTTTTATTTCATAAATGAATCGTATAAAATGTCTAAATTGTTTTAGACATGTATCCCACAATAAAGAAGATATGCTGAGATACAGGCACAAAAGGGCTTACAGATACAGTGCGTTTGCGAAAACAAAATCTATTTTCATGTGTCTGGCCATCGAAAATTCAATTTAAAGGTTGGGACACCCACAAACACACCCACACACACACTTAATGAGCAAATAAGCATACGACAAGTTTCCATAGCAACCAGTCCAGCCATTAGCGCCAGGGGGATGGGAGTGAGGGCAAACTACGTCATACAGGGTACCAGAGGTCGACAGTGGCTTTGTTATTAAGCCCTCCAGACCTCTCCGTCCATCAAGTTCGTGTGTGCCGAGTCTACAACATTGTCGTCTTGTGTGTTTTAGAACTTCCTGCTCCAGGACGTCATGCACGGGCATCATATGACTGCCGCCTGTCAGGACACACGGCATCATGGCGTGCACGTGCTAATTGAGTGTCTAAAACGATCCTTGACGATCTTCACAATAACCATGACATGTAGCCTTCCACCGCCCTCCCTCCCCCGTTCCTCCCTCCCCTATCACCCCCTGTTTACAACATTGCCCCCTTGTTCCGCATAGCTTCCTGTTTCCTCTACGTCATTCACGGGGTAAACTGTGACGGCTGTCTCTGTGGAGACAAACCAGGCTAGCGCCTGCGGAGCGAATTTCGGAAATGGTCCTTGATGATGTTCACAATAACCACGACTTCCTTCTTTTTGTACTCCCAGTTCTTATACAACAGGGAGTACTATACAACAGGGAGTACTATACAACAGGGAGTACTTTACAATGGAACGAAGAAATGCTGTCTGTGTATCTGTCTGTCTATCTGTCTGTCTGTATGTCCGTCCGTGGTCAAAATGTGTTCCACTCGCTCAAGACAAAACTACTGGGCCGATCTTTCCGAAAATGTGTAGATATGTTTATTGTGGGTCACGGATGATGCCCGATGCTTTATTTTACCGTTATGTCCGTTACTAACGGCTATAACGGCCCATAATGGTTTTTGTTTTTTATGGCACATCTGAGAAACCTTTCGCCGATCTTTCTGAAAATTTGTAGATATGTCCATTATGGGTCACAGATGATGTCCGGTGTCTTATTTTACCGTTATGTCCGTTACTAATGGCTATAACGGCTCATAACAGTTTTTCTTCTTTATGGAATATCTGAGAAAGTACATGGCCGATCTTTCTGAAAATTTGTAGGTATGTTCATTATGGGTCGCAAATAATGCTCGATGTTTTATTTTATCGTCATATCCGTAACTAATGGCTATAACGGCCCATAACAGTTTTTCTTCTTAAATATCTCAGAAAGTACATGGCCGATCTTTCTGAAAATTTGTAGGTATGTTCATTATGGGTCGCAAATAATGCTCGATGTTTTATTTTATCGTCATATTCGTAACTAATGGCTATAACGGCCCATAACAGTTTTTCTTCTTAAATATCTCAGAAAGTACATGGCCGATCTTTCTAAACATTTGTAAATATGTTCATTATGGGTCACGGATGATGCCGGATATTTTACGTTATGTCCGTTACTGACGGCTATAACGGCCCATAACGGTTTTTCTTCTTTATAGAACATCTCAGAAAGTACTTGGCCGATCTTCCTGAAAATTTGTAGGTATATTCATTATGGATCACAAATGATGCCCAATGTTTTGTTTTACCGTTATAGCCGTTACTAGCGGGTATAACGGCCCCAAAACGGTTTTTCTTCTTATAAAATATCTCAGAAAGTACTTGGCCGATCTTTCTGAAAATTTGTAGATATGTTCATTATGGGTCACGGATGATGCCTAATGTTTTATTTTACCGTTATGTCCATTACTAAGGGCTATAAGGGCCCACAACGGTTTTTCTTCTTTATAAAATATCTTAGAAAGTTCTCGGCCGATCTTTCTGAAAATCTATAGATATTTTCATTATGGGTCACGGATGATGCCCGATGTTTTATTTAACCATTATAACCCTTACTAACAGCTATAACGGCCCAAAACGGTTTTTTCTTCTTTATGGAACATCTCAGAAAATACTTTGCCGATCTTTATGAAAATTTGTAGGTATGTTCATTATGGGTCACAAATGATGCCCAATGTTTTATTTACCGTTATGTCTGTTACTAACGGTTTTTCTTCTTTATGCACATCCCAGAAACCTTTCGCTGATCTTTCTGAAAATTTGTAGATATGTCCATTATGGGTCACAGATGAGACCCGATGTTTTATTTTACCGTTACATCCGTTACTAACGGCTATAACGGCCCATAACGGTTTTTCTTCTATGTATGGAATATCTGAGAAAGTACTCGGCCGATCTTTCTGAAAATTGTGGGTATGTTCATTATGGGTCAACGATGATGCCCAATGTTTTAATTCACCGTTATGTCCGTTACTAATGGCTGTAAGGCCCATAACGGTTTTTTCTTCTTTATAAAATCTCTCAGAAAGTACTTGGCCGATCTTTCTAAAAAAAAGGTTGTAGATATTTTTATATGTGGGTCACGGATGATGCCCGATGTTTATTTTACCGTTATGTCCGTTACTAACGGCTATAACGGCCCATAACAGTTTTTCTTCCTTACTGAAAATCTCAGAAAGTACTTGGCCGATCTTTCTGAAAATTTGTAGGTATGTTCATTATAGGTCACAAATGATGCCTGATGTTTATATTACCGTTATAGCCGTTACTAGCGGCTATAACGGCCCATAACGGTTTTTCTTCTTTATCAAATATCTCAGAAAGTACTTGGCCGATCTTCTGAAAATTTGTAGGTATGTTCATTATGGGTCACAGATGATGGCGCCGATGTTTACCAGAATAGCCGTTACTAACGGCTATAACGGCCCAAAACGGTTTTTCCTCTTTATGGAATACATCACGCCTATTCAAGATAAACTGGGAGTACGTTTATACGCTTTGCGTCTTGTTCTTTACTCCGCCTCCCACATCCCCACCTCCTTGTCTTTTCACGCTCCTGTTCCTCCTCCTCTCTCTCTCTCTCTCTCTCTGTGTGTGCCATAGGTATGATAAAAGAAATGTAAAAAGGATACGTCAATCAACAAAGAAGTCTCGAAAATGATGAGAACCAATATCACCCTGAAAATGAACTTCTTCCAGCACTGAAGATAGAACAGCAAAGAAAGTACGTGGTGCATCTTTTATTCATCTACAAATCTCGAAAAGTCTGTTCCTCTTTCAATTGCTGTTACCTAAACAAAAAACTGCATTACTTACACACACACACACACACACACACACACACACACACACACACACACACACACACACACACACCACATCACATACAGAGAGAGTGAGATGGGGAGGATACTACAAACACACAGACACAGACACCCAAACTCAGACTCATACGCACACAGAAAGAATGAATAGGAGAGAGAGAGAGAGAGAGAGAGAGAGAGAGAGAGAGAGAGAGAGAGAGAGAGAGAGTGTGTGTGTGGAGTGCGTGCGTGCGTGCGTGCGTGCGTGCGTGTGTGTGTGTGTGTGTGTGTGTGTGTGAGAGAGAGAGAGAGAGAGAGAGAGAGAGAGAGAGAGAGAGAGAGGGGGGAGGGAGAGAGAGAAAGACTAAACTGAAGAAGAAGAAGATGAAGAAGAAGAACAACAACCATAGTAACAGCAACACACACACACACACACACACACACACACACACACACACACACACACACATATATATATATATATATATATAATACACACACACACACACACACACACACACACACACACACACACACACACACACACACACACACACACACAATGGCTACCAGTCCAGCACTCTCCATGGGCATTTCACATCATTTGGGAAACAAACTGACAAACTGACAGGTGTTTTGGTTAATAGGTTGTCCTGCATCTGTCCGTCCGTTTACGTGGGGTTGTTGTGTTTACATCACCGTTGTCCATCGCGGTGCAACTTTTTCTGATCGTAATTCATCCAAGGATAAATTGGGGCTTTTGTATGATGCGAGACAGCACACAAGTGTGCATGCACTCAAGGATCTTAAGAATTGGTCCTCGACAATTTTTACAGTAATCATGATTCTCTCTCCTCTTCTCTCCTCTCTCTCTCTCTCCTCTCTCTCCTCTCTCTCCTCTCTCTCTCTCTCCACACACCCCCATTTTCTCTCTTCCCCACCTCTCCTTCGCCCACTCCTCTCTCCTCTTCTTTTTCCATGTAACACAACTCCAGTGAAAGGAGAATAAACAAGATAGATATGTCAATCAACAGAGATCGGTGGGTTGTAAGCAAGCAGAGCAACTTTCGTGCATCTTCGACTCCTGACAATTTATTTCGGCTGCTCTTGGTGCATGCAATCAAAACAAAAACAACGATCAGAAATAATTACAGAGAGAGAGAGAGAGAGAGAGAGAGAGAGAGAGAGAGAGAGAGAGAGAGAGAGAGAGAGAGAGAGCGAGAGGGGGGAGGGAGGGAGGGAGGAAGAGAGACAGAGACAGACAGTGAACATTCACGATAATGTCTTCATCCACGGCCATGGTCTCGTGTACAAAAAAGCGGTCGCACTAACATTTCATTAACATGATTAGAGTCAAATAAGAACTATAGATCTTTCACGCTGAACTGCAACATTTTCATGCGTCAATGACATTAGAAAACAACAACAACAACAACAACTCTAAACTCTGGCTGTTTATATTTCCAGGCATACGTTTTCCACGAGAATTGTTAAGAAACCGGGTACCTGGAGAAAATGTTACGTACATGGTTGTAACAAGAAGCAGGGACATAAATTTGACTTACACAATGTTTAAATCTGGTTAACACAGATAGTAAATACGTCAATACTCAATAGTCGTAGAAGATATTCATTTACGAAACGTGTCGAGGTATGAATAATGTCATCAAAGCTGTCGCTTGATTGGATGTTAACTTTCCAAACTTGGTACCTACAATTAGACCGTCTTCGGCGAAGAGTTTTTCTTGTCTTCTCCCGGGTATGTCCACGTGTCTCCGAACCCAGGCTCGCAAGAACATACAGCAATATCAGACACCCAGTTGATTTTCCATTCTGTAACCTTGACGCTGTAGCTTATCATTTTAACAAGTAACGGACAGGTTTAAATCTTTAACGTAGCTCACTAGCCCGGCGGACCCATTTCAAAAATTAGCCCCAAAAAGTTGTCATAAAAATGGTATGAATATTAGCTATGCCTCAACTATTTGACCATTATGTTTGCACAAGTCCTCTTGTTTTCGTTAAGCAGTAAATTAAATGAAAAAAAGATTGTTTTAGCATTCCCTTGTGCGTCATAAATGTGGATTTCGATCTGTTAGTAGTGAAAACGTTAATGCTTCTCATTCCTACCTTTGGATTTCACAAACCAACACTTTCGTGTACGCAAGTCAAATTGTCCGGTGGTAAATCAGGGGAAGGAGGGGGTGGGGATGAGAAAAGAATTGCACACTTGTACTTACGTAGGCAGTGTTTTGAGAAACCTTTTTTCATCCCCTCGTCGTTGCATAGCTACGGAACCTGAGAAACAACTGAAGATCCGAGGGATTGTTCAAAAGCTGCGGACAACATCTGATGACGACATGAAAGAACACTTCCAAAGACATCAGAACATTCACAACTGGAGAGTCATCTGTCTTCACAGAGGTTGGATGTACTATCCCCCCGCAGCATCAAACTGTCGTGCATTGCAGTAGACAGTATCTGCCCCGAGTTCAAGACTTACTATGTAGACAGACAGGCAGCAACAAAGGAATTAGCAGCCAGATTAAGAAAAAAAAAGGGGGCATGTAGACATCATTCGGGAATGAGAAAAACAGGCGGGTATCAATCCAAGAATGAGGAGCAAGCAGAGAGGTATGAAACACCACAGGAAGAGAGTCGGGCAGAAAGACAGACGTGAAGAGATATAGGCAGAGGGACGGGCATTAGTACAGATGGAGAAGCGGGCAGCAATACAAGGCGAGAGGTAGGCAGCAACCCAGGAACAGAGACAGGCAGCAACACAGGAAGAGAGGTAATCAGCAGCACAGAGTAGGCGACAAGACGCAACAGGCATACAGGAAGAGAAGCAGGCAAGGGGTCAATAAGAGACGTAGGCAGCGATACAGGAGAGAGGTTTGAAGCTATGCAGGGGTCAATAAGAGACGTAGGCAGCGATACAGGAGAGAGGTTTGAAGCTATGCAGGAAGAAAATAGGAGCCAGCAACACAGGAAGAGAGGCAGACAGCATTACAGGAAGAGAGATAGGCAGCAAAACAGGAAGAGAGGCAGACAGCAAAACAGGGAGTGAGGCAGACAGCAATACAGGAAGGGTGGCAGACAGCAATAGAGGAAGGGAGGCAGACAGCAATACAGGAAGAGGCAGACGGCAATAGAGGAAGGGAGGCAGACGGCAATAGAGGAAGGGAGGCAGACAGCAATAGAGGAAGGGAGGCAGACAGCAATACAGGACAAGAGGCAGACAGCAATAGAGGAAGAGGCAGACAGCAATACAGGAAGAGGCAGACAGCAATAGAGGAAGAGGCAGACAGCAATACAGGAAGGGAGGCAGACAGCAATACAGAAAGGGAGGCAGACAGCAATACAGGAAGGGAGGCAGACAGCAATACAGAAAGGGAGGCAGACAGCAATAGAGGAAGGGAGGCAGATAGCAATAAAGGAAGGGAGGCAGATAGCAATACAGCAGGTGAGGCAGACAGCAATACAGGAAGGGAGGCAGATAGCAATACAGGAAGGGAGGCAGACAGCAATACAGCAGGTGAGGCAGACAGCAATACAGGAAGGGAGGCAGACAGCAATACAGAAAGGGAGGCAGACAGCAATACAGGAAGGGAGGCAGACAGCAATACAGAAAGGGAGGCAGACAGCAATACAGGAAGGGAGGCAGATAGCAATACAAGAAGGGAGGCAGACAGCAATACAGCAGGTGAGGCAGACAGCAATACAGGAAGCGAGGCAGACAGCAATACAGCAGGTGAGGCAGACAGCAATACAGGAAGGGATGCAGACAGCAATACAGGAAGGGAGGCAGACAGCAATGCAGGAAGGGAGGCAGACATCAATACAGCAGGTGAGGCAGGCAGAAATGCAGGAAGAGGCAGAAAGCTATACAGGAAGAAAGGGAGGCAATAATACAGGAAGAAAGGGAGGCAATAATACAGGAAGAAAGGGAGGCAATAATACAGGAAGAAAGGGAGGCAATGATACAGGAAGAAAGGGAGGCAATAATACAGGAGGAAAGGGAGGCAATAATACAGGAAGAGAATCAGGAAAGAATGCAGGAGAGAGGTAGGAAGCAATACAGAAAGAGGAGCACAAATCTATGCATGATGACAGGAAGAGATGCAGGAGAGAGGTAGGAAGCAATACAGAAAGAGGAGCACAAATCTATACATGATGACGGAGAGAGATGCAGGAGAGAGGTGGGGAGCAATAAAGAGGAGCACAAATCTATACATGATGACAGGAAGAGATGCAGGAGAGAGGTGGGGAGCAATAAAGAAAGAGGAGCACAAATCTATACATGATGACAGGAAGAGATGCAGGAGGGAGGTAGGGAGCAATAAAGAAAGAGGAGCACAAATCTATACATGATGACAGGAAGAGATGCAGGAGAGAGGTAGGGAGCAATTCAGAAAGAGGAGCACAAATCTATACATGATGACAGGAAGAGATGCAGGAGAGAGGTAGGGAGCAACAAAGAAAGAGGAGCACAAATCTATACATGATGACAGGAAGAGATGCAGGAGAGAGGTAGGAAGCAAAAAGAAAGAGAAGCACAAATCTATACATGATGACAGGAAGAGATGCAGGAGAGAGGTGGGGAGCAATAAAGAAAGAGGAGCACAAATCTATACATGATGACAGGAAGAGATGCAGGAGAGAGGTGGGGAGCAATAAAGAAAGAGGAGCACAAATCTATACATGATGACAGGAAGAGATGCAGGAGAGAGGTAGGGAGCAATAAAGAAAGAGGGGCACAAATCTATACATGATGACAGGAAGAGATGCAGGAGA
>CM031606.1:44182776-44327776 GCA_018398815.1 Conus ventricosus
CAGACAGACATGCCGAAAAAACAGAAACATGACAGAGACACCAACAGGAGGAAACGGGGAATTGTCTCCACTCTGAACATGATGCTAAGAGACCCTTGAGACGGCGAGAGAGGAATGAGAAAAAAAGGCAAAAAGACAAGGTGGTGTGAGAGAGAGAGAGAGACAGAGAGAGAGAGAGAGAGAGAGAGAGAGAGAGAGAGAGAGAGAGAGAGAGAATGCGCATGCACGCACGCTCGAACCCCCACCCCACCCCTCACAAACCCCCAAAAAACCCTCGCACTGTGCCCCCCCAACACACCACACCCCCCCCCCGCGCGCGCGCGCGCGCCATTTTCCCCTCCCCCTTCCTTCCTCCCCCCCCCCCTCACACATAACCCCCTTTTCCCCCCCCCATTTTCACACACACACACACACACACCCACACAACCCCCACACACACACACACACACCCACAAACGCTGACCCAAAAATCCTTGCAGACAGTACAAAAGAAGAAACATCGCCGACTTTTGTTGTTGCCAAAATCCCCCGGATCCTTTTTACAAACAGTCTTTTTTTTTTGAAGACCACGTATTTTTTTCCATTTCCCTGAGATGTACCATATTTCATCTACTTTTTTGGGCAATCTACGTCTTTTAAAAGTTCAACTCCCCAAAATTTTCAAACATCTCACGCTGCCGAACAGATAAGGAATCGTCCCAACCCCCCCCCCCAAAAACCCCGTTTTGGAGTCGAACCCCAACATTAACACTTTTTTGCATGCAAATATGGGAACCTTTTCAAAAACGTCGAACTGTTGGAATCCCCATACTTCAGATCCATACAGTATAACAGGCAATATTTGAGCATCAAACAGTTGAAATTACACATTCTTATCAATACATCCTAATCGCCACAAGGACGTCAGTATTTTCACCGTTCTTACTTCGGCTTTTGCAGCAAGTGCTGAAGCAGCTTGGTTTAAAAAACAATTCAGTTGTGAAGTGCAGGCCTAAATATTGTAATTATTCACCACAGTGATTCTCTCATTTCCATACCACCATTGCTCATTCTCTCATTCACTCCAAGGAATCCACCCTTTCTAAATACAATCACTTTTGTCTTGCTCCAATTTACAGTGAAATCAGACTTGTCAGCAAAACCTTTAAGAATATTAAGTTGAGACTGCAGGCCACGAGCGCATTAAGAGGAAACAATCACATCATCAGCAAACAGCAGGATCAAAATCTGCATTAAATTAGGTGTTAGTTGCACTCCAACCCGCCCCTTTCTGTGTCATCTCAATCGCTAATTATTCAATCAAAAAGGAAAATAATGTTGGCGACAAAATACAGCCTTGTCTCACACCTTTCGGGCATTCAAAATGATCAGTCAGTTCATCATCACCACACCTTACACACGCCGTGACTGCTCTGTACATACCTGGCAGTGTTCTCAACATTTTCCCTCCCACTCGTCTTAAAACATTCCACATGGTGCTCCTATTGATAGTGTCAAAACATTTTTGAAAGTCAACAAAACACACAGACAGTTTTCCCAATCGTTTAGACAGACACCTTTCTACAATACCATACAAAACAAATCTATTGTCCACAGTGGAATAACTATGCTGGAATCCTTCTTCCCCCTCCCCCCCCCCCCCCCCCCCCCCCCCCCCCCCCCCCCCCCGCCTCTGCCCATGCACTTGGGTAATCGCCCGTATGAAGGATATGGTTGAAAAAGGCGACGAGAAAGGGGAGCCATAGTGGAAGCGAGGTTTTCAACATTTCAGCAAGTAAACCATCCACGCCAGGCGACTTGTTTCCCTTTAAATGATTCACCGCCTCCGTTATCTCATTTGCAGTGACGTAACAGTCCAGTGTTTCAATACCAGGAGGGGTTAACTCGTCCTCAACGGTGCTCACTGTCACAGAACCTTCACTCCCCAGTACCCCTTTAAAATGATTATACCACTCCTCTTTACTTACGTTTAGTTTCGAATGACTTCGGCCTGTTAATGTTTTTACTTCTTTCCAGAGCTGTTCTGAGTCTCTTGACACCTCTATCAGCTGTTTTTCTGCTTTGTACGACTGCGATTTTTCTGTTAACAATCGCCTGTATTATTTAAACGACACACGACATATTCTATTCTGTTCTTCTGTTTTTGCACGGTTCTACCGTTCTATCAAATGTTCTCCATTTTTGTCGCATCTCTCTTTTTACCGATCTACAATCGTAGTCGTACCAAGGGCTTTGTTTCTAGCCAATGTATATTTTTCTTTTCATGCAACTCGCGGCAGACATTAGACCCCAGCCACCCAGATGGAGGGTTTGACTACTTAAGACGAGATTCTTTATCAGTTACGAACAAAGAAATTCCAGTCATTTGACAAATAACTCAAGAGTGCGGAAGATCCGGAACACAGCACATCATGTAAAGACCAGCATCGACATACCCACCAAACCAGCGACACACTTCATGAACAAACCAGTCTTGGCGATCACACATCAGCACGCATTTGACCGACCCGAGAAAACACATCATGCAGAACGTGGTCAGAACACAGCGATAAGGAAAGTCCGTAAACATGTCCCAATGGCTGTGTGGTGAGTACTGCTTCAGCTTGACACGATTACATCAAAAAAAATTTCTCCAATATTTTCGATAGAACTGGTCCAAATTTTCCGATTTCTTCACGCTGTTGCAGAGCATTCAATGGCATTTGGCAGAACTAAAATATTTTTATAACAAAACCTTCGTTTTCTCTCATTAATTCCAAGGTTATACGTCTGCGATCAAACGTTGCGAGAGCGATGTTGAGAGTGACGAAAAAAAACGAGTTGTCTGGTTGGGGGGGCACGGTTGAGGGGCGGGGTTGGGGTGTTGGGGTGGAGGAGGGAGAGAGGAGGGAGGGGGGGGGGGGGGGGGGGAGAGAGAGGAGAAGACCGAGCAAACCAACAAAACCGACCGAACCAGGCATCAATTGCCAGACAGACAACCAGACAGACAGGAGCCCCCACTTGATAGGAAACACAGACAGACAACCAGACAGACAGGAGCCCCCCCACCTTGATAGAACACAGACAGACAACCAGACAGACAGGAGCCCCCACCTTGATAGGAACACAGACAGACATCCAGACAGACAGCCCCCACCTTGATAGGAACACAGACATCCAGGAGCCCCCCACCTTGAATAGGACACAGACAGACTCCAGACAGACAGCCCCCACCTTGATAGAACAGACAGACAACCATACAGACAGGAGCCCCCCACCTTGATAGAACACAGACAGACATCCGACAGACAGCCCCCACCTTGATAGGAACACAGACAGACATCCAGACAGACAGCCCCCCACCTTGATAGGAACACAGACAGACAACCAGACAGACAGGAGCCCCCACCTTGATAGGAACACAGACAGACATCCAGACAGACAGCCCCCCACCTTGATAGGAACACAGACAGACATCCAGACAGACAGCCCCCCCCTTGATAGGAACACAGACAGACAACCAGACAGACAGGAGCCCCCACCTTGATAGGAACACAGACAGACAACCAGACAGACAGGAGCCCCCCACCTTGATAGGAACACAGACAGACAACCAGACAGACAGAGCCCCCACCTTGATAGGAACACAGACAGACATCCAGACAGACAGCCCCCACCTTGATAGGAACACAGACATCCAGGAGCCCCCCACCTTGATAGGAACACAGACAGACATCCAGACAGACAGCCCCCCACCTTGATAGGAAACACAGACAGACAACCAGACAGACAGGAGCCCCCCACCTTGATAGGAACACAGACAGACATCACAGACAGACAGCCCCCCACCTTGATAGGAACACAGACAGACATCCAGACAGACAGCCCCCCACCTTGATAGGAACACAGACAGACAACCAGACAGACAGGAGCCCCCCACCTTGATAGGAACACAGACAGACAAGCAGACAGACAGCCCCCCACCTTGATAGGAACACAGACAGACATCCAGACAGACAGCCCCCCACCTTGATAGGAACACAGCAGACAAGCAGACAGACAGGAGCCCCCCACCTTTGATAGGAACACAGACAGACATCCAGACAGACAGCCCCCCACCTTGATAGGAACACAGACAGAACATCCAGACAGACAGGAGCCCCCACCTTGATAGGAACACAGACAGACATCCAGACAGACAGCCCCCCACCATTGATAGGAACACAGACAGACATCCAGACAGACAGCCCCCCACCTTGATAGGAACACAGACAGACATCCAGACAGACAGGAGCCCCCCACCTTGATAGGAACACAGACAGACATCCAGACAGACAGCCCCCCCCCCCCCCAACCTTGACAGGTTGATAGGAACACAAACAACCTTGAGCCCCCACCTTGATTGGAACACAGACGAGGATGAGGAGGAGATCCGCCGAGGCCAGTGACAGGAGAAACACGTTGGTCACCGTCCTCATCTTGCGGTAGTAAGAGATGGAGAAGATCACCAAGCAGTTGCCCACCAAACCCAGCAGCAAGGTCACCGAGTAGGTCAAGGTCACGGGCACCAGTTCGTCCAGCGGGATGCTGCTGATGGACTCGTTGTAGTCGTAGTAGTAGTCCTCGTACTGGTCGCTCTCCGCCAGGCAGCCATTGTAACTGCAGTTGCCCGGGGCGCCAGGCGTGGACGCCATTGGCTGAGATAGATCGTGTTCTTGAAGAGACAGGAATGCTCTTACGATGGTTTCTTGCTTGTTTGTATTTTCCTGGAAACAGAAAGAAGGTTACGCTTTCATTCCTTCATTAATTGTAATTTGGAGCGGAGTTGGACACAGTCAACTATGGTTTCAGCGTGGAATGACTGCGGGGAAAATGAAACAATATCAAAACGGAATTACTGTACCGCCAAACGAATCGGTTTTTTAATTTCAATTTTGTAACAACCAACCATGTCAGTGCTGGACATCTTGTCGCGAGCTTCTCTGTCTTCTTTTTCTTGTCGTTCATCTTCTTGTTCCGTTTTTTCTGTTGTTGTTGTTGCTTTTGTTGTTGTGCTTCTTCTTCTTCTTCTTCTTCTTCTTCTTCTTCTTCTTCTTCTTCTTCCTTCTTCTTCAATCCTTATATAGAACGTAAAGTTCACCATCTCGAAGATTTTTTTTTCTCGCGAATGCGAATGCGATTGCCAGAATGTGTTAGGACTTCCCAAACCCGAAGAATTTTGATCGTGTTCTATCCCAGTCAAAAAAAAAACAACAAAAACAAACAAACAAAAAACCAGTTCCTTTCCATTCTGGCAGTGGGATGTGGTATGTCATAACACACATGCAATCAAACCCGAGGCCGTGGAAGTTGATCTGGGTGGGGATGAGGGGAACGTGGAGGCAAAGAATCGTAGAGTCGTATTTCAAAGCAAGGCCCTTAACCAAGTATGCATTTTAACGCCGATTTGTTCAAAAATTTCGACGCCATTTCAGATCTGATGACGTTCATTTGATATTTCTGATTTTTCCACATTATTGGCGAAACTGAACTGCGTTTAAAACAGCCACAAAGGTCAATTTATGATGTTTGGTACGGATTGGTAGCAACTAGTGTGAAACAAGTAAGGTTATACAATGTCTTGCTTTATGTGATTTCACATGCTGGATTTACCACGAATAATGAACTTTGATTTTACTATACTCTGCCAGATGTATTTAAGTACGGCCGATCTCTTTTCTATTGAATGAAACGCTTATTTATAACTACTCTGCTCGGTAACATTTGCATTAAACGGACTGACCTTGGCACACAAAAAAAGAAGAAAGAAGTTCATATTTCATTTGCATGAAATATAATTTGATGTATCTTTCCGCTATCTTTCGTCTATGTGTAACGAATAACTGTAACTAATCAAAATTTTAAAGAACATTGACAGTTATGCAACATAATAAGACTTGAGTGAATCGCAGATTTATGGCCTTGACCAGTTGGTGACTTGCATGGTGGTGGTGGAAAATTCATATCAGTATTTATATTTCAGCCAGATTTTTTTTCTGCCAGTGGCCGAGAAAAATCCAAAGCTGAACACGGACACACACATACAAAAATATACTTTTCATACCCCCCCCCCCCCCCCCCCCCCCCCCCCCCAAAAAAAAAAAAAATGCTTTTTCCTCGGCTTTGTTCATTCACTTTCACTTTCAGTTATGTTAACTTTGTCGCAAAAATCGAAGTGCATGGTATCCTGTGGCAGCACTGTGGGCCCTCAGCACATAAAACACAGCGTCGAAGTCATCATCACCCGATATCATGTGCAACGAGATCGCTGGCGTCGCCATATTGGGTCATTGTCGAACAGCGAAGAGCTCCGCGGCCAGCGCTCTCAGTCATGGCTGCCAGACCGGAACACGCGGACAGAGCTCTCAGTCATGGCTGCCAGACCAGAACACGCGGCCAGTGCTCTCAGTCATGGCTGCCAGACCAGAACACGCGGCCAGTGCTCTCAGTCATGGCTGCCAGACCGGAACACGCGGCCAGTGCTCTCAGTCATGGCTGCCAGACCAGAACACGCGGCCAGTGCTCTCAGTCATGGCTGCCAGACCAGAACACGCGGCCAGTGCTCTCAGTCATGGCTGCCAGACCAGAACACGCGGCCAGTGCTCTCAGTCATGGCTGCCAGACCAGAACACGCGGCCAGTGCTCTCAGTCATGGCTGCCAGACCAGAACACGCGGCCAGTGCTCTCAGTCAAGGCTGCCAGACCAGAACACGCGGCTGAGCTGACAGGCTGGGGATTTGGAGCGACAAGATAGCTCATGTTTCGTGCGGCGCGGGAGCAATCAACTGTGAATTAACAAGATCATCGTCTCTATGAAAATGTCAAAATTTTAATATTGAAAATACTCATAAAAATGTTTATAATATATCTATGACCTTTAACATTTGGCGACATCTTCAGACAAGGGATCATTGGAAAGATTTGATCGACATTAATCTTTCCGCCATGTTTTATTCTGCGTGCACTTGTATTGGCTGAGAAAGTACGAACTTTCAAATTGTCACGAACATGCACAGACACACAGAAGTACACATACTTTTTTTTCAAGCACGCAAGCACACACACATACACACACACACGCGCGCGCGCGCACGCGCGCGCGGTCAACCAAAACAATGTGTTTACGAAGTTTCACTTTGTTACATCTGTGAGTCAACTGAGACAGAGTTACTGAAAACTTGAAACTTCAGTGCCGTTCACATATGTCATATGTTGTCTGTAAAGTGTAATGTTTGGCTTTTGTACCGAATAATTTTGTGATTCTGTGACTTACAACGTTGGAAAAATCCGTGCGTGCTTGCGGAACCTGTTATTTTTGCGGCACATGCGGCACTTTTTACATTTGCGGAATCCGTCATGTTTGTGGAATCTGTTACATTTGCAGCAACTTTTACAGTTGCAGAACCTCTTATGTTTGCAGCACATTGCTCGTTTTTCGTAAGTAGTTGAGATTAAGCCAGTCTGGAGCAACAGTGCACTGAGTTGTTCTCAACTTGGGACAAGTGTACCGATTTGGTCGAAAGTTTTTTTGTTTTTTTAACTAAGGAATCCAGTCAAAAATCGACAACGGTCACATGTGTTTACTGAGTGTTAAAAAAATGTGTTTTTCCATCGAGACGTATGTTTTGTTTATTTTGAAAGGATGCAATGAGTAATATATTACAAACAAAATCGTTGCTTCTCAGGCAACTAACGGGTATTTTGTTCCTGTTCCTTCAGTTCTGGGGTGAAGAGGAATGACATGGCATGTTGATAAGCGACAGCGTGTGTACTTGTTCAAAACTGGTCATATGTGCCGCAAAAGTGCAAACGCCATCATGGTATGGTCTTATGCCGCTTACCACAATGCTCCCATTTAACCGGAGAGGTGGGGGGGGGGGATTTGAGGGTGGGGTCTGCGAGAGGTAGAGGCGGGGAGGACGTGGGCACGTGTAAGGTGCGCGGGGGAAGGAGTAAGGTATCAATACAGATGGAAATGTTTCCTATGCCGGCGAGTTGTGGTACAAATTATCACTTTGGTACCCTGGTAACTATGTCGCAGTGCCAAACGTCACCCCGAGTACCTGAGCGACATTTTGTACCAGCATGTCATATAATTATAACCTCTGGGGAACAAACTGTCGCTGTGTATCAATGTATGGTTTTGCCAGGGCCAGGTCTCCCGGTCAGTGATTGTCACATTGGTGTACAAGGAACGCCAGCATCTGCTAGAGTAGGGATGCTTATGATGGTGGTGGTGATGGTGTTGGCTGTTGTAGTTATTTGTATCCAAGCACCAGCTAAATGGAAAAAAACACAAGAACCATTTCTCAGATGCTCACTTGAACTCATTGCAGGTTTTAAAATGAATAATTTCCGTAATAAACTGTATATGATATGGCTTACATGATTATGTATGGAGTATGCATTGTTAGGGTTGGTACAGTTGGTTTAATAATATATGTACATTTAAAGTATGAGCCAATCAATGATTTCTATCCTTCACAGGCTGCTTTGGGGTGCTGTTAGATTCTACTGTTGTGCCGTTGGTGAATAAGAACACCACAGACTTACAGACTGTGGTGTGTCTCCATTTGATGCCAAGGGAGCACAGACATGAGGTAAAGGACCCTTAGGAAGTTGAGGAGGCGGAGGATGGGGAAGAGGAGTAGGAAGAGCAACAGCAAAAGCAGCAGCAGCAGCAGCAACAACAACAGCAGCAATATTAGTGGCAGAAGCGCAGCAGCAGCAGCAGCAGCAGCAGCAGCAGAAGTATCAGTAGTAGAGTTAGTAACATATAAGTCTTCGTCGCAGAATTCGTAATAGTAGTTACTATTAAAAGAGCGACGACTTCCTCAACTGACGGTGACAATGATGATCCTACCGTATACTGGGACGAGCACTGCGTGGGGCACGTCTTCATGAGCCTGCGCTAACTTTCCAATACTTTGCACTCTAAGAGCTGATTTTGACAGAATCCAGATTTGCCGTTAGTCATCATTTAGGCACACCCATATTTGCTATTCCACATTGTACTCTTAGATCACATATGACGAGCCACACCCGACCAAACGTCATTCATACACAGCGAGCAACAACTTGTTCCACTGCAGACATGAATATGTGAACAGCCGGTACAAAATGATACTTCGGGTGATATTTTGTACAAAATGGCAACATTTTGTATCGCAAAGGATCGCTCAGAGTAACATTTTGTATCGGGGATATTTTGTACCGCAACGTCAGTACAAAATGTGACGGGAATCATTTTTACCAAGGTGACATAGTGAACCGCAACGTTAGTACAAAATGTGACGGGAATCATTTTTACCAAGGTGACATTCAACACCACCATTCCTACCACTCAAGGACAATGGGACAGGCTTAAAACTGGGCATTTACAATGGCAGATGCAAATTATTTCACGAATTTTAACTGAAATCATTGACTTTGAATCTTTCAGGATCCATGCTTTATTACTGCAAATGTGCTTTGAATGGTGAATATACGCTAGTAAGCTGACGTGACTGTGTAATACGTATGGTGTGTGTGTGTGTGTGGTGTGTGTGTGTGTGTGTGTGTGTGTGTGTGTGTGTGAGTGTGTGTGTGTGGTGTGTGTGTGGTGTGTGTGTGGTGTGTTGTGTGTGTGTGTGTTGTGTGTGTGTGTGTGTGTGCGTGTGTGTGCACGTACGCGCGCGCGCCTGAGTCTTTCTTTCTGTGTATGTGGATGGCGTGGGGGTGGGGTTGGGATGGCCTATTTTGGGAGATGTGGGTAGAGGGTGGAGGGTATACCATGGTGGTATGCAAAAATAAATAAATACATAAATACATAACAGAAGGGGGACTGGACAGGGCAAATGTAGACACGGGATATGCCAGCCGAAATCATTGGTACTTCGGGACCCCAGCTTCCTTTGCACGGTCTTTTGACACCCTGTGCATGTTCAGAATGGAGAGGGCAGGGCACTGGTCTCGCGCACAGTCCACATGCATGTGAGTTTATGTGTGCACGTTAGGAGGGGGGTGGGGGGGGGGGGGGCTGGGCAGGAATGCATGGTGGGATGTACCATGTACGATGGAGTGGAAGGTGGAAGGTGGTTTGTCTGTTTGACTACTGATTGGCTGAATAGTATATCCATGTCAATGCACTGAGGATCTTGTTCAGCTAGTAGAGATCATGCTTATATTTGCAACTGATGATAGAATATGACCATGATAATGATTATGCTCATCTTTGCACCTGATGATAATGAGAATTATGCTAGTATGACCATTGTAATCATTGTTACCATGGTTATTGTCTAACTCATTTTATTTTTCTTAATGCACTTTTCGTAATTGTCCTACATTTGATTTCTTTACTTATATACATTTATTTTTTGTATTCATTTGTCACTCACTCATTCATCTAATTATTTCTTTTCATACTGAAAAAAAATTGGTTGCAAGTTAATTATTTTTCATCACTAATTACGACTTTTTTCCTGTTCAACTACTTCATACATACGACAGTATGAATACACGCATAAGCAAAACACACACACACACACACACACACACACACACACACACACACACACTACATGCACCCGAATTCTCACATGTACAGGTAGACACACATACACACGCACATACGCATTCACATGCACATATGCACGTAGGCGCGCGCGCGCGCGCGCGCGCACGCACGCACGCACACACACACACACACACACACACACACACACACACACAACACACATACAGAAACGCGCGCGCGCACATGCACGTGCACACAATTAAACTGTAGTAGCAGCGCAATGTTAGCTAGGTATCCTAGGCCTCGCCAGTGATCTGAATCAATGGACAGTTCAAGTATCCGCTAAATCCGTGAGACCTTCTGAATTTCATTAATTTATTTAGTCACCTAGCATATGTAGTGTGGCACATGTGGAGAAATTCGCACGCATAAAAATGGAACAGAAACTGTATAAAGCACACACACACACACACACCACACACACACACACACACACACACACACACACAAGCTCGCGCGCGAATTTCATTCATTTGACAACCAGCATTAAATATCGAACACTTTCTTTCTTGGAACAATAAACTACAGATTATTCCGGCTCTCGAATGATCGTTTAAGTGCTTTTCCCTGATTCATCCACATCTAATTTTTAATTTTTGTTGTATCCAACACTTCTTTAAATGTGAATACTCGTAACTTATATTTCTGAAAGAAAAAAAATCACACACACACACACACGCGCGCGCGCGCGCGCGCACGCACGCACGCACACACGCACACGCACACACACACCGCGAGAGAGAGAGAGAGAGAGAGAGAGAGAGAAAGCGAGCAAAATAATCTGTAGAAGAAAAAGAAGAAGCATACACTGAGTGGGAACAACGACAACATTTACCATGCAGCAACTAAAATGGATGTTACTCACCTTTGAGCGCCTTCTAACAAGCGGTTAACCGGCTTTCTGTCCACGAGCAGGTACTAATTGGACTTATTAATTACAACGAATGGTCACAGTATAGACTGACAGGCTTACGTCCCAACCAATAAACTGTTCTAAACGCAGCGCGGTGCACGTGAAAAACGTCTGCCACTGACGTCCAGTTTCGTTAAGTGCCCCGTGAAGACACGCGCGCAGACGACAATCGCTGTCATGTCTGCCTGCACGTTAAAAGAATGCCCCCCGCGCGCACACACGCACGAGGACGGGGCGCGAGACATGTTGGTCAAGCCATATTACTTTTTTTCTCTTTCTTCCTCTTCCATTCTTCTTCTTCTTCATCTTCATGAAAGGTCCGTGTGATAAATTGTTGACTGCTTTCTTATCCTGATCTTCTCAACCAGTATAATTACATGGAGATGATGGGGTGGGGTGGGGAAGGAGGAAGGATCCTACTGAGGAAAAAGTCTCTTCTTATTCCTGTTATCAAAAAATAAAAATAAAAAGTATCAAAATTAATTTTAATGATGCAAGCACTATCAGCTGTGTCCTTTGAAGCAGCTCACAATCGCAAGTGTGAGCAGGAAAACGTCGCTTTTACTGTCAACCTCCCCTTCCAGCCAGAGATAACTCGCCGCCCAGAGGCGGGTTAAAGGGACATAATTTCTGAGTCATGGTGTTTAAAGCCCATCTGACTGCAGCAGTGGGCGGGGAGAAGTGTCTGAGGAAGCTTTCAGTGCTGTTACCTTGTGAAATTCGATTCCATGATCAGATGGAAAGAAACAAAATCGTTATTATCACAGCCTATTGTGGGTCGGTTCACGTCCTTTCCGTCGTTCTTGATTTCATCCAGGCTGCAGTTGGCACCAGATCGAAAAGATATATGACTTTTGTTCGTCCTTTGTTTCCAGTGTTTTGAGTTCGTTTTGTCCTGCCCGAACATCCAATAGATCGAAACGCATTGCCTCTGTTTTGTAATTTGTTTGTATCTTTGTTTGGCGGCTTAGTAACTCTACATTTGCTTTTTGCAGCAATACGTTTACTTGACATTCCTGCTTTCCCCGACTTCAGTCATTCGTTATCGATGAAGTCTGTGTGATTACTTTCGTGATGTATGTATCATATTTTCTATATTCATATCTGAGTTTCCGAAATTATAACTATGAAATGGGACTTCACCCTTATTAGAGTAAATTTAGTGACTTTTTTTTTAAATCAACAGTCAGGTTGGAAACGGCGAGCGAGGAAACGGCGAACAGCCCCCTTTCACCCCAAACTCTCCCCCCACATCTTCTCATTCATAAGAAGATACAGTTTATCCCAAAACCGTGATTATATTTTGTATTCGACTAGAAACTCAAAATGTAACACACAAAAGCAATCTGGCTCTTCTTCCGTACGAACGCATTCGTTCACTTCAAGTGTTACTGTGGTCCAGCCGTCAGCACGGAGCCCCTGCAGTGTGGGAACACAATTTGACAGTAAAAGTACACCGGCGAATCCTTTGTAATTAAGTCATCGCTGGCACCTGCTTAACAGCAGAAATGTATCCGACTCGAACTTTGTGTTATATTAATCACTGCTGGTTTTACTTGAAGAGAGAGAGAGAGAGAGAGAGAGAGAGAGAGAGAACAGAACCTGATGTTTGATGAAACTTCGGCATGTCTGAATTCTTTGAAAGAATATATTCCGTACCTTTTAGTGGTGTTTATAGAGGGACATTTTTGTGACAGAACCCACTGGCCTGCACTATAGTGCAGGCGATCTTGAACTTCATGAGCCCGCGCGTTCTCCAAGTTGAAGTGACTAGGCTGAACTACCCGTCGACAACCTTAATGGTTTCGGCGAGCCCGAGACTGCGCGATTTCTTTCAGTTCATGAAGAGTTCAGAGCTCGTCCGATGGCGCGGCGCCACGTCACATTTGCGCCTCGCAACCTTCCAGTTCCCATTAACTATTAGTGTAGTCTTTGGCAGTGTTGAGGATAGAGGCAGACAGGAAGAGGCAGAAGAGATGGGTTGAAGAGGGGGAAGAGATGCAGTCAAAGGGAGAGGGAGTATGGTCCAGGAGTAGCCGGATGTAGCTCTCCAGAATCACACATCCACAGTCAATATAGCGTTCAGCAGCTCACATTTTGAAAACTGCCTTACCTACCCACGACTGTCTACAGCGAATGCATACACCACTACTCCAGCCCTCGCGGATCACACTACGTTCAAGCTGTAAACGCCATCCCTTCACGGTGAAAATACTGTCACAGAAAATGTCATGGGGCACGGTAAGGGGGGTTAATTTGATGATAACCAAACGAATTTTCCACCCACGTGTTTGAAGAAAAAAAAATTTGCGCAGGTGAAAAACGTTACTGTCACTAAATGAATTTGCCCAAATTAGTGTGGAATTGAAAAAAAAAACTGTAGAACTGTTGGTTTGGAAAAGTGCATTTTGCTTGGGTAGTAGAATACTCAAGGTGGCTAGAGTTCGTAGGCCTACAGCATAGAGATGATGTTTACAGTGTACACGAAAAATTCTACGCAGTGTTCAGAAAACACGCTGTATATAGGCTACGACGGGAGGTTTTTGTTTGTTTGTTTGTTTTTTATCTTTTTTTTGCACAGTAGTAATTACAGCGTGTTGCATCGGATTAAAGTCCTAGTGTGCACTTAAATCACGAGTTTCGTGTATCAATTGTGAGAAAGTTGACACTATGCCGGTGTAACGAAAAGTTTTAACTCCCCACTGTCTTTCAGTTTGACTCCAGGGGAGTTATTCTGACATACCACCAGAATGACTCCCACCCACCACCCACTCCCCGCACCTCGCTACCACCCATGCATCTTTTATCTATACATATTTTCGAAATGTGTGTGTGTGTGTGTGTGTGTGTGTGGTGTGTGTGTGTGTGTGTGTGTTCTTACACTAACTTGCCAGATCAAGACTTGTTAGGTAGAATTGTCTCCTTCGATATTATTGGTTTCTGTGAATTAGTCACGTGTCCTGAATTTTATTGAAAAATATGTGTTTTTCTGATTGGCTGGCCGACTTTCATTTTTAGCTTGGCACACGCACACCACCACACCTGTGACGAGTCACTTGACAACTTCATCAGATCGGTCCCAAGCAGCTACCCTCTTGTACAAATTGTACAAAAACAGCCCCCTTCCCCCCCCCCCCCCCCCCCCCCTCTCTATCCCATGTGTCTCACACGCAAATTTCTGATCTATGCCAACCCTTTTTCTCCTTCCTTCTCTCCCAGATGTAGCGAGTCAATACAAACAATTTTACGTCACGTCGCGACTACTCGTCATTCTCTCCCCACCCTCCTTATCCTCTCAATCCCCCCCCCCCCCCTTCCTAATTTTGCGGTATGACACAATGAATAATTGAAAATTTTCCATTTCTGCGCCATTTGAGTGCAATGGCCTACACTTATGGGTGACTGTTTGATAGTCGCATAGATTCCATGAGAGAGAGAGAGAGAGAGAGAGAGAACGCCAAAGACTAAAGGTACAGTATTTCTACCAAAGGCATCAAACCATTAATTCATGTATGTACAGACTTTACATACAGGTTATGTATAAAAAGGCATAGTAAAATATCAAGGACATGCATAGATGAGCACATGAATATGTACACGGACATTTCCTTTTCCTATCATGATGATGATCATAAACATTAAATCCCCTTCTCCATTCTCTTACCGAAAGACACCTGGGAATAGGTGGGTGGGGAGTCATCTTAGTCATGATCAGATTAACTCCCCTCTGTTACAAAGTAACTCCCTGGGAGTCAGAAAACACGTGTACACATTAACTCCCAGGGGAGTTATTCTAAACTGTGAAACACTGACTACCCTTTGTGGGCAGGGAGTTAAACTTTTACACGCCTGGATTAACTCCCGGGAGTTAATCTGTACTAACTCCCAGGGGGGGTCATTCTGTTACAGGGTGGGAGTTAAGTCTGATTAATGTACAAAATGACTCCCCCCTTAATGTTTCAAGAATTTGTTGAGACTTGTACAAAAATTTGTTAGAACATTTTGAAGTTTTACTGAGTGGAGTTATTTTGGCACAGGGTGGATGTCATTCTAGTTTAACTCCCGGGGAGTTAAAATTTACATATGAACAGTTTTCGTTACACCGGCAATGCTTACCTTGACACATGTTTTAGTATAAGAGACAGATGAATGCCAGTCCTTGGTTCAGCTAATTGTTTCCGTCGAAAATCCACTTAATCTTCGATACACACAGGATCAATATTGTCTGTTGGGGTCAGAGCCTGTACACAAAAATCGTTTCTAATTTATATACCGCCGATTATCTCTCTCTCTCTCTCTCTCTCTCCTCTCTCTCTCTCTTCCATAGATATAAAAAAGTTCTGACTGGTTCACAAGAACGAACTCTGTATCGTACACTCTGCACGGTGGCATGGCTGATAAGTCCGAAATGAAAGAACGGCAATGATAACATGCCGATGATATTCGGGCTCCACAAGCACAAAATGAGAGAGAGAGAGAGAGAGAGAGAGAGGAGAGAGAGAGGAGAGAGAGTAGAGAGAATCTCATCGCTCCCTGGGAGGGATGAACCAAATTTCTTGGGTTAAAATGAAAGCGCAGTGTCAACATGATGCAGGGTCGGATTAGCCATACGAAAGGGCGGGTCCAATGGGGGTCTTCGGATCCTCCCCAGTGAAAGGGCGGGTCCAATGGGGTCTTCGGATCCTCCCCCAGTGAAAGGGCGGGTCCAAGGGGGGTCTTCGGATCCTCTCCCAGTGAAAGGGCGGGTCCAATGGGGGTCTTCGGATCCTCCCCCAGTGAAAGGGCGGGTCCAATGGGGGTCTTTCGGATCCTCCCCCAGTGAAAGGGCGGGTCCAATGGGGGTCTTCGGATCCTCCCCAGTGAAAGGGCGGGTCCAATGGGGGTCTTCGGATCGTCTCCCAGTGAAAGGGCGGGTCCAATGGGGGTCTTCGGATCCTCTCCCAGTGAAAGGGCGGGTCCAATGGGGGTCTTCGGATCCTCTCCCAGTGAAAGGGCGGGTCCAATGGGGGTCTTCGGATCCTCCCCCAGTGAAAGGGCGGGTCCAATGGGGGTCTTCGGATCCTCTCCCAGTGAAAGGGCGGGTCCAATGGGGGTCTTCGGATCCTCTCCCAGTGAAAGGGCGGGTCCAATGGGGGTCTTCGGATCCTCCCCCAGTGAAAGGGCGGGTCCAATGGGGGTCTTCGGATCCTCCCCCAGTTGGGATACTGGGAGCAACGTGCTAAACATGCGATTTTGCCAGCTAGGAGAAGGGGGGGGGGGGGGGGGGGGGGGCGGGAGGAAAGGGGTGGGTGTGGGGTGGGTGTGGGGGTGAGAAACGATCCAACCCCTGATGTGTAACAGAAATATGCTGCCGTAAGTATTTGCAATGAAAAAAAAAGGCTATCATGTTCTGGATTGAGGGGAGACGCAGGAGACAAGAGCAGAAGCAGCCGTTGAGTGAATTCATAGGACTGCTCAACGAAGACAGCGAGGGGCTGGGGGACCAAACAGATCAACATTATGTTTATGCCATTCATTTGATGGTGTAGAAAAAAAAGACGTTTATTCTCTCACCACGTACCCTCAAAATCGCTAAGATGTTGGGGAGAGAGGGAGAGAGGAGGAGTTGGGTGAATATTTCACAACTATTTTCCCCATTCGTTTGGTGATGTAGAAAGTCAGTTTTTTGTCTCTCACGACGTATCCCTGAAAATCTCTGTGATTTTTTTGTTTTGTTTTTGCAGCTTTGCGCAAAGAAGTGTGAAGCATTTGGATGAATCCGTGAAGGTAATAGCATTTCGGTCTCAGTAGCATGCAGGTTGGAACTGAAATATGCTGTGGCATTAACAACACGTGCTTCCTTATTGACACCTGCCCCTACTCCACTCACCCTCTGCCTCCTTTCTGAATTCACTGTGTTTTTGTTTCTGTTTCTATTTTTTTCTTTTCTTTTTATGTTTCTTTTTCGTTTTTTTTTTTTTTTTTTTTTTTTTTTTTTAAATTGTATGTTATCAAACTTTGAGAGATTTATTTTGAAAAGCGTCCGGTAACAAATCAAGTTGTATGATCATATAATCGTGTCATATCACTTTTTTTAACATCCCCCCCCCCCCCTCCAATCTCTCGGCGACCGTCTGCTAATCGATTTTTCAGTCTTACGTGTATGTATGACACGATGATGCGGATTTTAAACAAAGAGAGAGGGTGACAGGCGAGTGCTTTTGCAAACAAGTCTCCTATTCGTTCCGCGATGCGCCGGTCAGTTCACTTGGCCATCATAACAGTTCTTGATTGCAGACAGGCTCATTGTCTTAATGTGTGTGTGTGTGTGGGGGGGGGGGGGGGGGGGGGGAGGGAGGGATGGGGGTGGTATTGTGTGTGTGAGTGTATGTGTGTGTGTGTGTGTGTGTGTGTGTGTGTGGTGTGTGTGTGTGTTGCTCTCTCTCTCTCTCTCTCTCTCTCTCTCTCTCTCTCTCTCTCTCTCTCTCTCTCTCTCTCTGTTTTGCTCTGCTCTGCCTCTCTCTCTCTCTCTCTCTCCTCTCTCTCTCTCTCTCTTCTCTCTCTCTCTCTCTCTCTTTCTCTCTCTCGCTCCCTCCCTCCTCTCTCTCTCTCTCTCTCCTCTCTCTCTCTCCAATTCAATCTCTGATTACATCCACACCACTCCATTCTCCCATCCCTGCCTCCCCCCCCCCTTTCTTTTTTTGTTGTTGTTGTTTTTGTTTGTTTGTTTGAATGTTGTTGTTTTTTCTGTTTTGTTGTTCGTTTATGTTTGTTTGTTTTTTCGCTCCCACCAAGTATCATATCAGAGGGGGTTTTTCTCATGGACACTGAGAATGTTTGAAAGCTTTTGCTTGTGCTCAGAGCATCCACTGTGTTTAGCGCTAGATTTCCTATCTGCCATCGTGCAAAGATAATTGCTGTTTTAGGCTTGCGTTACAAAGATTGCTGTGACATTGCTGCTCTGCAGCCATGAATCTCACAAACTGCGTTAGGCGGCCAGTGCAGCTGCTGTCATTTTGTGGACTGTAAAGAAATCTTTGGCCCATTCCCTGACAGTTCTCCAGAACCAGGGCTAATTTCTTACCGCCACAAATTGTGAATTACATCCATTTTTTCTTTTGTTGTTGTTGTCTTTCATGGTTTTGTTTCCTTGCTCTTAATCTATACACTCTCTAATTGTGCTTTAAAGTGGGATGTGCTCATAACATCCCCATATTTGTACCATTGGACATAATATTGACTTCTCTTTGTATAATCGCCATTCATTGATTTAAACTTAATAATTTGTTTTATCCTTCTTTCGTCTGTTCGACATCGTGCTCCAACCACTGCCCTGTCTTGCTGTTTGCTGTTTTACTGGCTTATTGATTTTTCTGAAGATCTGTTTCGTTGTCTATGTCCTTAGGCTTAAGAGTTTACCTTTCTTTCTGCGTGTTTGTTATCATTGTGCGCCATCCACTGTCGTTACTTGTTCTTGACTGATTTCTGGTTTATTGATCTATCATCCTCTGTGTCTCTTTGTGGAAACTCTGTCTTCCTAATCGATTTTGTCTCAATATTCCGTTACCACCCATGCCTTCACACACGCCCGCTGTTCCAGGACTTTTAAGTTGGCCATCTCAATGTCTATCATTTATTTAATAAGGTCCATGAAATCTCCTCACTTTTAAACAGTCACCCCATCCAGTACAAGTGTTTTCTGTCAGTGAAACAAGATTAAACTCTCGCATCACAGATCAGTATACCTGACTACAAAATAGAACGACGCGACAGTGATCAACCCCAACATACTGGCCTCGCTGTGTACATTCATCAATCAATTGCCAACATTACCCGACGCAGAACTGATCTTGAAACTAATACCATTGATTGTATCTGGATTGAAATAAAAGAACTCCAAATCACCGCCATTAACAATCGGAAATTTATATAGTAACCCATCTTCTACATACGAATGGGATGACAGCTTTGTACAAATGATGGATCAGATCTGTCACAAAAATTCAAACATTGTATTGTTAGAAGACTTTAATTTTGATATATTAAAACAACAACCAGCTTGGACAAGCACACTGTCACTTAATGCACTCCATCAATGCACTCCCCAACGAGAATAACTAGAACAACTGCGACTCTTATTGTATTGATCATGTATACACAAGCAACAAATCTGCAATACTAGATGTTTCAGTAGTACATTCTGGTATTAGTGATCATTGTCCAGCCTTCTGCACGTGGTCCTTCAGGCTTCCAAAACCACCACCCAAAGGTCACACGACCATCCAATAACGCTCTTTCAGACAGTTCAATCAAACAACATACCTCTATGACTTAAACACTTTCCCATTTCACTTAACTTATACTTACTCTGACGTCAATGATGCACTATCATTCTGGTACCAAACATTCCTCACCATCATTAATAAGCACGCACCGTTACATCAAAAAGAGTTAAACATCCACAGATGAACCCATGGTGAACACCAGAACTGCTGCAGGAAATGATTCTACGTGACCAACTCAAGGTAGCAAATATATTTGACGAATACAAAGAACAGAGAAACTTTGTTTCAAATGAAGTTGAAAAAGCCAAAAGAGTGTACTTCAGTGAAATGATTACGGACGCAAAAACCACAGCGCCCATCTGGAGGGCAATAAACACTATTGTACACAAACAGCGTACAGATTCAAAATTCATCTACAAACATCACTCCGGCCAAATTTAACGCGCATTTTCTGTCATTATCAGATATCATTTCTCAAGCTTCACAGACTATAAGGGTATCTAATAAATACACATGTCCGACTTCCCTAATATCATTTTGCAAACAAAGACTTGGATCCGGTTACTCACTCAAGAACCCCCCTCTTAATGTAAATGAAGTAGGAATGCACATAGCGCAGTTAAAGAAATCCATGGGTCCCAATAACATAACCTCATTTCTTCTCAAACTCGCTCTGCCTTACATTGTTGAGTCTTTTACACACACACACACACACACACACACACACACACACACACACACACACACACACACACACACACACACACTATATATATATATATATATATATATATATATATATATATATATTAAATATACTGATCTCTCTCTCTCTCTCTCTCTCTCTCTATATATATATATATATATACAACAAACTAATAAATTCCAAGGATAAGTACCGAGCACCGTTCCAGCAACTTACAGAGCAGCTTGGTGTTGCAATGACTGCAAGAAATATTGAATCCCCCTTGGAGAATATAAGCTTGCTGAAGGCTCATTTTGAGAAGCATTTATTTTATTTTTCCCCATTCACCCACTCAAGCACATACTGTTAGTTAGGCAGAATCATCTACCACTGCAGATATGAATGCGTATCTCCCTCTATTTCTTCAATCTAAGACATAAGAGCAAGCTTTGTTTATAATTCAATATTTCTTGCAGTCATTGCAACACCAAGCTGCTCTGTAAGTTGCTGGAACGGTGCTCGGTACTTGTCCTTGGAATTTATTAGTTTGTTGTATTTTAGTCCCTTGCGGATTCATTCCAAGAACTGGCCCTCAGCACTTGTGTCTTAGAGGATATCTTTTTATATTTTCTACTTTTCACAAGAAAATGTAGCTTGTTTTGCTCTTTCATGATTTTCTTTTGCTTCTTAGATGGCACCTTTGGTTGGTTTTTTGAAAACTCAACAAACATACTACGGTATTGCACACCAGCCTTTTCTGGGATTGCATTCTTCTTAAAACTAAAAAGGCAGAGGAGTCAAATTACCACTTTCCGCGGTCACTGAGGAGAAACAACAAAGTGTCGAAATATTGATATATGACCAGGAGTTATATGTTAGTGAGTTTCCCTCCCTATTGGAGGATGTCTCTCCCCTTGGAGAATATAAGCTTGCTGAAGGCTCATTTTGAGAAGCATTTATTTTATTTTTCCCCATTCACCCACTCAAACACATACTGTTTGTGAGGCAGAATCATCTACCACTGCAGATATGAATGCGTATCTCCCCCTATTTCTTCAATCTAAGACATAAGAGCAAGCTTTGTTTATAATTCTATATATATATATATATAATTTATCCATCCACACTGATGTCTTCTTTCAAGCGTTCAAAAATGCCAAAGTGATCCCCCTTCCAAAATCAAATGAATTGTCGGATCCAAATAATTTCAGACCTATGTCCTTACTATTCATTCTATTAAAACTCCTCGAGAGACACATGCACGCACATGTCTCTGTTCATGGAGAAAAACGAGCTGTTTTACCCATTCTAATCTGGATTCCGATGTGACTCCTGCCATACAGCATTATCCCGAATGTATGACACATGGCTTTCAAATATGAACCAATCGCAAATGACGGGTTGTCTTTCAAAAAGCCGTTTGATCTTGTTGATCATTCCATTCTTTTAAAGAAACTATCTATTTAGTTGAACCATTCCTCGACAGTCTCATCATTCCAGTCATACTTGAACGATAGGACTCAGTATGTGGTGCTTAATGGCAAAAGCTCCGCTTCAGATGGAGTCCCACAAGGCTCAGTACTAGGCCCCTTCCTATTCTGCATCTTCATCAATGATTGACCATTGTCCATATCAGATGAAAAAAGTCACGACAGATTTATTTGCTGATGACTCGTCACTCTAAACAAAAGGTAGTGATCTACAGACAATAAAACATCTCTCCAGAAAAGTCTAAATGACGTGTCAGACTGGTGTCATTCAAACTCAATGGTCATACACCCAGCCAAATCCAAATCTATGATTATAGCTACCCACCCAAAGCACCAATCGACTCCTCTTTGCGTAAAACTTCAGAGCCCTTTTTAGAAGATTGAACATCTCTTCTGGCTCGAAGAAAATCTTTCTCCCCTACCAATTCATTGATCAATACAAAACAAGCCTACCATGTATCTAGAACTCGCCTCCACCTAGTCTACAAAATACGAATACGTTACAACTTTTCTAAAAAAAAAAACCATTTACATAAACATTTCATGTCTCAAAAACTTGATTATTTGATTAAAATCACTAGCGTCCATTCGCAAAGTCTTTTATAAAACAAACCATACTTTGAATACACTATCTAAACATATAACCTACTCCATTAAATCGCTCATCCCCACTCCTACTCTGTCTACCATCCCTCTTCTCCTCCCCCTACCTACCATTCTCTCCACACACACCCCCTCCTCCTACTTCTCCCTCTGTAGTTTTGTTCGTTTGCTTGTCTGTTTGTTTGTTTGTTTCCTTCTGTTTGACTATCCACCATGTCATTATTAAGTTTATGAACAGTCTGCTGATCATTGTGACGTAAGTGTAGAGTGTTGCTATGCTGAATGGTCAGTGTGAATGATATGTGTTGAAATACTGTATGCATGACAAGGACAGATTGTAAGATGAGGCTTTCGCCTAAAATCTTCATCCTTGCGTAGTAAAGATCAATCAGTCAATCGGCCTCTCTCTCTCTCTCTCTCTCTCTCTCTCTCTCTCTCTCTCTCTCTCTCGTCATGACCCTTTCGAAGTTCTGGGTCTGCATAATGAATAGAACATTGCAAACGTAAAGTATGCTTTGGAACCCAGACACAATAAGCAGCGAAGCCAAAGTACAAAATACATACGCAAAACAAGGATCTCAGAAGCGGTTATGTAATATGCAGTACGAAAGAGACATTTCATTGCATCAAAGTCCTATTTTTTTTCTGTTTTGTAAAATAGGAACTGGTGTTTTAGTAACTTCCTTGTTATGACCGGTTATTCTTCAATGTTTTATACTTAGTTAGTTGTTGCTGTTAATGATATTCTTATAGATTAGGCTCGTCTAATATCACAATGTGTTTAGATGTTAAATTGAAGACCTAACGAAACAGACAAATAAATTTTCCATATATACATCTGCTTCTGACGTCACCTAAAGCAGACTAGTAAAATGTAGAAAATAGTATTCCCCATATGGCTCTCAGCAGGAGAGTATCAACGTAGAAAAACCAGTATAGAGCCGTCGTCTATTTTACTATAACTTTGCGTGGTTAAATTAAGAGACAGCTACTTTGGGGAAGCACATTTGATAACCAGGTTCTCAGGTAACATCCTGAAGTTAGGTTCTTTACTGACTTTTAGTGCATTTCTTTCTTTCTTTCTTTCATTCATTCTTTCTTTCTTTCTTATTTGTATACTTATCTGTTTACTTATTTCAACCTTCAATTCGTGAATTTTACTTTTGTAAAGCTTTCTGTATTATTCGTTGTAAAGCAAAATTGTAAAGAGAAATATGATGATAGGCAAGACATTTACTAACGAAGAGTAGAAACATGAACGTTACTTCCCAGGAAACAGGGATGAATAAATTGAGTAGAGTTTCCTTGTATTTTCAAGGACCCAAAACCCTTGAAAATAGAGAGGATGCATTTCAATATATAAAATAAAAGAAGGTTTCGATTTAGTGCTCACTACATACTTTGACGAAACAAACAAAACAGAACAGTACATAACAACAAAATGGCAATGAAATGTTTCTTTGCGATGTACCACTAAAACTACAGACGTGTGAGAGTGCAAAAAAAAAAAAAGGGGGGGGGGGGGGTGGTGTGGTGTGTGGGGGGGGGGGGGGATGGACGTGGAGAGGTAGAATGGGAGTGGGGGGATGAGGCCAGTGTGGCTCGTATCAAGAAGGAGAACAGGTAGCTGTGTATGTATTATACGCATGCATGCATGCATCGTTATCATTGTAAGGCAACTAGGGCTGTTATCAGGACAGTGTGTTATGCAAGTGTCCATTATCGTTATTATTATTATCATTTATCATCATCATCATCATTGTTATTATCATTATTGTTATTATCGTTATCATTACTGTTGGTGGTGATGGTTGCTGATGACATTCGTTTTTTTTTTTTTATCATTATTATCATCATCATCATCATTGTTATTATCATTATTGTTATTATCGTTATCATTACTGTTGGTGGTGATGGTTGCTGATGACACATTCGTTTTTTTTTTTTAACATGCACAAAAGACATTCACGCTAAGGTACAAAATATTTATTACAATACATAGACAAAGAAAACTCCTTTTTTTGTAACGAAAAAATGTGGGAAATCTTGTTTAACTTTCTTTCTTAATCTTTTATTTTATTTATTTATTTTTTTGTCGCTTTCCGCATATTGACATGCAAATATAAACATGACATTCTTGTAGTCAGTGCTTGAAGAGCTTGACTCTTCTTCGTCTCTCAAACACTCCGCGGATGTTCTTTGCTATAGTCTTTGGTCAGTGTCTTTTGTAACCCTTTGGAATGCTGCTGCTCCAGACTTCTCATGTTCACGGTTCATGGATAGGCTTTCAACTCAAGAAAAGGATGTTGCCTGGGTTTCCTAATCCAGTTGCGAATCTGACAGGCTTGTTTCTTTTGTACTCGGCCACAATGACGAAGTCGTAACATTTGCCAGCTTTGCTGCCGCCCTTCCCTCGGTTTGTGAAGATCTTTTGCACAGTTTGTACAGGTTCCAGTGCTAACCTCTTGTGAAATCACGCAGATGTAAATGTCTTAAAGCGTTGTAGAAGTCAGAAATACTTGTTCTCTTTTCAGTAAACACTTAATTAATGCAGTAGAGGTGAGAACAAAATATTTTCTGCTGAGTAATTATGTGTGGACAATAACTTACTGGATTTCAGCAGTAACGGGGATATAGGTCCGTTTGGCAAAACCACTCCTCAGGCCCACCAACGAAATTCATCGAGCCAGGGGTCATCTCTCGCCTTGGCACCACAATTCCTGATTGACTCATTCCCACAACTGACTTTCTTTAGTTTCAACTGTTCAAGCTGCTTGCCCACTCTTTCCTTTATATATATATATATATTATTATATATATATATTATATATATATATATATCTATATAATATATATATATATATATATATATATATAAAGAGCTACGGCCAAGCAACACTTCCAGAGAGCCGAAGGGAGACTTAAAGACAGGTTCTCGCTGGCAGTCGGGTATGTGTCGATATGTTGAATTGAAGTGGGGTTTGTATTAATGAAGTTGTTTTTTTCCTACAGGTGGTTGGGATCTTTTCATTCTTAGTAAAGGCCTAAAGATATTTAATTGTTCCCTCGATATATCTTATGATTGACGAGACAAAGGGTGACGGTATGAAGTTGCAGTTAGTGAATGTATGAGTCGAGAGGTGGATGAGAAGAATGGAGTCAGTAGATGAAAGAAGAATATGTATACTTATATGTGTTTGGGGAAAAGTAAGCTAATTAAATCAATGTATTATTGAAAAAAAAAGTGTTGTTTATATTTTTCCCTGAACGTATCAACCTGCTCACCACCTCACTTTCTCTCTCCATATGGGGAGAGAGAACGTGAGGGTGGTGAGCAGGTTGATGCGTTGGTGGAGATGATGGGTTGGAGGGGGAGGGGGGGGGGGCGGTGAATAGGAGGGAGAGAAGGCACACGCCGGTGTTACGTGAGGTGGAAGATGAAGATGGACGAAGAAATCTTGATACATGTGGGCAAGAGAGTGACGTGAACGTGGACACATGAATGCACGAGAAAAAGGGTTTAAACCACTTGTCCGATTTGTACAGAAAAGGTTTCTTGAACTGTTTTCTGAACGTTTAATGTACCTTATGTATACAGTGTGTTTCTCTAAACAGTTGCCATTACTGAAGAAGCTGTAAAGCGAAAATTTTATTGGAGAGTATACAATTTAAAATGAAAACTGTTTACTTATGGTTTTTTTTTTTTTAAATTTACTCGAAGTTTTTACCTCAGAAGTATATTTGGGAGGAGTGGTGACCAGCAAATCATTTGGACTGATTGTTGAAGAATCTATCTATCTATCTATCTATATATTATATATGTGTGTGTGTGTGTGTGTGTGTGTGTGTGTGTGTGTGCTCAACATCCAGTTCAGCGAATGGAGAACACTCAGAGATGCCAGAAGAATCAAGCTATTTGTGGTTTGACGTTTTGCTTTATAATTGGTCATTGAGACTGACATAATTTGAATGCTGGCATAAATTTTCTGGCATGCATTCACTAAAGAAAGATGTACCATATGTGCCCTCCCCGGCCTTCGATCTTGCTTTCCCTGTTTCACTTGCCTGCCTGTGCCTTCTTGTGCATATCCCCATTCTCTTTCTCCGATCGCTGTGTCTGTCTGGCTCTATCTTGTACCCAGAGACCCACGACTATGGCAAAGGGAAACTGGAATTTGTGTCACGTGTAGCCTATTGCGAATAATTTGCAGTATATTTACATTATATGGGAGCGATGATCTATGCTTTGTGTCCAGTTATAGTGAGAAAGTCTCTCTCTCTCTCGTTTCTCCACCAGTGTCTTCAAGAAACATTTCATTAAAAAAAAAAATCTGCTCTGGTTGTAATTATGAAAAAAGAAAGATTCGGTTGATGCCCAAAGTTACTTTCCAAAAAAAGAATTTTGGTTTGATTTGTTTATGGTTTTAACACCGTGCCATTTTTACAAAAAATTCTTTTTTTTTTTTATTATCAATTTTTAATTTTTTCTTTTTGTTGTTTTATTATTATCATTGTTGTTGTTTAAAAGGCTAGTGGGTTATTGTTATGAAAAAAAAGAAGAGGGTGTAATAATGGGATGGTGATGATTCTTTTCATTATTGCGTTTTTGTGATTTTGCTGTTTTTTGGGCCCTCGTTGATGGTATCGGCTAAAAACCCCGCAGATAAAAAGGTGTGTCGGATGTGTATGTGCTAACCCCATTGCAGATAGGTTTGGGGGGAATGAAGGTATCGGGGAAAAAACATTTCCCGATAGTTGGTGGAATTGAGTGTACGTTTCCAAAAATCATTGCAGAAAGTTTTGGGGTGGCGTTGATGTGTATCGTGCTAAATCTTTTCAGATATTGGTGTGTTGAAGGTTTTTCGTTCAAAAAACCCCTTTCGGTGTTGTTTTGAGTTGATGTTATCGGCTAACAACAATTTCAGAAAAGTTGGTGGTTTGTTGAAGTGTATCGGCTAACATCAATTTCGATAGTTTGGGGTTTGTCGTTGTTTTTGTATCTTTCTAAAAAACATTGCAAAACAGTTGGTGGGTCGTTGAAGTGTATCTGCTAAAAATCAAATTTCAATAGTTGGTGTGTCGTTGATGTGTATCGTGTAACAAATTTTCAGAAAGTTTGGTTTTGTCGTTGATGTGTATCGTCAAAACATTGCAGATAGTTGGTGTGAAAAGGAAAATTTTGTATGTGTAACATCAAAGCAGATAGTTGGTGGGAAGTTGATGTGGGATCGTGCTAACATCAATTTCAGATATTGGGTGTTTTTCGGGGGAAGTGTATCGTGCAAAAACAAAGGAGATGTTGGTGTTCGTTTAAATGTATGGCAAAAAATCAAATTTAGTTGTTTGGTTTTTGAAGTTTTATGGTTTCGGTCAAACAACATTGGCAGATAGTTTTGGGGGGAAATTTATGGTATCGTCAAAAATTTATTGCAATAGGTTTGGTTTTGGGAAATTTTAGGTATGTGCTAAAATCAATTTCAGTAGTTTTGGGGTTTTCGTTGATTTTTGTAACGGCTAACCCCAATTTCAGAAAAAGGGGTGTCGTTGAAGTGTTCGTGCTAACATCATTGAAATGTTGGTGTGAAATTTAGTGTATCGGCAAAAATCATTGCGGGTAGTTGGTGTGTTCCCTTTTTGGGGGAAAAATGCTAACAACATTGGGAATAGTTTTGGGGGTCGTTGAAGTGAAACGTGTAACATCATTGCAGAATTGGGTTTTTTTGGCGTTGATGGTATCGTGTAAAAATCCTTCAGATAGTTGGTGTTCGTTTATGTGAAACGTGGGAAAAAATCATTGCAGAAAGTTTTGGGTGAAATTTGAAGTTTTATCGTTTCCCAACAACAATTTCAGAAGTTTTGGGGTGAAGTTGATGTGTAACGGGCTAACCTTGCCGATAGTTGGTTGGGAAAATTGGGGAAGGGGTTTTATCGTGCTAAAATAATTTCAGAAAGTTGGTTGAAAAAATTTAGTTTTCGTTCTAAAATCAAAGCAGAAGTAGGTTGGGGTTTTGGGGAGTGAATTTGTGCAAAAAACATTTCAAAGTTGGGTTGAAGTTGATGGTATCGGCAAAAATCATTGCAGATATTGGTTGAAGTTGATGTGTAACGTGGGAAAAATCCAAATTTCAAATTGTTTGGGGTTGTCGTTGAAGTGGAAACGTGCTAACATCAAATTTTTCAGATTGTTGGGGGTGAAGTTCTTAATTTCCTTTTTGTTTTTAAATTGTTACCTGTTCAAAAAAAACCAAATTGAAAAACAGTGGCCATAGCCCCGGGGGTTTTGGAAAAAGAGGTTTTCCCTCGATAGAGGGGGGGGTTTAAAAATTTTTAAAACCCCAAAAAACCCCAACCCAAACCAAAACCCCCAAACAACCCCAAAAAAATATCAAACCGGGAGGGGGGGGAAAAACTGAAATTTTTCGTTGAAAATTTCTTCCCCCTTGGGGATTTCCTCCCGGCCTTTTGATGGCACGGGCCCCCCGCCGCAGGGAAACTGTAAATTTGGAAATTTAAAACTGGGAAAAAATGGGTGAAGTAAGAAGGATTTCCTTTGTGCCCTCTTTTGACAAAATTGATCTCATTTTAAAAACAGTTTAAAAGAAAAATGTTTAAAAAAGGGAAAATCTTTCAAAATTTAAGTTTGGTGTAGCAGGAAGGTAGTTTTGCAGTTGTTAGATGTTAGTCAGTCCCGTCGGTCAGTAAATTTACAGTCGTCTGTCTGGCCCCTCTAACTGTTTGGCGGGGTGTCCCCCCTCCATCCTCCTCCCCCCCCCCCCTCCCCCCCCCCCCCCCCCCCCCCCCCCCCCCCCCCCCCCCCCCCCCCCCCCCCCCCCATCTTCTTCCCATCTATTAATTTGGGACTTTTGTAAAATTTTTTTACAGCGCTTTATGTTATTGACAACACCTCCCCCGCCGCTTCCTGATTTTTGGAAAATTTTCCCCCATACGTGGTTTTTTTCCCCCCTTCCCCATTTCTTTTTTTTAAATTCTCCCCTTTTTCTCCCCCCCCACGTTCCCCCAGACAAAGGGGAGATGGGCAAATGTTTTTAAAACAGTTGTTTTTTGTTTCTTTCCCCTCTCCCCCCTCTGGTGTCAATTTTTCCCTTTCCCCCCTCATCTCCTCTCTCCGCTTTCATTTGGATCAGTGTGTTTTAGTTAATTTTTGATCTTGTTTCGAAAAAAAAATTAAGGAGATTTTCATTCCTTTTTTCCGTGTGAGTGTGTGTTGTGTGTGACAAGTGTGTGGAAAAAATAATTTTTCGCCATTTTAATAAATTTTGTCATTTAGAATTTATGCAACGCAACAAAAAATTTAAAACTAATTTTAAAATTTTTAAATGATTCCCCACCCTATCGCAAAGGTTTTAAACTACAACAAAGATTAAAGAAATAAACAAAAGAATAACTCTGTTTGGGTGTGTGTGTGGTGCACATGTGCATTGTGCAAGTGTGTGTTCGCGTGCGCCCAATTTGACAAGATAAGTGAATTTCTGTTATTTTTTTTTTCATTGTTTCATGAGTGTGGTTTCTCTAACCGAAGGAGGCCCCAAAAGAGGGCGAAAAAGCGCCGTGATGTGTCTTGTGATTGTTTTTCTTTCCCTGTTTGGCTGATGTAAATACATAAAAAATTTTTTTTTTGCAAAGAACTCATTTTTTCGCGTTTACCCAAAAATGAACCCAAACAAATTCCCCCCCAACAAATTTGGGGGAAACCCCAATTTTAAACCACACCTTTTTCCCAAAATTTTGAACTTTAAATTTTTTTTAAACAAAAGCCCTTGATTTTATAAAGTTTTCTCCTTTCCACAGGGTAAAGGACACATGTTTTTTTGAGTGTCCCCAAAAACCACACCCATCCCCCCAAAACCCCCATGGTTGTGTCCTTTAAATGGGAATTATATTTCTTTTTTTGGGTTTGATTTTGGGGGTTGTTTGTTAAAATTTAAAAAATTACATAATTTAAATTCCTTTCCCCCTTGGTTTTAAACCTTTTAATCTTTCGAAAAATTTGAAAACGAAGATCGGCCCTTTGCGTCTCATTTGGAAAAAAAAAAAAATTTGGAAAAACCCGAAACCCCGTAAAAGGGAGAGAATTTCGTTTGTCCTATAAACCCAAAAATTTTCAAATTTCATTTTCCCGAAACGTGATTTTATGAATCAAGTTTTAGAAAGCCAATATAAAAACTTCTCCCTTTTTCAGTCACAGCGCAAGAGTAGTTAGCACATACGCACGGGTGGGTTTTGTTTGAAAAAAAAAAAAAATTTAATAAGCGCTGGGTGGCAAAAAAAAAAATGGTCAGTAAATGTTACTGCAAACCTTTTTGGCCCAAAGGGAAAACCCGAAAAAGAGTTTTTTCGCGTCAGGGACTGGGGCAATTTGTCCCAAAAAAAGCTTCCGATCAGCACGTATCGCAGGTCGTTCTTATGACTAAAATTTTCTCGTGCTCTTTTCTGCTGAATTCCCCCATATTTTTGGGGGTTGGATCATGGCCGACGAGACAAAAAAAAAAAAAAAAAAAAAAAAAAGAAGAAAGATCTGAGCGACTCTTACTTGGAAGATGAAGGTTATTTCGGATTGTTTGATCATATGGAGAATGACACAGGACACGGTAATGACATGCCCTTCCATTATTTTTTTAAGATAATTTGATGATCCTCCTGGTTTGACACAGTGAAGAGGAATGCTTGCAGCTAAACACTTAAGGGTTTTCCACACACCGCTTCTCATGTAATTATAGTCTCCAATGTCATCCATGAAATAATCCGGATCAGACCTTCATTTTCCAGTGAGATTCGCTTAATTCTATAATTGTTCTATGATTTCAATTTCATAAAGTCACATACTTCACCACTTTGATGAAGTTAAAATTGTAAGGGAATAATTGTCCCTCTACCTATAGCAAAGCATGACATTAAGGTGCTGCTTGCTGCTAGAAAGAGAGACAGACAGACAGACAGAGAGAGAGAGAGACAGAGAGAGAGAGAGAGAGAGAGAGAGACAGAGAGAGAGAGAGAGAGGAGACAGAGACAGAGAGAGAGACAGAGCGAGGGAGAGTTGCAGGGAGAAAGGGAGAGGAAAGAACTGCACACACATAATATATACCTGGAAATTCTTTCAACCATTTTCAATGTCATTTAATATACTTCCTGAAAATAACCCTCAACTGATGCAGAATAAACCATTCTACACACAGTAAACGTACAACAAAAGAAAAGAACACCAACACATTTTATTAGACAAGGAAACAAATGATCAAATTACTGAATAATGCGCTGGTGCAACACTTGTCTAGTCATAAAGATGATCAGCTGATTCAAGAAGCTGGCATGCACTCACCCCTCTTCCCTTTCTAGCCAGCACCATTTTCAACCTGTTGTCATCACAGTCCAGCCAACTGCAGAATCCATACCTGGGCTACAGCAGAAGCCTTTAGAAACCAAAACTGTTGGCCAAATATGGGAACATGTGCACTGTCTTTGTACATTAAGGATAAAATATTTCAACCACACATATAATTAAAACACTGAACTTTCAGCGAAAATAATCTAGACAGTGCTGGCAAGGCAGGTCACTCTGCCGAATTCATTTACTTCAATTCAAAATGAATCGACAAAAGATTCATACAAAAATGTCACCAGGTCAGGTTATGTGCAAACTTAGCAAATGATAATGGAGAGTACACACCCTGCTGTCAAAAGTATCAATGAACTAAGATGATAAATCATACACTTTCTTCTAGGTCATTTGTTTAAAAAAAATACTTTCAAAACCAAAGATGGTGGGCTAATCAAGGCGAAATAGTGATCACACAGATGGCGCTGCATATTTCGGAGATCAGCTATCCAGGAGTAAGACCTTGAGTATTTTCAAAATAACTGAACCAAACCAGTATTGGGTGTGAGCCAAAATCCCATCCCTGATCATGAGTCTTAACATCATCCGCCTAAAATGGAAGACTCTGCGACAGAAAGATGCTAATCACCGTGAAATGAGCTGAGCAAGGCTTTCTTCTCAAATCATTCAGATATAACCTGTGCTTGTCTCTGATATTCATCGAAACAACAAAAATATCCACTAAATTATGAAATAAGTGACAATGAAAGAAAATAGTTTCTCATAGTCTGGGAATTCAAAACTAGAAGCACCATTGATTTCATTTAGAAAAAAAAAATTACAAAAAGATCAGATTTCATATTTCTCAAGGTTTTTTTTTTTTTTTTTTTTTAAATTTTGCAATGCGCAAAAAAATGACCCTTTTTTTTCTAATTATCAGCAGATTTCAAAATAATTAAGTCTACATCATTCACTCTTATGTTAGTATGCGTGTTCCTGTTCATGCTATCATTGTTATCACTATTATTTTGCTCACAGTTCGCAACAATGGTTACATCCATGCAATCTTGGCAGTGCATGTGAGAGCTTCATACCACACCAATGATAAGTAAAACCTTTCAAACAGTAGTATTTTTGCAGTCCCCCACACACCAAAATCCTCTTGAAATACAACACTGTCAAGCACACCAAGCTACCTTCATCCAGTACAGAAAACCAAGACACACTCTTGTTCCCTACAAGGCGTACACATTCTGCAGTTCTCTCAGAGCATTTATGTGACTAAATCTGTAATGTCTTCTGTCTTTTTTCTTCTCCCTTTCCTGAAGAAGAGAAAATTTTTGAAAAAGAATGGAAGCTCCAAGCAAGAGCGCCAGCCCGGAGGACTTTCGTTGCCAACCTGCGTGCCAAACGCATAAATGTGGTAAGTCCGTCGGTCACAAAATTACTCCCCAGACATGTAAAACCAGATTTATAACATTACTCCATAGCAATCACATTATAGGCAGAACCAGGTTCACAATAAAACATCACCTTCTGGAAGAAAAAAAAATACAGTACTATCTGAGCTTCCTACTGACAAGCTGACAGATGACACCCGATAAATAAATACAATTCGCTTTCTCAGCAGTTCTTTGGGGAAACAGATCAGTATCATTGTCAGTTCTCAAACACCACCTCCTTCACCCTGAACTTGTTCACCACATGTCTCCAGTATTATTGTAACAGGAAACTTATCTGCTTTGCTACAAGCTGTGTTAGTGTGTATGTGCAAGCACAAGACTGTGACAAAGAATCTGAAACTGAACAAAACTTTAGGCTAGTGATAACAAAAGTCTTGAAGTCGCTCAATGTGGCAAAGGCATGCAAACACTCTAATAAGTCCTATGCCAGTATGAGGCAAGGTGGCCCATTCAGTCAGGTTTACTGACCATGACACAAAGTCCTAACAATTAATTACGTGCACGAAACACAGTCGATGGCAAGGCAAAGAATTACTCTCTTTCAATGTGTAGAAATGGAGCCACTGTACTATGAAGCCGTTTAAAAAAATGCAATCGGTAAAAAAAATTGGCTGTACTGATGGGAAGTCTAGGCTGTGACTGTGGTGTTACCAGTGCACAATTTTAATATCAGGGTATGCGTTGACAGTGTTAGCCTGACAGAGAAGAGAAGGTGTGAACTTTCTGCTCCTTAGGATTTCCACCCTTGGTCATGGAACTAATAGATTCGATTCACATGAGGCTTGACATTCATAAACGAAACAACACACGATTATCATTTTTTTTTTTTTTATGGGGCTGGATAGCAGGGAAGCCTACCATTAACACTGATTCAGTCTATATTCATTCAGATTTCATCACTGGAGAAGTAGCCGGCCCTTCAGTAATATTCAGTTAGTGGAAAGTCTGTTTAAAGTCTTCAGTCAATATTAATTATGTCAGCAAATACCAACTGTCTTTTGCTTGCCTTAACTTGTGAAGATGTGAGAAAAGTATCACAAGGAATATCCTGTTCGAAGAAACTGGAAGACAAAACAAGAAATAGAGTCAATGAGCACGCACACACACACACAAACACACATGCACACAGAGTATTTGGAAGAACAGTTCAGATTGAAAACTATGAAACCACAATCATGGAAGTACCGAGCGCATATAATGTCCCTCATTTTCTTAACAACCTTCATATTCAAACCAATGCAGTGCTCAAACATACCAGTCCCAGCATTTTATTTTATGATACTTTTGGATCGTATCATTATAACAGAAATTACAGCTTTGCTCCCACAAGGAAAAAAAGAAAAAAATATACATTAATATTACTGAATATGTTAAACTTTCTTAAAGCCATACATGGTTAACCATTAACATTTCCCAACACAAAAGATGATTTCGCAACAACCAGTTAGAAGTAAACACCTGTCATGTTGAGTCCCTTGAAAAGAGTCATGCTTACATTTACCTTGTTTGTCACCAAATTCATCACAAAGGCCACACCAAGGCTGAAACACAGAGTGGTGGAAGTATAGATGAAGATATGAGTAATCAAAAAAAAACAAAAAAAAAAGTCACCCAATGATTAAAGCTCAAGACCCGAAACAAGTTCTTTTAACAAAAATGAAACAGATTGCAGCATTAGTGGAAAACTGGCCAAAATACAGATAAACACACAAAACAAAAGTAAAGTAACAGATGTTACGTACAGTGCTAAACAGACAAGTTCATCTTCGAAAATCATGTGTTCTGCAGATATTACAAACGGTATACAATATGCACAAAACAGTATCAGAGTATTTTGTGCATCTTTGTTTACTTTTTGTAATGGCTGAGAAGATATATTTGTCGAAAATGTACTGGTCTGTTTTGTATCATACATAAAAATCTGCATTACTTTACACTTTAATTTATTTGGATTTATTTGTTTGTATTTTATTCATTTTCCCAGTTCCTTTAAAACCAAACATAGAAGATATAATCACAGAATTACTTTTGTATACCATGAAAGCATCAAAGTATCATTATAATAATTTGTTACCATTGCTTGAACCCACCAGCAATAAACAATACGCACATGGCATGTTTATTGCGACACTCATTTACATATAAATGCTCATTTTCAAAACAAATGTGAGTGATACACCATCTACAGGATCATGATTAACACAAGAGTTACCCTACTTGCTCATTATTTACTGTTTAGCAAGACTTATCCTACTTACCTGTAATTGACCGTTTATTATTCCCCGACTCTTTTAAAACTTCCTTTTACAATTTAAAAAAAAAGTTTTTTTTGTTAAGCCTGGTGTCTGTGCTTTCAAGGTTTTACACAAACAGGTTTACTGTTCAGGGTTGAGGTGTGGGTGTGGTTGGTCAAAGTGCGACGCAACTGTCTGGAGTCGAAATTTGGGAATCTGGGAATGCAGGGGTAGGGAGGGGTTTGATGGGCTGAAGAGGGGACAGTATAGCTCTTGACTGAAAGCATTTCTAATCCCCTTTTGGAAAAAGAAACTACATTTTACATATCTGATCGCCAACATCCACATATCATTAGGGCTTTATTCTGTAATATTTTATCATTCCGATTCAACAATGATCCAATGAATCCCATCGTTGTATATGAATCTGTAGATTTCTGGACTTCTGTTTCCTTCTCTATTCGTTTTCGTTTTTCAATGAAATTTGGGATTTCAAGAATAATTTCTGAATTAACAATTAGAGAAATTCAAGAAAAATTCCTGAGGGCTTGCAGCTATAGTGGGGCGAAAAACCCAAAGATTCATTCGTGCATTTGCACAATGATCCATGTAATATGATGAATCTTTTAAGTTTTTAAAGCCTTTCATGAACACAGACAGCATATAATAAATACATAAGCACATAGATATAACATTCAACACATTTATATACCACTTAAAACATAACACTTTCTATTTTGTATTTTCAAAACTTAACTAATATGCATGTATACACATTATTTGGAGCTTGGTTTTTGTCCCAATCCATCTTAATTAAGTAGAATAATGAAGGAAATTACAGAATTTCAATCAAATACTTTTGTTCAGAGGTCTGACCGACCATCTCCAACTTCTCCCTTACCTCCAAGGGGAGTCACTGGGGCACCATGTTCCCTCAGTTCTGTCAGCCGAGAGCCAAGATCTGTGTCTCTGCCGATGCTTTCCCTGTTCTTTTTGCGATGTTGCCACTCCATCATTTTTGTCTCCTGTCTTCCACAGTGTATTTTCCCAGGATATCGACTACCTCACAGGGTTGTAACAAAATGTATCACTTTACAGAAAGCAGTCAGTTTGTAAACAACAACTTCACCGAGTTCAAAGTTGAAAGGAAAATTTATAAATCACCAACAAATCGGCCTCTCTGGTGAAGAGAAGAATACATCCCATGAAGACGGCTTCCTGAATTCCTTGAATTACAGCAGCTTTCAAGTGGTGGTCTTTTCCCATCCACATACTCTTACGCACTAGTAAAGACCTCACACAGGTAGTTTTGTCTGCTGGCTCATCTGCTTTTTGGAAACTGCAAGAGCACCCTTTCGTTCCAATCACTGCACCCTCTCCCTCCCAAAAATAAAAACAGCAACAAAACTTTAAAACACCTTTTCTTTAGAAAAACACTCTGAAACACATTATTTTCAAAAACAAAAATATGTATCCTTTTCTTTTTAACATGAACATTACTAATACTGCGCAGAGGTCTTAGCTTAGGCTGTAAGTGTCCCCCTCCATCTCTGCGATCTAATTTTTGATTTAATGTCAGCTCACACACTCTTAACAAGACATCTGCCACCACTTCACTTTCAGTTAACACCTGACAAGCCACAAAAACCTTGGTGATGTCATGACAATGCACTGGATCACCCTCAGCACCTCACCTATGTTCACTCACCTTCAGTCTAACCACTGCTTTTGCTCCTGGAGTTCAGTTACCTCACAGCTGCATGCAGACATGGACTATCTGACCACCACTGATTGACAAGAACATTTTTGTACACTGCCGACTGATGTGAAGCTATCTGAACACTACTTAATGTGATCTGAACACTGCTGTCTGATGTGAAGCTATCTGAACACTACTTAATGTGATCCGAACACTGCTGTCTGATGTGAAGCTATCTGAACACTACTTAATGTGATCTGAACAGTGCTGTCTGATGTGAAGCTAACTGAACACTACTTAATGTGATCTGAACACTGCAGACTGATGTGAAGCTATCTGAACACTACTTAATGTGATCTGAACACTGCAGACTGATGTGAAGCTAACTGAACACTACTTAATGTGATCTGAACACTGCAGACTGATGTGAAGCTAACTGAACACTACTTAATGTGATCCGAACACTGCTGACTGATGTGAAGCTAACTGAACACTACTTAATGTGATCCGAACACTGCTGACTGATGTGAAGCTAACTGAACACTACTTAATGTGATCTGAACACTGCAGACTAATGTGAAGCTAACTGAACACTACTTAATGTGATCCGAACACTGCAGACTGATGTGAAGCTAACTGAACACTACTTAATGTGATCCGAACACTGCAGACTGATGTGAAGCTAACTGAACACTACTTAATGTGATCTGAACAGTGCTTGTTCACATGCAGTGTGCTGTTATGTGTTTTCTGGTGATAGAATCATACTGAACTTAGAAGTTTTGTCAATTTTTCACTTCAAGATGGCGGTGAGAAGTAGTGCAAAAGAACATGAGATACCACTCACTCTGTGTCAGCTTTCACAGCTGTTCACTTCCCTCTTCCCACTCCACCTACTGAGTTGTGCTGCTGCCGGCCCTGAAGCCACACTGGTTCTCTAGGAGTGGTCTTCAGCGACGGTGGGCACCAGTCTGTTCAGCAGTATTCTTACAAGGATATTTCCAGTGATGGAGAGCAGAGTAATGCCCCAGTAGTAGGAGCAGTCAGACTTTTCCCACTTGTATATGGTGAGGCCCAAAGTAGACACCTTGTGTACTCCATTTTAACTGGCCACTGTGTTATGACTCTCACTTTGTCACTTGGCATGATACATTATGTTGTTGATGTCATAAACAGGAACTTACATTGGTAGTTCCTCCCAGCAAAATCTCCAGCAGTTGAGCTGATTACTCAATCCACTTGGTCACACAGTGCAGAAGCATGCTAAGCCAAAAGCACTAGCACTTGGCAGCTCTGTGTACTCTACACAAGTGACTGTCTGCCTTGGGTAGTCAGGCCTCCCTTACTGTCTTACCATGCATTACAAGATCAGCCAGCCATACAGAAGTGACAGATATTGTACTTATAACACTGTTCACTATTCATGCTCCTTGTCTCAATCAGGTCGCCGAAAAAGACCTGTCATTATTTTGAAAAACATGTTATTTGCGTCCACCTGAGTGAAAAGCACGTTCAAGACCCAAACATTGGGTAGGTCTTGAATCCATGCTGGTGGGTGTCAGTACATTTCTTCTGCTGTTGACAACAATCTGGGAATTTCCCTTTGGGAGGAACTGTCCTGGATCATTTCCAGGCACACTTTGTCTTTTCCTGTGTGTTAACCAACAGATAGGCAGTGCTCAACATCTGGGGTCCTGAAACTGTTACATCTTTGTCTTACTCATAACAGCAACCTTACTGTTCAGCAGGTTTCACAGTATGTGGGTCAGAGATAACATATGTGTCACAAATCTTGCAAGTTTAAATCAACTGTATATTTTGTTCTAAAGTTCACATGTAAAGATATAAAAAAAAAAACTGCAACAAAACACTTAATATTTCTTCCAAATGCTGTGTTTTCTTTGAGTGGAATGCAATAATCTGATCTGGTATGTTGAATAGGGAAGTGCAGAAACCCGATACAGTAAAACCTGCTGCACTTGTGTGCAGTTACAATATCACTTTCCACTTTAACGTGGACAGTAAAAAAAAAAAAAAAATTTGACTAGTCCGATCAGTATAAATCATGCAAAACTGAACCACCAGGCAAAAGGCAAATAAAGTCATGAAAGCACAAAAATGAAAGTGAAATATATATGAATACCATGGTGATCAGAGTAATAACCTCAAAAGATCTTGTTACCCTGTTTGAAACAATTAAGATAATCACCTCTGGGAATAAAATGCATTGCAAACCCCCGACATGTTATCTGGTACTTGGTAGATTGCTCCTTTTCCACGAGTATCCCTCCAACAATGACACAGACAAACATACACAAACACACATAAAACTTTGTTCTACGCTGAACATTCTAGCTAACCAGGCAAATTTCTGCATGCATGCACACTCACACACACCCACAGGCACACACAGAGGCAGAATGCCACACCCCCAGAATTCAGCTATGCTGTTTGGCCTTCAAGGTGTCCATCTCTGGTGTGAGCTTCTTGAGGTAATCGTAATGATTGTAGATGGTGGCCAGCAGGCCGTCCTCGTTCTTGGGGCTGTCGGTGGGGTAGTAGGTGATGTAGTTGCCCTCCAAAGTAGTCATCTTGCCATCCACCGCCTTCAGGATGGCATGGCCTGCACAGATGTCCCACTTCTTGATGAGGGTAACGTGCACGTAGGCCTCTACATTGCCCCGAAGCACCTCCAGCGTCTTGAAGCCTGTAGACAGACAAGGGAGACAACCTGAGCCAAGGCTGACCTGAACGGTGTACTGTGAGACACAACACACTGATAGAACACTGTGAACCATGGCTGACCTGAACGGTGTACTGTGTGGCACAACACACTGATGGAACACTGTGAACCAAGGCTGACCTGAACGGTGTACTGTGAGGCACTACACACTGATGGAACACTGTGAACCATGGCTGACCTGAACGGTGTACTGTGAGGCACAACACACTGATAGAACACTGTGAACCATGGCTGACCTGAACGGTGTACTGTGAGGCACAACACACTGATAGAACACTGTGAACCAAGGCTGACCTGAACAGTGTACTGTGAGGCACTACACACTGATGGAACACTGTGAACCATGGCTGACCTGAACGGTGTACTGTGTGGCACAACACACTGATAGAACACTGTGAATCACAGCTGACCTGAACGGTGTACTGTGTGGCACTACACCCTGATGGAACACTGTGAACCAAGGCTGACCTGAACGGTGTACTGTGAGGCACAACACACTGATAGAACACTGTGAACCAAGGCTGACCTGAACGGTGTACTGTGTGGCACAACACACTGATGGAACACTGTGAACCAAGGCTGACCTGAACGGTCTACTGTGTGGCACTACACACTGATGGAACACTGTGAATCAAGGCTTATCCCAAGCTGTAACCTTGTACATAGGCTGCAGGTTAATGGATGGTTAGGCAGCTGTTTAAAACTGGCACCTGCTTGTGCATGTGGTCAGATTCTCGACATCCCTCATTTGTTATTTGACTGTACGAGTACAAGAACTCACTTTCAGCCTCTTTATGATAAGATCAAGTCCTTTAATCTTTCGCTGACTATGTCTAGTGTTTTCAATCTCAATTATGAGAATGGATGAAGTCTGGCTATGTTGGCTGTTTATCTTATTAAATCTCATCCACTTGGAAGATATTTTTTAACTCCACCACCCCACCCCCACCACACCGTCTCCCTCCCCAACCATTTTTTTACTTCCAATATATGAATGTTTGAAATGTTAAAATTTTATTCCAGACATATACCATATCAGTATGGTTCGGTGACTAATTTGCACATAGAGCAAGGCTTTTTCATTCCTCCCTCTCACTCCCATCCTCCCTCTTCTCCCCCTTCCCCAATCCATATACCACTCATAAGCTGTTCAACTCGTGTGAGTAATATGTCAGCCAGTTTCATAGTCTGATGATCTTTGACTCCTGTGTATTGGATATACATGTGGTCACACAGAACAGGTGTTTCTGGATATTAGTAGATAATGGGCCCTTAGTGTGTGTGTGTGTGGTGTGTGTGTGTGTGTGTGTGTGTGTGTGTGTGTGTGTAAATATTCCCACTATATGTCTATTGCTTTGATGATTGAAGAGTTGTCCTTGCAAACAGAGGATGATAGTAAGGATAGGACTCAAAGGAGGACAACACTCAGAGGGCGAGAGAGATAGTGGCAAAGGTGCAAAGGGATACAAGACTGAATATAATGGAGAGAATGTTTTTTTTATTTTAATGTCCTTTTTTGTGTGTGTGTATGTGTGAGTGTGTGTTTGTGAGAGTGAGCACATGTGTGTATGTGTGCTACTGTATGAGGGTGTGTGTGTGAAAGGTGGTATGGTGTGGTGTGTGTGTGTGGTGTGGTGTGTGTGTGTGTGTGTGTGTGTGTGTGTGTGTGTGTGTGTGTGTGCGCGTGCGTATGTGTCTGTTAATTATGTTCCTTTTCTTTAAATGAAAAATGCTGACACTCTGTTAATAATGTTTTCTTACATGTCAGTACAACCATGGTTAATCTGACAATAAACTGGTTTCAGTCAGTCAGTATATGCTTCAATTTCTTGTGTACTTGTGTACTGAAGATGTACAGTATGCACAGTTCACAGATTGGGGGTTTTTGGTCCTAAAAAAACACAAAGCAACTCATGTACTGAAGTGTGCACAGTTTATAGATTCAACAAGAACAGATGACTGAAGAGGCGACAGCCTCTAGGTCACAGCAAAAGAGTGGTGAAGGATCGCTCATTTCAGGTGGAGGAGGATGCTGATCAGGATGACAACACAGCAATCATTTCCCTTGTTGACTCTCTGATGAAAGAATCGTTTTTTTCATGATTTTCTTTCCCCTGTTGATTCCAAACCTTTCCCCTTGGCTCTTGGCATTTGAAGACTTGTTTCATCCAGGGGATACAGTATTTTCTAGTTTTATCCAGCAACAAAATGGACTGAGTTGAAAATTTTCAACTGCAGCATATTTTTACCCATTACTGGGCTGAAGCAAGTACTAGTAGTATAGTCACGGTGAAGAACTTTTGGATCATGAAGTAGCAATGAGATTTTGGTGAAAGGATTGTGAAAATGTTTCCACAAAATCACAGCCTTACCCATGACGTGTCACAGGAACTTTACTGTTACAGTGGAATGCAGCATCTTTATACGAATCAAATTTCCTGCCATCACTAATGGATGCCTATGTCGACCTGGTTATCAACTCAGAGTTCCTGACTCTGGCACATCACCACTGCATGTAGCACTTGACCCTGCAGCTCCACTCCACCTTCCTCCTTTTCTCTCTGTCTCCAAGTGAAAAACTTTTGTTTTGTTTTTGCTGTCTCTTCTTCCATGGTACTTAAGCAGCACTGCACCCACAATGCTCATTTCTTCTTCCATGGTACTTAAGCAGCACTGCACCCACAATGCTCATTTCTTCTTCCATGGTACTTAAGCAGCACTGCACCCACAATGCTCATTTCTTCTTCCATGGTACTTAAGCAGCACGGGCACCCACAACGCTCATTCCAGCACCCAGTCCACAACAACAGCATGGCTTGTTCTCTCTCTCTCACAGCCCCAGTAGTGGCTGGCATAGGAAGCCGTCAATGTCGACTTGTTATGAGTCAAACCATCAGAGGGGATACCAAACTGCTGCCAATTCTTTTTGGTAGGTTCATTGGTGCCGTTCTGATCAAACATAGGCGGGACACCACCTACTAAGCCCCCTTCTACTAACAATAACTGCTTAGTTGAGGAGCCAGGGTGAGTGAGCTGTCTGACTTTCCTCGTGAATTTGCTGATAACCTGACGCAACCTCACCAAAGGGACAGACGTGAATAGAAAAATAAAACTGAGGTACCATGACAGCAGGGCATGAAGGTCCACAGAATTTGAGACATTTCTTTAATGCTGATCAATGAGAATGAGGATGCTATAGATTTCCATTTGGTCTGAGAGTGTATGACAGACTGTACTCTATGCTTACTTCCACAATACATCCCTGAGTGAACCAGGTCTGAGAGATACAGACACCTGCAGTCCTGGTCAGGAAATTTAATTAAGCAAGACCCTCAGATATCTATCTATTAAGTGGATGAAACTAAAACCGTGTGTCCAGTCTTTCCCAACTGATCCCATAGCAAACTCGATTTGGGGAGCCATTCGCCAGAAAAATTCCCACAAAAAAAGGGTTCTGAAAATGAATTAAACCCCTGACCTCCCTGCAGGAATCCACATGCCAAAGCACTTAGCCAGGGTGAGGGTCCAAGTGTAAAACATTCCCAAACAATCAAAACAAATGATCTCAGTAATTTCTTTTTGATCTTATCCTTATCAAAAACTAAAAAATTTTTCCGGGTTTGGGCATCATTGACTTTCTCTTTTTGCCAGTTTTAAACTTTCCCAAAAGACCCCCCCCCTTTTTAGGCACATTTGTTTGAGGTTTCTAGGTCTTTTTACAGTTACCCTGGGGTTGGTTGTCTAATGTCAACAGCATATTTTGAACATGCACTTGCTCCTCCATTGGAATTCAGGTCGGCCCCACAAACAGCACGGAAAGTGGGGCCTCAACCATAACTGACTAGGTTCTGTCATGACAAAAATTCCATATAGAAAGTAAAAAGGAGAGGGGGGGAAAATCACTAAAAATCCCAAATTTGGGGCCCCCCCCCCCCCCCCCCTCCCAAAGGGGAAAAACAAAACAAGTGCAGTCAGCAGAAAGGGACAGACACGACGAAAAACCACCCCTTTCCTCACCTCCGCGGGAAAGACTTTTGTGTTTTCACCAAACCCTTCTTCGCCACCTTTTTCCCCTGGGCCGGCATGTAACGAATACACGTCTTCCCTCTTTTTTTTCCAAATCATTTCCGAGGGGCCTTTTTTAGGGTTTGAAATTGACCAAATCAGCCCATCCCACACGAAAAAAAATGCCAAAATCAACTGCTGAGAGATCATAAAAAAAACACTGATTCTACAACATACCTGCATTCCTATCAACTCAAATACTGTATTTTTCCATTTTAAATTTCTCCCTTGGGAAAGTGAAATGGGTATCCTGCAGTCTTTGGGGTTTATACTAAATCTAACAAATGTCAAGTAAAATTGAAAAAGAATGGGGAAATTAACAAAATGTGAAACTTATACACTAGGATTTCTCAGCAAAAAAAAGTTTTCACAATGGCCAACAGGGGGGAACATTAACTTTTTTTTCCCACTTGCCCTGAGGGGAATCATATAAAAATCACTTTCCCGGGAAAGAAAATGAACTTGCCCCATTTTCACATGTACAAAACATAAATCAAGAAAAAAAGCCAAAAACAGTGCTGATTCGTGACATAAAAACAAAAACAGAAATGATTCATTTGTTTTGGGATATTTTACCAATGTACTTTTCCATTGAATACTTTGTTTCTATTTCTGAAAAAGAATACTGAATAATAATAAATTCCTTAAAACTCACACCGTCTGCATGGTTTTATTTTTTATATTCTTATGTTGAGTCTCTGTATCTGTTTCCTCTTTAATAGTCACTCAGCCCTAAACCTACCCCAAGCTGACTGGAAAGCAAAGTGCAACACGATGTCCGTCTAGCCCTACACCTTTCGGTTCTTTGACCATCTTTTTGTTTACACCCTTCTGGTTCTTCACCACTTTGCCCCCAAACCTTTCCAAGGCAAGTGCAGCATTGTAGTCCATGACACTTGGGCCTTCAATGGAGATATACATCAGCTTGGACAGGACATCTGTGTTAAGCTTTGCTCTCCAGTCAGATTTTATTCTCTTCATGGCTGAAAACCCCCTTTCCACCTGGCTGTGGGGACCAAGGAAGTGTCAGCAAGATCTCGACAAGGAGGAGAATTGTTTTGAATTCTTCTAGTCTGTCAGGATCCACCAGGAGCTGACTCAGAGGGTTGCTGGTTTTTGGGTTGGCCACTGGCATTCTCTTGACCAGTACTTTTAGGGCAGGCCACTCCTCTGTTCGTGCCAGCCGATGTTGGCAGCCACTCTCCGTGAGGGCTCATGAAAGGGGTCCCGGGAGAAGGCGCAGGTCCTCAGTCCCAAAGTCTGCCAACTGTTCTGCCTCCTCGGGCCAATCGCGGGGGTCAAGCAGTTTTGCTGCAGCCTTCAGCACATGGTCAACCCAGGGGGTCAAAACGTTGACCAAGAGTATTGTGAAAGGTGTCCAACACGGGTTTTTTGCTTCTGAGAAACTGGTGGGTAACCTCCTGACTGAAGTTACTCAGTTCAATGCCATCAAAGCGTCCTTCCCTTGATTGTTCCAGGTAGGTTTCTAGGTGATCTCCTGGTGTGTCCTGAAACTCGTCAGCTGGAAGAGGTCGTCACATGGGCCACCAGAAGCCTGGTAGGGTTAAGGCATCTTCTTGGAGTTTCAGGCTCAATCTACTGAGTTGTTGCAAGATGCCCCAAGCACAGGTGGATGAATAGGAGCTGTCTGTGATCTGTCAGCTGCCGGGCGCTTGTTTTGCGCACCAGTCATCTCTGCAGTGGCCGAGTGGCCCTCTGCTGTGTGCTGAAGGTGTTGCACCAAAGACTGGTAGTTCTTCAGGACTGTCTCCAGGCAGTATTCAGATGAGTACCCCATCTGGTGCCTGAAAGGGTTGGTTGGCTTCCACCCCTTCTCTTGCAAAGCCTCTGCAACACTCTGTATTTTCCCCTCGCCATGCCTTAGGTGAATAGTGGTATTGTTTGTAGATGCTCTGCAGCATGGTTTCCACTTTCTTCAGGCATTCCTTTGCTTTAGGGCATCTTTGGCAGCAAGTTCCAGTCCGTGAGCCATGCAGTGGATAGAGACCACCAGGGAATATCATCTCTCAGGCGTTTTCCCAGCCCTATTGCGGCCCACCAATACTGCAGCTCCATCTGACCCAAACCCAAACCGACTCCTCTCTCCATCTCTGAATCCCCCTCTGTCCAATGTTCTGCTAATTGCTTGTACGTAGCCATCAGCAGGGCTGTTGTTGCAGTCCTCGAGTCCAGCAAACAGTTCACAGCCATCCCCTCATCACATACTGATGTAGATTGACACTGGGATCCCGGTAGAGTAGTCAGGCGCATCCACCATGAAGCTAAAGAACTTTTGCAGGTTCATCTTGGTCACTTGGGCTCGAATAAAGCTTTGAAGGAGTCACCCAAATCTGCTACATGCCATCCTGCTCAAGTAAGCGTCGCCAATGTCCACCCATTCTTTTCTTGAAGCTCAGCAGCGATTCATATGCAGTGAAAGGAACTCCATCTTGTACACATGGTAGGCAGTGGTAAAAAATCGTCATCAGCTGCGTCCCTCTTGTTTCCTCCATTGGCGTATGACCAGGTCCAGAGGTCGATCTGCAGGACATCTTGGCACAGCCAGCATTTTGTGCATCAACCAAAATTTGGTGTCGAACTGAAGTGGCATGCGATTGAATGTTGGATTTCCGAATGATGAACATCCGACATACAGGCTGCCTTTCTTGTCTGCTTTTTCAGGGTGATCCAAGCAATCTAGAGAACACACACACATACACAAAGTTCAAAGTTATTTAATCCTTTGAACCCGTTTTGGGTATGGAGGATAAAATACTTGTATGCAAAGTAAAGCCACAAAGAAATTCTACATATGAAATGTGGGAATAATTATAGAGAAACATAATCCGGCCACAAAATACTTAACTATTTTATAAATCTACATCTTGATAGATTTTGCTAATTTTAACTCCAGCTGACTTATTATAAACACACACATATTAAAACTGTGATATTTTAGTGACCTGACCATTTAAACGAATATTACAATTTCCCCTTTCCCCTCTACACAAGCACACACACACAGAAACACACACACACACACACACAACACACACACACACACACACACACACACACTACACACACACCCACACACACACACACACACACACACACACACACACTGCCTACAGTATCCTAACTGCACATCAAAGTGAAACCGAAAGTAGGAGTGACAGACAAATCCGCATCTTTCCAGTGACAAATCTTTTTTTTAAATGTGTCTAGGAATTCAAAAACATATTTAAACACACACATGATACACACACACACACACAGTGACACACCCTCACAACACGCACACACCCATGCACACTTCACACACTTACTTCACGCACACACACACTCCAGGCTCCAGCAACTCATTTTCCCCCAATGATTAAAAAATGTGCGTTGATGACAAAAAAACTGCTGTCCCACATATATCAACATGTCATGCACACACTTCCTCCCCCCCCACCCCTATCCCATCTTCCCCTTTTAGCCAAGCACTGTTTTCAATTTCACACTGACCCGAAGACAAAAAGCGTCAAAATAACGAAACAAAAGCTTGACTCACCTGGGAAAACATTTGCTTTGGCGATCCACATCGTCAACAGTCAACCACGGAAACTCCTTTTTCCAGATAACCTGAACTTCCTCTCCCGATTGATTCATAATCACGCTTTTGTTTCTTTTCTTTTTTTCACTTTTTTTCTTCTTTATCTTTCCGTTTGTCGGGGGAAACACCAAAAGAAAACAGTGACGCTTGTTTCTCATTGGCAGCCATGCTGAAACTTGCCGACTCCGCGCGCAAGAGGACAGTTCACAAATTAAGAAATGTTTTCCCAAAAATAGCATATTCAGAAAGTTGCAACAGTTGTCTGCAACTTGTTAGAAATGATAGCGGGAACATTGGGGTTAGCCTACAGCGGTCTTCGCTATTTGACAAACCCGCTCTCAATGAGACAATGACAGAAACAATGACTGGCATGTGATGTTGACTTGCCCGGGTCGGGCTGGCTAGACAGCCATCCTGCCTGCCCACAGAGGTGGTTTACATGTCCCGGGCATCCGGGCAGTCCTTAATGTTCACTCCCTGGGCCCAAAATTCCTAGGTAGTTAGGATAAGAAAAGTTGCTTATAGCCCAGCCGACCGCAGAGGCCACATCAGGGCTGTCACCACTTAAAAACAACTCATAGGTAGAGGAGAGGAGAAGGGGATGGAATGAGGGGAAGGGAGGCAGAAAAGGGACCATAACAAACAATGTAGGGGAGAGGAGGAGAAAACTGGTCAATACTCAAACATCTAAGGCAAGGGGGGGTGGAAAGGGAACATCCTTTATCAGTCATATTCTTTGAGAAGTATATTTCACAGGTGTGCTTTTATGCCTAAAAGTGTGTCTGCATTCATGAAATAACCTTTCTTTCACCAAAGGTTATTTTATTCATTTATTCATTTATAACAATCGTTATCATAATTATGACTTATCTTCTTTTAGATTCTTCCTTCTGCGCCCTCCCACTGTGTCATTCCCATTCCACCCCTCCACACACAGCCCTAACAGGCAATTCTGTTGGTGTATGGCAAGTCAGATGCAAGACTTCCACTGACGAGCTAAACCAAAAAAGAAAAGAAAAAAAATCAGCTTGTTTAATCGCTAACCACTGCAAAGCTGGCAGACAGACAGTTGTTTTCTCCTGTGAAATCAGGGCAACCATCTTGGACTGAAATCAGATGAAGAAAGATGACCCCTGGCTGATCAGCTAGTATGCTTTCATTTCTTTTGATGATTGTTTTCTGTGTGCATTCTTGTCATACACAATGTTCTCACACAGCCCTGATGTGGCCCTTTGCGGTCGGCTGGGCTATAAGCAACATTATCTTATCTTATCTCTCTATCACAGTGCATGGTAAAACGCCCCCATCAGAACCCTGATCAGGTGAAGACTATGGTCATAGCCCACCTGTCTCTTTTGTAAAAGGTTTGTAGATGACGCCAATGGTGGGCTCCCCGTTCACCACAACACACACCATAGTTGTCACAAACTCGAAAAGGCCCTCTGCACAAAAACACACACATGCATACACATACACACATGCACAGCACACACACTTTAAATAGCTAAACAAGACGCTTGGTACTTCAAAGACTTGCTTTCCTGAAACTTTTCTTTTTTTTTGGTGTAAAAAAATACATCAGAAACTTACCTATCCAACACAGACTACTTCCTTTGAAATATTTGGTTTTCTTTAACGTTACTAACAGAACACACCTTGTCTCAGTGAGACAGCACTGCCGCGGTTCTGAGTAAAACCATGAAAGGAAGGAGTGAAAATGACAAAGGTGAATACAAGCACTACCGGTTTACACTGAAGTGAACTGCTCAGTCATCCTCTCACAGAGACACTCAGACAGTCAAAAAAAGGTTGCAAAGCTTTTCCATTTGCCTGCAAGAAGGTTTGCTGTCCTGGGCAATTGGTAGGGTGGCTGTTTAGAGCCTCGGACAGCCCTATCACGTGTTACGTATCGTACTGCTTATTAAACGCAACAACCCATGACCTGGGTTTTGTCCCCTACCTGTGTACTCCTGTGTGGCATCCAGTGGGTCAACCCAGACAGCAATGTTGTTGATGGGGATCTGCTGGTCACTGGACACAGAGCTCACCACCTCCAGCAACTGCTTGTCCACGTCAGGTACCTGGTTGAAGTCCACCGGCTTGTTTTCATGCTCCTCCGAGATCACCTGGACATCATGGATCAAGAGAATCATGGCTCGATTCTCCAAAATGGTTTGATTCTAAATACTTTCAGTAAAAGGTAATGCTGACCCTCCTTGAGAGAAGTGCAGTGTGAGGACAGGGAAGTGATGGAGGGCTCTGACTCTGCCCTCGTTAATCCACTAACTAGGGTTTACTTTGTTGTGTGAGGGGAAGGGAAGGGGGAGGTGGAGGTGGGGGGGGGGGGGGGGGATGAAGGATTGGGTTGGAGTGGTGAATATATATGGGCACTAAGCAGGGCCAGAAATTCCAAGGTAATTTCTAGTTGTCCTGGGACAGGTACATGAATGACACCGCATGTCCCATCAAAATTTTTACTCGCCATGTGTGTGCGTGTATGTGTATGTCACTATGTGTGCGCTACACGAGTGTGTGTGTATGTGTGTGTGTGTGTGTGTGTGTGTGTGTGTGTGTGTGTGTGTGTGTGTGTGTGTGTGTGAGTATAGAAAAAAAGAAGAAGTGAAACTTAAAGAACTCCCCAAAGCCTATTGAAGTATTGGCCTAAGGCAGAGATCTGTCAAAGATTTGACATTTTTTCTAGGGCATGGCATGATGGAAGGCAGGACCCATCCCTCTTCTTCTTTAACTCCTCAGGTCTCCTTCTTTCCTTCATAATCAAGATGAGATTTATGGATATTCTTTGTCTGAAATTAGTAAAAGTAAACAAATACCTATTTTACACAAATAAAACCAAGTCACATGTTTTGTGAATATTAATTTTTCATCAAGTTAAACATGTACCCATAAGATTAAAGTAGATAACCCAGATGATTAAGGCAGGGAGGGCGAAAAAAAAAGAAAAAGCTCCTAATCACATAGAAGTCAACAAGTACATGTTGGCTGAGGTATCGTACTTCTGGAATCTATCTTAGAGTAAGTTAGACAGATGTTTGAAAGTTTTTATATGATGTTGACGGTTACTGAATTGTCAACCACCCCATTCCCAATCAGAATAATAGCTGTCAAATACATTCAACTGAACTTGCTGTCAGCACAGGATTTCCACCGTTCCCTATACTATAAGTTTAACAAGAATTGCTGACTGTCAAGCTGACTGCCATCATTTTAGCGTTTTCTTGTTTCTACGACCAATGCAAGCAAGCTTTCCTATTCGGCTTCTTTTTTTTTTTTTTTTTTTTTTTGTGTTTGTTTGTTTGTTTTTTGTTCGGCTTCTTTTTTTTTGGTGCTGACCTCTGATTCAGACTAATCAGAGTCACTTGTTTGCAATTTTTGTTAGTTTCAGACCACTTTTCTACACAACTAAAGACTTGCACCATCAGCTATTCCTTTGAGCTCCAGAAGTGCGCAGACTGACAAATCTTTGGTTTCATGGAGAGAAAAAAAACGGTACAGGGGAGGAGGTGGCAGGGGGAGGGAGGGGTGGGAGTGGTGGCGGAGAGGGGAGGGCACTGGTTTAGCAGTGAGATTGTGTCTAGGGAGAGAAACCTCTCATAAAGGGCTTTAACTTAGCGCTTTTGAGAACAAGAATTCTGCACGTAGTGGGAAAAAAAAAAGTAATTAGCCGATCAGCTAATGCCCTCACTTAGCGCATTTGGTCGAACTGTATCAAGGAGGCTAAAATTGCTTTGTAACCAGACCTTGAAGAACAGGAGTCTTAAATGCTTGTTCAGTAGATATTGCTGTGGGGCACTGTGTTGATGTTGTCAGGCTAGTCGAATGCGTGTGTATATCGTTGTCATAGCTTTAAAAAGGATAATTACTATGCAAAAGTAGCCCCCAAAGTTGTCAGGAATTTTCTATGTCAATTTGGTGCAATGAAAGTGACTGTTTACTAAGCTATTTTGTAGGGATGTGTAAATGCTGATGTGTGGAAGAATGTAGCAAGAGGGGAATTCAGTGTGCACGTGAACAAGGTGGTAGAGAAGCAACATGGACCAAGGCATAGCACAAAGCTCTAGATCCCTTGTGTCCATCCCTATATTTAATCAACTGAATGGAGAACAGAAAGGAGGGAGAACAATACCACAAGAGAGAGAGAGAGAGAGAGAGAGAGAGAGAGAGAGAGAGAGAGAGAGAGAGAGAGACAGAGACAGAGAGAGAGAAGAGTGAACAGGACAGAATAGGGTTGAAAGAAACGTGGATCCATGGGTGACAGAAGTGACAGCAAGGTCTAAGGCGTTAAAGACAAGCTGAGAAAGAAAGACTGAGTTTGAAACCCAGATATGGGTGAAAGAGACAAAGAAGATTTCTACGTTGAGTCCCTGAGATGACCTGGGAAACCCAGTCCTGGAACCTGGTGCCAGACAACCAAAGGCATTACCATCACTCAGTGCTGAAGAAAACTTGAAGTGACTTGTTTGAGAACTGTGGTGTGGAGTGCAAGTGTGTGTGTCTGGAAACCTGGGCAGGTAAGAAGCCTTTCTGAGCATAAAAACCTGGGATTAGGAAGTACTGATCTCTTAAGTTTTGATTATTCCATTTTGTGTAACTGTATTTTTCATGTGTAAATTAAAGTAGCATAGCAACTGTATTTCTTGTTCTCAGTCATGTTAGGAAAGAAACGAATGAGTGACATCCCATCCCAGAGACAGGTGAATGGCTGGTGGGTGCATGAGTGCCCTTTGTATGAGTGCAGAGATAACCTTGGTGTGCTAAGCCTGACTATAACACATCAACTTAGTTCACTTAAAAGCAATGTAATCACGATTTTCCCCCGTCCTGGACAGATTGACAACCCTGCCGGTGGGTGCGGGGCACTACTTTAGCTGTGAGACTGACCACGCTCTAGTTCTGGGCCCCAGTTTGTGTCAGCCTCATTGATTTGTATTCTTTCCAAGCTATTCTGTTGGTGAGAACACCAGTCACTGCCGCTGACAGGAAGGGGCTGGGGGCGGGTGGGGGCTGGGGGTTGGGGTCTTTTAAACTAGGATATTGCCATGAGATCCACAGACCTATATATAAAAGTATTTATAATCTATAATCATTAACAAGTAGTAACTATAGGCCATCACTTGGAACTCCCTCTTACAGTCTTAGTCTTATAGCAAGTAAGATTTAACAAGCACATACACAGTAAACTAAGAGATGCATCCATACCATCATTCCAGGATATGCCTTCAAGAAACCGTTCACAATCGCTCTGTGACTTTCCAAATCTCCTTGTGTCAACATTTCCGTTGCTCCTTCTTTCGTTTTCCCTTTCGCCTTTGCATGAAGCGAGTGAGCATCAGCAATTTCCTTCACTTTTTCTCCCCCTCTCTGAGCAAGGACGATGCTTACCGACAACAGTTCTCTCATGCTTACTCTCTCATTTCGCGAGAAACCTGGGATTCCGAAAATATAGAAAAATAAACAGAGCGCACATATGACAGCAATTAACGCTCCTATTGGATTCAATCGGACTGATGCTGGCGCCATGCTGGCAACTTGAGCTGTGAACAAGATCGCTTAGTTTCGAATACATCTTTCTCTGATTTGGTTTAGTATGTGTAGTCTGGTATCAATCTCTCAGACAAAGAAATCGAAATACTAACTAGAAGTTCTTCTGCTATATTACATTTCACTGTTAAGGTTTTGGGACTTTGTTCAGATAATACGAAAATTGCAGTAAACAAACATCCAGCCAAGATGGCCTCCATGGAGGTAGGAAGATTGTTATTTTTGTATTGAATTAATTTGCTCACGACGACCCATGGAACTCACATCTGACCTTTACTATCGCTATTGAAAGTGTAAAAGTAACAGCTATTGTTGTGTCACTTTATTTATATTTCTACCCCGAGAAGACGTTTTAGTTTTTGTTAAACTGACTAAAGAAATCATCATCATGTGAATGAACTGAATGATGCGGATGACCATGAAGAGGAAGATTAACGTATTCTACTTCAAAGCTTTCCTCTTCCAGTTCCATTCATGTGATTGTGAACAAACCAGTATATGCATTTAGTTTAGACTTCATTTCTAACTTCAGAAAGTCATTTTGTTTTTTTTCAGTCATGTGATGTTTGCTAGTGTTTTTACACGAGAGGATAAAAGGGACAATACTAGATGTTATACCAAAATGTAAATCAAATGGTAAAGCTGTCTATGATGTAATTATTACCCCGGAACTGGTTAAAAAGAAACTTGATAATCTAAATCCGAATAAAGCGCAAGGACCTGATGCTATTCCATCTCGCGTTTTAAAAGAACTAAGCACAGAACTAGCAGAGCCTCTTAGTATCCTTTTTAACAAATCTATCTAGAGCAAGGAACTCTACCTCAAGACTGGAAAACGGCAACAGTAATACCTATTTTAAAAAAGGGAACAAGAACTGACCCTGGAAACTACAGACCTGTAAGCTTGACAAGTGTGACTTGTAAGGTACTGGAGTCGGTCGTAAGAGATGTTATTGTTGATCATATGATGAAAAATGAGTTGTATGCCAAATGTCAGCATGGTTTTCGTCAAAGTAGATCTTGTATTACACAGTTGCTTGAGGTAATGGAAGACTTTACTAAGTTAATTGATAGTGGAGATAGCATTGATGTTTTGTACCTGGACTTTCGTAAAGCCTTCGATTCGGTCCCACATGCCAGACTACTTAGTAAACTCAAATCGTATGGTATACTGGGAAAAGTTTTAGATTGGATTGAAGACTTCTTGAGAGATAGAGTTCAGAATGTTAGAGTTGGATCTTCTGTTTCTAGTAATGCTAATGTCATTAGTGGAATCCCCCAAGGCAGCATACTGGGACCTATATTATTACTATATTTATAAATTACTTACCCGACGGGTTAAAAAGCACATTGTATGCAAGATTTTTGTGATGATACTAAGTTGTACAGTTCACCATCCAAACACCTTACAATGCAAAATGACATTGAGCTACTCATAAATTGGTCTAACTCATGGAATTTGTACTTCAAAAGCATCCAAATGCAAAGTATTACATATCGGGAAAAGAAACCCTAAATTAAATTACAGTATGAAAGTTGGGGATCAAGAAGTTCAAATAACGTGCTGTTTAAGAGGAAAAAGACTTGGGAGTAACATTTGATGAAGACTTACTCTTTGACAGACACATTGCACAGACCGTCAAGAAAGCCGTGCAGATGATTGGTATTATTAAGAGAACTTTTACATACTTGGACAGAGATCTATACCTTTCTTAGACTATACAAGGCAATGGTGAGATCGATTCTTGAATATGGCAATGTGATATGGTCTCCAAGACTAAAAAGGCAGTCAATAGAAATAGAAAAGGGTGCAGGAAGAGCAACTAAGTTAATACCGGACATTGCTGATTATCCATATGAAGACAGTTTTAAGGTACCTAAGGTTACCATCCCCCAAAGCTAAAAGGGATAAGAGGAGATCTGATCCAAACTTATAAAATTTTCAATAATCTAGATGATATTAATCAAGCATGTTTTTTGAACCGCACTAACCAACATAACCCGTTAACAGTTGTGACAAAGTACAAATACAGCAAGTTAATACTAATATAAGGAAACATTTCTTCAGCCAGGGATAGCACCAAATTTTGGAAAATAAACTAACTCCAAACATCAAACGTGCACCAAATATTAATCTTTTAAAAATTTATCGATAAGCATGAAATAATAACAGACATCATGTTGACTTTGAGGGTCGAAAATAAAAACTGGGCTCGCTGTCGACCGGGACCAATGACAGAGCATATAAAAAAGGGCATATAAAGCCGTGAGGCTATGATGAAACAATCATCGCCCAAAAATCTGAACCTGAACCTGAACCTGAAAAATGCGGGTTTAGAGTGTAGAGTAGGCATTGGTGTTTTCTTCCAAGGTCTCTCTCGGCCAAATCTCTATCTAGATCTATATAATTCTTTAAAATTCTTGATTGCCCCTGTTCGTTACGTCTTGTTACATCAATGTGAGCGTGATCAAGACATACAAGTACAGTGGTAGATCATAGAAAATACTAATCTAAGAAGCTCGTAAAATTATCCCATTTGAAAAGTCATTGACTGTGATTGAGGCAACACAATTCAAATGTATTCATTTGATACAAGCAGTTGTGATAACATTATATAGAAGCAACAACAATAGCAACAACTTGTGTAAATGGGTGCATCCAAACTATTTTCCCATTGTTTGTTTTAACTTGGCTTTCACTTTGGCTGACACATGTAGTGCAAGCTGACACTTTATATAATACACTTAATGAGTAGGCCTATATAACACAGTGTTCACCTTTTATCTTCATATCTGGACCACAATCTGTTGTGACAAAGTTACTGAAACACATCCAGTATGCACATATATTGCTCTGGCAGAACACAGTACATTAGTACAATAGTAGTCACATGGCAAAAGATGCCATTTTTTGCCTGTTCTTACGTAAGGAGTAAGAAACAAGACAACATTGGGATTCCAGACCTGAGAAACAACCAGAATAACCAAATACAGGACCCTGAAGGGAAAGCAAACAGTTTTGTTCAGTTTTCTCAAATCCCAAGCCTTTAATTAACGTTGGACTAAAGGATGATGTTTTCAAAAATCTGGCTGTTTCCTTGGGTCCCACTGGTACTTTTGACTGCATCATTTCCTTCATTTAGTTTTTCAAATATTATTGTAGCAAACCTAAGATGTTTTGTCTTATCATCATAGATTGCATGAAATTTAAGTCTTTTATAAAAATGCTGTCATACCAGTTAGAGTTCTTTTATTCACTCATGAAAGTATTATATATATATATATATATATATATATATATATAGAGAGAGAGAGAGAGAGAGAGAGAGAGAGAGAGAGAGAGCAGGATGTCAAGTAGATCTTGAAGAAATATTTCACAATCAGTGGCAGTGTCATTGCTGGTTGCTTGGGTGTGTGTGCAGAAGCGGCTGCAGAAGGAGCTCCAGGCGATGACCAAAGATCCACCGCCAGGAGTGCAGGTGGACCAGGAGAGCTGTAGCCGCATGCTGAATGAGTCAGTAGTCCTCTGTGTGAGGGATTTGTCCCTCCCTGTATAACCAGGACCATTGTTACACATGTACACACACACACACACACACACACACACACACACACACACACACACACACACACACACACACACACAGAGGCACATGTCCCTTCTCTTTTGTGTTGACCACTGTGTATCTCTATCAGTCTGTGTCTGTTATATTTTTACTCACTGCTCTTTATCCTCCCATGTGCAGATAACTTTTCTTCCCGTTGGAGGTAATTATACACGTATACATACACGTGTATGTAATGCTACTACTGAGATGTTGCGGTATTGGAGTGATCAGAAAATCTGTAATTTTTCAAATCTGAGTCTCATTATCTGCTACTTCTCTAAACTCTTGGCAGTTTGTAACAATCGATCTACTTACTGTGCTCTTTGATGGTGTGCACTGTTTTTACAGTTGAGCTGTTTTTGAAACTTTGGGTACAGAGATGTACCAGGTAAGATTTTGAAATGGTGGTGAGTTTGCAGTTGATGATTCTGGACAGGGCAGTATGAGTGACTATGACACCACCGACACTGGTTAGAAAATGAATATTTTAGAGTCGTCCATGTGCAGTCCAGATTGAAATCCAGCCATACCATACTGTCTATCACGTTCATTGGATGATAGAAACCTAGTGGTAGTGGGTTATGTCCAGTTTGTGATAATATCTGGTTTTGAAGAAAGGGAATAATCACAGCTCAGTTGCTTTTTTTCTGATTTTAGAGTAGATTGATTTCAAATGATAAGCAGAACTCGTATAAATTTACATACATTTGGGGAATAGATCACTTTGTATTCGTTTTCATCTTTTATTGTCTTTACTTTCTGGCCATTGATCATATACTCTGGGAAAAACATGCTTTCATTTCAGATTGAAGATGTGTAAGTTCGAAATTTGATTACTAGTAATACATACTTTTTAAAATCATTACCGTAGAAAGTTACAGATCTGGCACTGAGCGGTGATTTCACAAAAAGGTAAGTCTGCTTATGCCAGCAAATACATATGATTTCACTTATAAAGTCCAATAATAAAAAAAAAATTACATATAGAGCACTGCATCTGTTCATTTTTGTTGTCATTCATGACTATTGGCAGTACATATTTACAAGCCCTTGATGCAGTAATTTATTTATGCTGTGACTGATGAATTCTTTCATAATGTATCATGCTGTTTTAAATTGTTCTCATCAAAATTCTTTGTATTTGAGAATGAGATCAATCAGTTTGTGATAAAAGATTCATTTTTCAGGTGGATTGTGGATTTAGAGGGAGCCACTGGCACACTATACGAGGGAGAGAAGTTCCAGCTCCATTTCAAATTTGGATCAAAATACCCATTTGACTCCCCCCAGGTAAAGTAATTGTGACTGATTCTGCCAGAAGTTTTTTCTCATGGGGTTTACGTGTAAAATATTACAAATTTGTTATTGCCTGATCATGTTCCTGCTATTGCCTGATCTAGTTGCTATAACTGACCACTCACTTCTTGATCATGTCTAACCTGTGCAGCAAATAAGCATATTAGCATAGTCTGGAATGAAATTTTACTTGTCACCACTGAAATATTTCAGACTTGCCAACTCTGTTGATGAATTAACGCTTGTTCATACCTGACAACTTGCCTTCTTTGAGATGGTTCTGCCTTGCATCAAAATATACTGTTTTCAGCTGGGTCAGGCAATACAGATGACTATCAAGACATCTCTGATCATTAACGAGAACACATATTTGCTTGTGTCTCTTCTGTTCGTTTGTTTTTTGCATGCAGATCCTTCAGAGTGGAATACTCTTCCTTCTGATATTCAGTGTACTTAAACAGTTTCCTCTTTCAAAATATACTTGAAAAAATACTTTTTTTTTTCAGAAATGGACATGATTCATTCTTCCCACTGTTTTAAAACCTTGTGTCTTTTGTGTATGTACATGCTTGTGTGTGTGTGTGTGTGTGTGTGTGTGTGTGTGTGTGTGTGTGTGTGTGTGTGCGCGCATGTGCGCGCGTGCTCATGTGCATGTATGTATGAGTGTGTGTGTATATGTGTGTCCAGGGGCTTGCATGTGCGCATATATATATATATATATATGTATATGTATATAATATATATATATATATATATAAAAAAATACATGTGAGTGTGCAGTTGTGTGTGTGTGTGTGTGTGTGTGTGTGTGTGTGTGTGTTTACACACAGCACATTTGTTGAAACTGGTGGTGGCAAGATGTGTGTGTGTGTGTGTGTGTGTGTGTGTGTGTGTGTGTGTGTGTGTGTGTGTTTACACACAGCACATTTGTTGAAACTGGTGGTGGCAAGATTGTGTTTTGTGTGTGTGTGTGTGTGTGTGTGTGTGTGTGTTTACGCACAGCACATTTGTTGAAACTGGTGGTGGCAAGATTGTGTGTGTGTGTGTGTTTGTGTGTTTTATGCACAGCACATTTGTTGAAACTGGTGGTGGCAAGATATGTGTGTGTGTGTGTGTGGTGTGTACTGAGATAGGACTGGAGGGGCAGTGTGAGGTGCTCAGATTTGTAGTGCTGTATTCCATGAATTTCTTTACAAACATCATCAGTTATTGTTGATGGTTTCATTTTGTTATCTACTGAAATGGATGCACACTTTGTTAAACCAGTTCACTTTTAATTTTATTGTTATCAGTTTCCTGACATAACCCATTTTTGTGATTCCCACACTTCTTATTTAGGTAGTAGCTGACCCTCTAAAGTTTTTGTTTAATGGGTATATATTCATTTTAGTGGGTGTAAAGGTGGCTAAAAATGTGTTATTGTTGAATGTAGAATGTTTGATTATGCAGCAGGGTTCCCACAGGTTTGGAATAGTTGGGAAGGTTTGGGAAAAACAAATGGTCCTTGGTGTCTGTGGTTTGGGAAAATTGAACAAGCCTCTTCAAAACCAAAGAGATAGAAAACCAAACAACAACGTCACAAACAAATAAATTCTAATTGTCCGAAAATCACAGACATCGCGACTATTGCTGTGTCTGCTGTGAGACTGGTGAGGTCCTTCATTTCTTTTAATTCAAGCTAGTGTGTAGAAAATGAAAATTTACCTGCCGTTACCATATGTGTATGAGATGTAACATGGTTCGGAAAACCGGTGCTGGGGTTGGGAAAGGTTGGGAATTTTGTTTCTCCAAGTCTGTATGAACCGTGGCCAGTGATGAAAACGTTTCATCTTTTGGACTTAGTAGCTGATTTTGTCTTGTTTTTGTAGCCAAGCAAATTTGTTCGTCAAGATGTTTTGAAGGATTTCTCGTATTGTCATAATATACTTTTTGATGATCTTATTCCACTAGTTAATGGTTCTTCGATGATCGTCTCATTGTTTGATGACCAGGCTTATAGTTTTATTTAATTTAAGAAACGTTTGTTTATGTTGTCCCTTGAATGTTTGTATAAGAGTGAATGAGATAATGTTGTTTATAGCCCAGCCGACCGCAAAGGGCCACATCAGGGCTGATAAGAGTGAATTCCCTTGAAACAATGATACACTGAAAAGAGAACCTATGATGAAGTGCAGTCTGTTGTATACTGCACTGTGGACAGCACATTTTGAAGAGAACGTTGACTCTGTCCTTCATGTTTCAAGCTCTTGCATCAGATGGACACTCACAACATTAATGTAATGCATTGTTGTGTGTACAGATAAGCATTTTGCCTGTCTTTCTAGCCAATGTATGAAAAATTGAAATGTATTTGGCAATTTAATTTCATGTGTAACATACAAAAGCACAAGACGCCTGGTTTGTTGAAGTGAGTACATGTCAGTCCATATGTGTGTGTGTGTGTGTGTGTGTGTGTGTGTGTGTGTGTGTGTGTGTGTGTGTTTGCGCACACGCATATTTACGTCAGTCCATGTGCATGTCAGTCATGTATTTGTCCAGTTACATTATATGTCTGTTTTTGTATACATTTGTCCTTGTGCATATCCTTCCATGTCCATCAAGATAATTTATTGCACATTTGTCCATGTGTATGTGTATCCATGTGTACCTTTTTTCCCGTACGTTCATGCATGTCCAATTGTATCCGTTCATGTATATATGTATATGTTTGTCCATATGTATTGCTTTAGTGTGTATGTATGTATTATGTCTGCCCACGGCATCTATGATATACCTATACATGTGTATTGTGTGTCTGTGTGAAAAATGTACATGGCACATGTTATATCTGTGAAGGTCTGTGTATGTGCAGGTGACATTTCTGGGCCCCAATATCCCCATCCACCCCCACGTGTACAGCAATGGCCATATATGTCTGTCCATCCTGACTGAAGACTGGTCCCCAGCTCTCTCCGTGCAGTCCGTGTGTCTCAGCATCGTCAGCATGCTCTCCAGTTGTACAGAAAAGGTCTGTCACTAGAAGACCCAGAGGTCAAGGATAAGATAAGATAATGTTGCTTATAGCCCAGCCGACCGCAGAGGGCCACATCAGGGCTGGAGGTCAAGGAGAGGTGATATATACTATATTGGTAGCTCTGAAAACTGAAATGAGTCAGGTTCATGGAGAATCTAATAGGTTCAGGAAGAATCAAGCAGGTTCAGGAAGAATCGGATATGTTCATGAAGAATCAGGCAGGTTCATAAAGAAATGGGTAGATTAAGGAAGAATTAGATAGGTTCAGGAAGAATCACGTGGGTACTTAAAGATTTGCTTGGGTTCAAGAAAAATCAAATTTTTTTTTTTTCTGTCCCAACCTCGGCGCCACCTCAGAGGCAGTGTACCCACGCCGCTCATTCCGACACCCGTCCATAGTCACAGCCCGGTCGGCCCCGCCGCAGCCCCGGCACCAGCAATCCACAGGGAGCAGTCAATGTCAAGTCGTTAAGAGGTAACCCACCGGAGGAGACACTGCACTGCTGCCAAACTTCGGTGGTGTTCAGTGGCACCTGTTCTGATCTAACATACGCAGGACACCACCTACTAAGCCCCCTACTGACGACAATAATTGCTTAGTCGCGGAGCCGGCGTGAGTGAGCTCTCCCTCCGGAGGGCGCCACCACGTCCATCCACCGACAGACCCCATGGACTAGCCGATACCGGTGACCCCGACGGAACCAAACCAAAGCCACAGACGTGGAGAGGACATCGAAATTGAGGTCACCATGAGAGCAGGGCATGAAGGGCCACAGAATTTGAGACACTTTTTTAATGCTGATCAATGAGAATGAGGATGATTAAGATGATGCTACGGATTTCCATTTCGGTCTGAGACTACATGACAGGGCTGTACTCTATGCTTCCTTTCATAATATATCCCGTCGGCAACCAGGCCCGAGAGATACAGGCACCTGCAGTTTTGGTCAGGAAATTTGAGCAACACTCTCAGAAACGCATCCATTAAGTGGATGAAACTCGACTGTGTGGTCCCAGTCTTCCCAACTGAGTCCGCAGCAAACTCAACTCTGGCTAGGAGCCGGTCGGGGCAGAAAAACCCACATGACTTCTGATGGGATTCGAACCCACGACCTACCAGCCGGGAGTCTGCGACGCTAACCACTTTGCCACAGCGGCTGGTAAGAAAAATCAATTTGGTAGATGAAGAATTAGGTAAGTTCAGGAAAAATCAGGTTGAATTACCAACGATCAGTTAGGTTCAAGAACAATCAAACAGATTCAGGAAGAATCAGACAGGGTCAGGAAGAATCTGGTAGGTTCAGGAAGAATCAGATAAGTTCAGGAAGAATCAAGTAGATTCAGGAAGAATCAAGCAGATTCAGGAAGAATCTGATAGGTTCAGGAAGAATCAGGTAGGTTCAAACGAACGAACGAATCTTTTTTTAATGAGGGATAAAGAATAAGCACAATACAGGCTTTTTTACATCTTGCTTTCGATGAAGTAGAGAAAATAATGATAATATTGTGACTTCAAAAATGAATTAACTATTAAAAAAAATGAAAAGAACACTAGACTGAAATACAAAAGGCAATCCAAATATAAGACAATCAACCTTTCACACACACACACACACACACACACACACACACACAACACACACACACACACACACACACACACACACACACACACAAGATTCAAGAAGAATCAAGCAGGTCCAGGAAGAATCTGATAGCTTCAGAGAGAATCAGGTAGCTTCATGAAGAAAAAGGCAGGTTCAGGAAGAGCCAGGTGGATTCATGAAGACTCGGGCAGCTTTATGAAGAATCAGCTAGGTTCACAAAGAATCAGAATCTCGAAGAATCGGGTAGATTCTTGAACAATCTTGTAAGTTCTGGAGGAATAAGGTAGGTTCAGGAAGAATCGGGTACATGAAGAATCAGATGGGTTCAGGAAGAGTTGGACAAGTTTAGGAAGAGGATCGGGTAGGTTAACCCTCTTGTATTCAGATTCTCTGAGGCCAAATTCCCCCTAGTTTTCAGATTTTTTTGGGTGAATTTAGCCTTAAAATGGGTATGTATGGTTCATGCTTCACCACAACCAAGAATAAACCTCTAGAGCTATGAAATTCCGCATGTATGATCACAAGGCTTTGTTCTATACTGTGAGCATGATTTTGTGCGTCTCGAGGTGAAAGGTCGTGTCACTGTCACCAAAATGTCACCTAATGTGTCACATGCGATGGTGACAATTCTAATACAGCACACCAACATGCAGTTATCCCATGCACATGCATGTTAGTGTTGTAAAATGAAAGCTGCTGCCTAAGTGAGATGATCTGTCTTCTGTCCGCCTGTTCAGTCCCCACAGGTAATCCACAGAATGTCACACACAACTAGTGTCAATTGCCACTACTGAACAGTTACTGTAGATTCAAGCACAGTTCCTCATTGTTTTTCTGTCACTGTTCTAAGCACCGTATACATGTCCATATGTATTTACACAATGTATAGCTGTGAAGAAATTGAGTAGAGTGTCACTGCCAAGTGTCATCAAAGCACTGTCACCATAAACTACAGGTAAGCATATATACACGTACACACAGAGAGACTAGCAAACTGCCCTACTGTTCAGCCACTTTCTGCGCATGGTAGTCATGGAAACAGTCATTCTTATGAAAGTATAGAGGCACCTGGCAGAAAGAACACATATATGACGTTTCTACGCGTCATCCCTTAGTTGTCATACGGAATAATCAGTACAGAGACAGCCCCGCATTTTGTCAGGTGTTGTGTCGAACCAGAGGGGGTCAGGTGTGCCCTTAGCTGCTTGTTTTTGTTGAGCGTATCTGTTAGTTTCTTTTGCTACTAGTTGGAAAAATGTGAGAGGTAGAAAAAAGAAATAATCTAGTGCGGTGGCAGTGTTCGGCAGTGAGTGCGCTTGGCCTGTCGGCTGTTGGAATGCGACCACATGGGCAGGATGTGTAGCCGGTCGCCATTGTTTTGCAGAACGGCGAGTAGCACGTTGTACTGAGGGTCGCTTTCAACATTTTCCTCTCCTTCATTGGTGCCGATTTCAACATAATTCTCTTCTCCTATCTCTCCATTTTCATACTTCTCTACTTCTTGCATAATTTGATCCCACTCCTCCGCTGAATACTCAGGAATATCACCAAACTCGCTGTTGTTAGCAGACGACGCCATTGTGAAAATCGTCCGTCTCACGCACAACTCTTCGCTTACAGTTTCTCCTCTTTCTTAGTGAATAGAAGTGGTGCCAGCATCCAAAAATAGTGCTGCCACATTATTGGGCTATAGTGGGAAATCCCCAACAACTTTTAGTGGCTCTCCGAGTATTTTCACGGAGTCAGCACGTGATGGAAAAGTACCGTACACAGGCGGCGGGCAGCTCCCGTCTGCGCCCGTTACGAAATCTAGCGCGCTGTTTCAGCGCTCCCGTCTGCGCCCGTTATGAATACAAGAGGGTTAATAAAGAATTAGTCAGATTCGTGAAAAATCAGGATGGTTCAGGAAGAATCGGGTAGATTTAGAAAGAATCAGGTAGACTCAAGATGTGGGTTACATTCAGAAAGAATTGAATAGGTTCATGAAGAATTGGGTCAGTTTGTGAAAATCAGGTAGGTTCAGGAAGAATCAGATTGGTTCAGAAAGAATCAGGTAGGTTTAGGAAGGAGCAGGTGGGTTCAGGAAGAATCAGGTAGATTTAGGAAGATTGGGCAGGTTCAAGAAGAATCAGACAGCAGGATGATCGAGGAAAATACCCCAGCACAACATGAAATGAAAGTGTGTGATTGAAGAATACACTCCAGCAGAACATACAATGTGAGTACAGATAGACATTGGGATCAGCACTATGCTGCTTGGACTAACTTCTGTTTTTGTTTTTTGTTGTTTTTTTTTTAAGGCAAAAGTTTCATGCAGTTGTAGTGAAGGGTTGAGTATGGGTAATTTGATCTTGTTTGAGTCCCTTTATGTCCATGCTTCTGTTGTTCCAATGCAAAATGTGTAATGAAGAAAAACACTCTTTAAGCAATACTTGTCTTGTTACTGACTCTTGTTCATAGGAATTACTGTTTATCCATTTTGCTTGTTCATATGAATTACTGTTTATCCATTTTGAAGGTACATGTGCTTAACTCAGGTCTGCCATGGAGAAGACCACATAAAAACCAGAGTACATAGTAGAAAGAAACTCCATAACACTTCATGAACATGTAGGTGGAGAAACTGCTGTGGTAACTTATGGCAGCCAATCTGAAAAGGGCATGATATAAGTAAAGTAAACAAACATGTTTTTTCTGGTGTTAGGATAAGTAGAGATAACATGAATGAATGATTTAACATGGCTTTACCATTCTTTGACAGTTTCTTGAAGAGAACAGTCATCTTCATCTTTAAATTGCTCCTTGCTACAAGAACTAGGTCCCTATCATCTAAAGTCAAGGTCGTTCGATTGTATGAATAAGTGCAAATGGTGGATGTAAGCGCATTGAGTTGTACAACAAGAAATGCGCTATATAAGTATTATACATTATTATTATTATTATTATCTATATGCATGGAGTGTCGAGTGTGGCCAAGACATCAGCACTTAACTGTACTCTGATCTGGCGTGACATTTTCAAAGTCCAAGGCAGTGACAAGGCACATTTCAATATTCTGAAAGAAATACAAGGGAGATAAGAATGGAAGCAGGCTTCTTGAAGGCTTTGAACCACACTTGCTATTCCAACTTGCCTCAGAAATCAGCAGTGGCTGTCTTGTTAAGAGTTGTGTTATAAGTCATCTGGAATGAGTGAATTCTAGTATTTGTCAAAGGGATATAGAAACAGAGTGAAGAGAGAGGGGACAGAAGACAGCTAGCGTAATATACCCAAGTAGGTCACTCAGAATCCCTCTTCTTTCACTTGCTATACATGCTGTAGATCAAATATACTTCTGTGTAAAGTGTAAGTGTCATTGGACCCATGAAACAAGGTGAGGAATCTCAACTTGGTGCTTGGTGAGGGTAAATCAATCACTCGATTCTGTTGAATATTCCCGCCTTACTGTCATATTGATCAACCTGTGCCTGCCTCAAACATGACATTATTTTTGTGTGCTGTTTTCAGTCATTATTAGACAGTTTGTGGCATGGACCATACATGGTTGGAGGGCATCCCTGTGATGAAGTCCTCTCTGCAGAGCAGGAGGGGCAGGGGGGAAGGGAGGGAAGTAGAAGGGAGAGAAGGAAATAGGGTAGAGAGGTTAGCTGCCAGCTGCTATATCCCTGCATGAGGAAGAATGTAGATCTGCTATAGCATGATCCAGATCAAAATATTTACGCAGCTTCAAACTTTACTCTTTCCAAGCATCAGTGCAACTCAGAAAGCATCAGAGTCAGTTAAACTGCTATTATGGCTGACATGACCAGTGGTTTCACTGTGTGACAATTGTGGGTACTTGTTGCAGAAGAGGCCACCCGATAACGCCATCTATGTGAAAACCTGCAGCAAGAACCCCAAGAAAACGCGATGGTGGTACCATGGTGAGTCATAGCTTACAGTGGCACTTTCTGTACCTCTCTGCTGTTCGGAAGTGGGGGCATTTCAGGGAAATGAGACAAAGACGATGTTTTGCGAGGTGCTAGTTGGTACAGACATACAAAATTTGCAAACGATCTAAAGTGGTAATGTGATGTGTGCATGTGATCCAGTTGGTTATGCAATTATTTTTACATACAGCCCTAGACATATGTTCTTCACACATGTATAAATAGGTAGCAGAAGCTGTCGGCAATCTGATCACACACCCAGCAGAAAGTGCAAATTCTACTCATATTTTCAAGTGTCTCATTTAATAAAGCATGCACCTACAGACACAAAACTGAATGCAAAGTAAAGAGGAATGTTTATACTTTGTGAGGACTGAATTGGGAAAGCGCCAGTACAAAAATAAGAAAGTTTCTTGTGTCTGGCACCCCGGCATACGTTCTGTGCCAAAGTCTGAAAACAGTTCGTCAACTCAGTGGCTTCGGGCAATTTTCCTACAGAACCTATATGTTCAAAAATAGTATTGGAAAGCTGAGATCGTGCTCTTTACAATGATATGCTACGAGATGAGAATATTTATCAATCATTTCATGTTTTTTTTAATTTGAATGTTTTAAACCTGATAAACAAGGACTTTCATTTTAAAAACACCCACATAAGGACTTTCATTTTAAAAACACCCACATACCGTGGACTTATTCGAAAGCTCAGATGTTTCTCTTTCCAATGGTATGCAACTGATACATGTACGAAACTGAGAAAATTTGCCTTCAAACTTAAAAGCAAGGCGCCCATTGGTCACTTCAGAAAGTACAACTCTTACAATGCCTGTAGCTGAGGCTGACAACAGGATGTGCTCAATATTGACAAAATTTTCTAGGCGAGTTATTCCGTAAAACTTATTATGAGTTTTGAGTACGAATTCTTGATGTAAGAAACATAAATGACTAGTTCTGTTCGGTAGAAAGTGTTTACTTTTGTCACCAATGGTATCATACGATTCCCAGTCGGCAGATTCGGCCATGACCGAGTCAGTACTGGTGAGTTCTCTTGAGGTGTGATTTATTATCAAAATCCAGTTTTGTTACCCCAGAATTGATATATAGATTAATTTTGTAACAGAATAAACTTATAGTTTTTAAGTTTTGGATATGTATTATGCAATTCTATATTTGAAAGTATTCTATATTTGAAAGTAATATTTTCTTGGTGAACAAAGTTATGCCAAGGGAAGTCACTCTAAATGTCGGTTATCAGAAGATCGTCTGCTCAGAGACAGAGACCATTACAATGCAGAATTTTGACATATAACAGATATAAGTGAAATAAGATGAAAAAACAGAACACAGTAAAAGCGTATCTGAATTTTTTTGAAGGAATTTGATGGAAATTTGTTTTCACTGCCATAAAGATTATTTTAGATATGCATGTTCTGGTCTTACCTATGAACTATATAAAATGCCAATGAATATTTTAGATTATTCTTTTATTGAATTATTTGAAATTTGTGCTTTCCACTCACTCCACACACACACACACACACCACACACACACACACACACACACACACACACACACACAACACACATACATCAACCACACACACACACAACAAAGTCATACACACACACACACACTACATACACACACACACACACACACACACACACACACACACACACGCACACACACAGATTGAGTTTTAATGTTCAGCAGTTTTATGCACATAATATAAATGAGAGGCAAAAGAAGAAGAAGAAAAAGAACAGAAATAAAGCAAGAGAAAGAAAGAAAGAAAAGAAGAAGAAGCTTTGAGCATTTAGTGATGGTGTGTGTGTGTGTGTGTGTGTGTGTGTGTGTGTGTGTAAAAAAATTCATGATGAGCTGTGGCTGAGATTTTAGATCTGTCTTTGAGTACACACAAAAGAAGTTGTCAGGACCAGCTGTGTATATGTGTATATCTGTGTGTGTGTGAACAAACAGGACAAACAAGTTTTAATGCAGGTCAGCTTTGTATGAGCACACTCATTTGTCAATGAATTCTGCATGATAACTTGATTATTTGTTATTCATGGTTGTTATTTCAGAAGAGAAATATTTGATGATAAATTCAAAGTCTTCCTGGTAGCAAACTGCTGTTAGGAAAATCCTAACCTGAAGCTTTCAAAAGAAGGGATGTGTGATTGTGTATTTCTGTTACAACATGGTTAGATTTGATCTAGAGGCTTGCGAGTTATTGACAACACTTAACACATTGAAATGTACAGTACCCCCACCCCCACCCAAAAACAAAACAACACACACACACACACACACACACACACACACACACACACACACAGAATATATATATATATATATATATACATATATATATATATATATATATATATATATATATAGAGAGAGAGAGAGAGAGAGAGAGAGAGAGAGAGATATTATCACATTCTTTTGATACTCTGTATATTTGAAAAATTAACAAGAATTGCACCATCTTACATGTACCCAAATCTTATTTGAATCTGAATTGGTTTTAAAAGAGTTTTTTTTCAAACAGTGTTTACGTATTTCATGTTGCCCATGTCTGCACCTGTAAACCGGCTTTTAATGAAATTTGACAGCTATGAAAACATTTTTGGATCAACAACAAAAACAGTAAAATCAGATACAAAGCATTCTGTGTCAAAACATATTGTACTGCTGTAGTTGGTGAGCTATGGACTATGCAGTGTGTCAGATGCATGATGTAAACATGTTGCACATTAAAATGTTCAGTAAAAAAAAAAAAAGTTTAAAATTATCACATTCCATAATATGGACTGTACACTTACATTCAATAAGATGCATTGCCCTATCTTCCATGTGCCAAAATTTGATTGAAATTTGTCAAACGGTTCAAAGTTATGATGTTTCTTGTAACCTTGTTTGTGTATATGGCACTTTGTGTGACCACACCAGACAGATTGGCATCTATATGAAGTTTGAAGGCTGTTTTTACCATGAAATAAGTTCAGATCAGGGTGAGAAAAATTAGTGCCGAGATACATATATAGGAGAGTCAAACTGCAGATACTGACACTCTTCAGTGGTATTGCTCTGAAATTGTACTGCCCTCAATATGGCTATCAGTCCAATTTCAACCAGTTTCAAATCATTATTTATTTTTCTAACTTAGACATGTGCATACTTTTTTAAAATAAAGGAAATCTAGCTTGGAATTTGGAATATAGCTTTTCCGGATATTGGATATGCTGTCTTATTAAGACTGGATTTGTCAGTGAAAGCAAAATGTGATTTTGAAGTGGCTAAAAATGGGCCATATCTCACTTTCAGAATTATTTTCGCCACCCTGTAACTTTAAACGGCCAAAGCTCCGGACCTAATGAAGATATTCACTTACTGTTTTTGTGTGTGAAATGTTAGTTTTTTGAAGTTGTATAAGAATACCAATAAACGTAAGTTATTGCTCAACTTAAAGATTTTAGCTGCCGCAACCTAGTTTAATGCAAACTTGTCTGGGAATAGCAGTCACAGATAAGTGTTCATTCACACATGCAAACACATGCATGCAAAAGCACGCGCGCGCACACGCACACACACACACACACACACACACACACACACACACACACACACACACACACTTTAAGTTAAACACACACACACACAGTTTCAGTTTCATCAGTTTCATCCGCTAAGTTTTGTAAAACTATTGCGTGGCTCACATGGGGGTCGAACCCACGACCCCCGCATTATCAACACGCCGCTCTAACCAACTGAGCTAATTACACACACACACACACACACACACACACACACACACACACACACACACACACACACACACCACACACTCACACACACACTCAAACTAACACACACACACTCAAACTAACACTAACACACACACACACACACACACACACACACACACACACACACACACACACACACACACTTACGCACACACACACGCACGCACACACACACACACACACACACACACACACACACAACACACACACACACACACACACACACACACACTAAAGGACGTTCCATGACTACCATCAACTTGATACTGTGATGGATATGTTTCCTTTGTATGCTCTATGTGGATTAGGTCAGGTAGCTGTGAGTAATGATGCCTTCAGTCAAAAGCTATGCAGCATGTTCCAAAAACCTTACATCACCACACACAGGTTGAGTCACAGTGTCCTTCATTAAAAGCCATTTTCTTTTCATTTTTAGCTTCTCAACATCTTGGCCAGATTCTTAATGGCCGAGGCTCACTGTTTTGTTTGTTTGTTGTTTCAGATGACACGGTATGATGGAGATTGTCCCTCCCTTTCCGCGGTTTGCAAGTTGTGAAGCTGCAGTGGACATGTGATTTACTTCCCTTGGCGTGCTGCTTTCATTTGGACATTGTTGCACCAGTTTGCCATTGGCGTTGGAACAATACACCAGCAGCAGCCCTTCAGTTTTCTTGTCATCAGTTTCTCTCCCCCCCCCCCTCTCTCAGTTATAGAGTGATTTTGGCAGGTGGTCGTTGGAGTTATGGAAAATTAGAGATTTATATTGAATGGACTTTGGCCTTAAAGAGCAGGCTTTTTTTGTTTTGTTTTGTTTTATTTTACTGAATGGAACATGAATTGGGTGTCTGTGGATTCAGTTATGCTGGAAAATTAATAAATATGTGAATATATAAATACACATATATAAAGATATATACATTTGGGATCATTTTTTGACAAGTGAGTTCATTTCTTGATGTTGTTTGTTTTTTCAAAACATGTAACAAAGTATCCATATGTGGGTATTCAAGAAGTGTCATTTGTGTTTTATAATCTGCTATGGTACTGTTGTCATGATAACACTGGAGGAAGCCACCATCACAACACTGTCCCAGTGGAGATGGAGGAGGGGGTGGGCGAGGAGGGGTTGTCTTCTGTAGGGATCATTTTGGAGCAGCAAAGCTTGATAGTTTGGTAGCACACCTGTAACATTATGATTGTACAGTGGCACCATCAGGAACGTGGAAACTCAGCACACTCAGCCTGAATTGGGACAGGTTGATTGTAATGTGATGAGTGTTTTTTCCACTGGCGGGTTTGTGACGATCTTTAGTACTTCTGCAGGCACATGAAAATCACTTGTATGCATCTACAATAATTAAAACCGGTATTTTCACCCTGCTTCACTGTCTTTCAAGGCACTGAACATGGTGTGCGTGTGTGTGTGTGTGTTTGTGTGTGTGTGCGTTTGCGTGTGCGTGTGTGTGTGTGTGTGTGTTGAATATGTGTGTGTGTGTGTTTGTGTGTGTGTGTGTGTGGAATATTTGTGTGTACATGAGAGACAGCAAGAGAGAGAGGGAATGAGAGTGGTAACATATCTGAGTCTGCATCACCTGAAGTTTGCATGGTTGACAATTTGTGTGCTTCTGTTCTTCCCATCACTCACCTGATCTGATTTTGAAAAGAATGTACACCAAGTGTCTTTGACACTCTTCTTCCATTGATGTCAAGATATGAAATCATAGTTTATGCCAAGAAATGCATTGTGTGGGCAGTGACGGATGTCAAACGTGTAATCAAAATGGAAGAAAAAAAGCAATGACTGGCTTGATGTCACCTAGTAAATAGAGGAAACGAATGAATGGAATAAAACTTTTTTTTTTCTCCATTTCAAGGCATAGAATGATTCTGGTTTTGTTGCAAGCTGCTTCTGTGCTTATTTTATGTTGAAAAGATTTTGCATAGTCTGTGTGTTTGTCAGCGTCCTCTCTCTATGACACTACCCTGTCCTTTTTCCACCGACTCCCTGCCCGCTTCCCTTCCTTCTGACTACTGTGGAGTTGAGAATGCATCACAAAACGAGGGATGTCTGAAATAAAGGGGCAAGCGATCAGAGGGGAGAGGTGCCATCACTGAGCATGTTTTGCCCTGCAATGAAAGAGGTGAGGACACGGGTGAATGTGTTACACTGGCATGAACTGATAGGGACCTTGATTTTTACTGGTTGCTCAAGACCCTTCTTGTGTTGTCTGGCCACAGGTTGATGAAATGCTCTGTCCTATAAGAAGGCTAGAAAATATGCTCTTGTGTACTGTGTGCCTTTCCTTGATTCATTGATGAGCATTTGACCTCTTGTTTCCTTCTCAACCAGTCTTTCCACCAGTGACAACTCTGAACAAAAATAAAAAGTGTTGGTAAAACTAATAATAACTAGTTTCTGAGTTGAACCTGTGGTCTTAGAAGCAATGGGGGTGGAAAATGAAGAGGGATGAAGCTCAAGTTGGGGCAGGAGCCATTGTGGGAAAGAGAGAAATGGCTGCATATGCTTATAGCCTCTGCACTGTGCAGTGATGACAAGGTTTTACAGCCATGTTTTTGAAGCTGAAGAGATGCAGTTGCATCCTATGAGCACAATTTTTGTCTTGACATTTCCAGGGGTACCTGTATATGTATATAGACAGAGAGATAGATAGATAGATTGATATAGAGAGAGATTTGGATATAATTCTGTCTCTACTGCATGTTGACAGGTTTTCCTATCTGGCACTACTTTTTCTTCTTAGCAGTGCTTGTAGTCTTAATAAACCGCCCAAAACAGCCAAGTATATGTTGTATGGCTGCCTCTGTATGGCTGCCTCTGTTCTTTCTTCACAGAATGCCTGGAAGGTGGCTGCTTTTTTTCCCCCAACACAACTATTTAATGAATTGTAGCTTTGCCATGGCCTTTCTGGACAGAAAAGTTTGCAGAAATTAGTTAGAAAACAAGAGGGTGAAAAAATACAAAGCTGAAGTGATGGCTGTATATACCTTGCTGCAGAAGAGAAGAAGGAATGAACTGTGTGGCCAGTTCTACAGGCTGGCTGTGATCCATAGAAGGGTGGGTTGTTCCAGTGTTGGTAGATCACCTTCACCCTCTCTGCCAGACTCATGTTTCTGCCGTTGGGAGTCTTGAGCAAGGATGAGAACAGCTCCGCCGTTCTCCGCCGTTCCGCCGTCTTAAAAAAAAAAGTCCGCCGTTTGAAAAAATCTCCGCCGAAAAAAAAAAAAAAAGCTATCGCGATTTTCTTTACTCCCAATCTCGGCGAGACGCCTCCGGCGAGATTACTCTAGGCTTATACCCAAATGGGCTGGTTTTTATTCGGTTGACTCGGCCAACCACTGCACATCCGCTTACAGCGCGGATCGACCGAGTGTCATCTGTGATTCATGGCGTCGAACGAAATCACAAAAAAAAAAAAAAAAAAAAAAAAAAAAAATCCCAACCGTTGGAAAGAAAACTGGCTCGAGGAAGAGGTGTGTTTGGGAGTAGAGTTAGAGATAGCATATGCAAAAGCAGTGACGAGCAGGCGTTATGTCTAGCTTGCAACAAGAAAATCAGCTTCGGAAGTCGTGGCTTCATTACGATTGCTGACCACATGAAACGCCTGGTTCACAGGCAGCGTGTCGCTGCATTGAAGAACAATTAAACTTTGGAAAGTAAGCTGTTGGTGATTTTGCTCTCTTCTTTGTTATATTTTATCATTCATTTGCAATGGTCAAACTATCTCAGTTAGCTGAAACATTTGTCATTTGACTTTATGTTGTGAAACAAAACCTAGACGTCTAGTTACTAATAATAGAACCAGGGCCAAGGGCAGGTAATTTTCGGAAAAACCCATTTCTTACGTAAATCGACCAGCCACAAACGCAGAGAGCCCTGTATTAAATCCATTTGCATGTTTGACAAAAAACAAAAAAACAAAAAAAAAGAAAAGACAAAAAACCCCTCAGAATTTGAGGTTTGAATTGAAGGCTAGAAACATATTTTGATGGTTTTAAATGTGGATTTTTCTTGTTTATATATTAAAAAAATGCTTCAGCTTCAGGGGGCGCTGCCCCTGACCCCGCACGGGCGTTGCCCCTTGACCCCACTGGGGGCTCTGCCCCCAGACCCCCAACAGAAAAATCTCCTCTGCTTTTTAAAAATCTGTTCTCATCCCTGCTTGAATGTCCTTGGCTGGATTGGGAAAAAGAAAAGAAAAAAACCCACACCTTTGTCAATTCTCACTGCGTATCAAGGTTGCTGTCTACAGATTTTGCCTTGGTTGAATTCTGATTTGATTGGGAAAAGAAAAAAATCATTTTTATTCTGGTTTGGTATTGAGGATTGATTCATAAATGCTATATATACACATATAGATAGATATAGATTTGCATTATGTCATGGTAGGATTTTGGTTCAAATCGGCACAGTTCTTGTACATTTTTTGTCTGTGAAAATAGGTTTCCTGGCTTCAGCATTTGTTTGTCGGTGAAAATAGGTTTCCTGGCTTCAGTTAATAGTCTGGTCCGTGCAGTCTGAATTGTCTCCCCTTAAAGTATGGAGCATCAGTTTGATCAGAAGGTGCTTCATTTTAATACACTAAAGATCCAAGATGGTACTGAGTGATGGAATACGATGAGAGAGGGGTGGGGGAGGGTGAAGGAAGATAGACTGAAGAGAACACCTGTTCATGTCTTTGGCTTTTGTGGTCTGTCAAAAGGCGTTGCTTCCTTGAGAAGTATTTTTAGTGGTTTTGATGTTGTTTTCTGATCATGGGATGATTTACAAAGAAAAACTGATAAAGCTTTTCTCCTTAGCTTTCAATAGCAGGCAAGAGAAATGCTCTCTTTCTCGATGAAATAGTCCTTTTCTGGGTCAGCCAGAACTGTTGTTACCATCATTTCATGTTCATGCCCTCCTCCTCTGCAACCCCTCCCCATCTAGCTGTAAGGTGACTTGTGTTGAGTTTGTCTGTGTTCACCCTGCACGCCACCATTATGTGGGTGTAGATGGTGTCAGAAAGGGTAAGATACCTTTCAGTCACCTGACATGCATGTTGTTATGGTGAAGAGTAGGGTGGCATTGCACATCTTTCAGCCTTTAGGTATGAATGCAGTCACAAATGGGTATCACCTCTTTCAGCCTTGAAACGTGTGCATTGTGCAAGAGGCAAAACACTTCCAAGCAGGCAAGACGATGTTTTTGGTGTTTTCCAAATGACGAATGTTTACCTTACATAAATTTTTAAGCCATTTTATGCATGACCCCAGTTTAAAATGTGCTCCAAATCAAACGTTACTCTCAAGGTACCTCTGCCTTTGGTTTTTGATGCTAAACATTGTTTCATGAAGTCAGGATTACAAGACAGCGAGCTGGCTGACTGTGGTTCTCTTAAAGAGTGAAACAGCAGATGAGAACTGGGGAGGCCCTCTGTAAACTGTTGACCTGGTGAAAGCTCTATTTCAGGCTTGTTTCTCTCAAGGTGTTTGAACTGGCAGATTCAAGGCAAACATTCTTACAGGACATAGACCAGAAACCAGGCATGTGGGATCTGATTGACATTTTGTTTTGTGCAATGATTAGTCTGTCATTGAGCTGAACCTGGGTGAACCTGAAGTTTTGCCAAGGGTGTCTTGTCATGTGACATGTCCTGAAACAAACCGGCTTCAAAATTGTCGCTGCTATAATTTACTTGCACCTCTTTGAAAACTTAAGTGTTTCACCTGGAAGACATTCTTGGGTAGTTTACACCTTAGCTATGTACATAGTCTTGGTGAAGGGTGATTGGGGTAGTGTTAGAAGGGATGAATTATCGCTCAGCCTCAGACCTATATATAAATAGTGAAAGGGGACTGGGTTGATGTTAAAAGGGGTGAATCATTTTTCAGCCTTACACCTGTAAGTAGTCATGATAAAGGTAACTGGAGTGATGATAGAACTGTGAAATATCTTTCAGTTGTATACCTGTATATAGGGTGATGTTAGAAGGGGTGAATTATCTTTCAGGCATAGACCTCGGTATACAGCTAAGGTGGTGGACAGGCGACTGAGTGTGATTTTAGGAGTGATGTTTTTTTTTTTGTTTTTTGTTTTTGTTTTGTAGCCTTGTGCTGTCAGTTTCACCTTTTCCATTTTGTAACTTTTTAATTTGTATAAAATGAATGCAGCAATATTACAACCATGTTATGTTTGCAATATTCAGCTTTTTTTTCCCCCCAAGAAAGGTGACTGCACTGCATTCATGATGAAATTGTTGATTGTATCGATCTAGTTGGTTAGTTCAGTTAACTGACAGTTACTTTTGTAGATCAGTGTGGTCAGCTTTAGTTTAGTGCTGATGCATGAATCCCTGTGGATGGTGGTGATGGTCTCTCTGGCCCTTCGGCTTAGAGGAAGAGGAAAACCTGCAGATAGTGCTGAAAAGTTTTGTGGTGAGACCTACACACTATGTAGTTTCTGTCGATGGCCGGGCAGGCGGTGCATATCAGTCACAGAAAGTTTATTGGAGGGAAGGTGCGCTACTGATTTGTGCTCCCATGCACTCTGGCTGTAGATTATTCACCACTCTCTTATGAATTTTTTTTTTTTTTAAACTCGTGCTACACACTAAATGAATCTCATGTGATAAAGATGTGCAGGTATTCACTTTTTTTGACATTTGCACCCACACACCTTTGGCACATGTTTGCACACAGTTGAACTCAGAAAGATTTTGTCATTTCGTTAATAAAATGAAAAGGCACCAGATACACTACAACAATAAAGGAAACCTGATGAAAATGATCTGTGATGTACTTTGAAATACTGTGTAGGCCATTCCCCCCCTGTTTAAGTATGATATTGTTTTTAGCTTTAATGTAAGAGACTTTTGCTGTGAAAATTTTCACCCTGTCATGCTGTGGCATGGAGAGACTGGTCTCTCAACATTGGATGTGCCATGAAAGTTTTCTCACGGCCATGCTCCAGCCTAAAGTGTGAGTGGCCTCTCATTGTGCTCAGTGAAGTTGCCAGACACTGGATGTGTGGTGAAGTTTTCTCGCTGCCTTGCTGTGGCAGAGAGACTGGCTTCTCAATACGGCATGTCGAGGTCACGAGCTGGTTTGGACTTGAAAGTTTTTACACAGCTGTTCTGGAGCACAGACGGAAACTGGCCTTACAGTGTAGAAAATAGTTTAACGAGGAGGGAACTTCCAAAAGATGTACAATTTCATGAAAATACTGTCATCTTGGATGAGAAATATTTGAATAACAAGTCTAGGTTTTGGTAAGCGAAAGAGTGGCTTGTTCTAAGTGCTATCAGGCCAACAAGCTCTTTTTCCCAGAATGCATGCCTCTGCGGTACATCCAGATGATGCTGATTCTACAATCTCCTGATGAGAAGTTTTTAGATTGTTAGTGATCTAACTGAGAGCAAAGTAGTTTCCCAAGTACGTCAGTACTAAAAAGAAAAAAAAAATACAGGAGTTTTTGATGAGAACAACTCCAACAGCAAGATTAACCCTTTTATTGCCAGTTGTTTTAGGATCCAGCATTTTCCAGCATTAACTGATTTTACGGTCACTGTATGCTTGTGGCCCAATCATTACTCAAGAAGTCTGGTCACCTCTTTTTGTTGAGGGATGGATGCTCATGTTTTTAAATGTGTTGCTTCTTTTCATAGTAAAGAGCAAACTTTGTCCAACATTGGGTCGAGGCATCGGAACATGAAATGGGAAATTCAGATACAGATGCATTTGCTTACAGGCGTAACACAGTTTTCTAGAGATACCATTCTCTGTGTAGAAGAAATTGGCGCCATCTTTGGTGAAAGGTGGTAACAGCAAGTTGTAGAGCACAGATGAGGTGTTATATGTGTGGTCAGATTCACTCCTTCACCTTTCCAAAATGTGACAAGTTAGCTTGAAGTGTATAAAACGCCTCATGAGACTTTTCATGCCTCACAATTAGAAATTCAGGAATGAATATTCTGGAATTTATTCGCCTCCTCCATCCCCTCGCCCCACCCTTACTTTTTGTCCCTCAAACAAACCTGTTGTCCTAGTGTGGAGTAGGCTGATTTGCCAGAAACCATGACTCTTCATTTGCTTTACAATGACGTCCTGTTGGCACTGGATTTGCGCTTGCCAGAATGCTGATGCACAACGTGTGGTTCGATTCTGAAGTGAATGTTTGGAATGTTTTGGACATGGGGGCAAGTGGCCTCATCGATCACACACTGTATAACTGAAAGAATCAGGTTCATGGTTCCAGTCTTCTAAGGACAAAGTGAGTGTTTGTGTGTTTCTTTGTTTGTTTTTCTTAAACACACCTCTCTTCTTAACCCATAGTGGTGGTTTGTTGGCTGAGATTAGAAATCAGCGTCCGAGGGGCCACTTGCGCTTACCATGCATAAAAGAACAACAAAAAGAGAGTTCTACATGACTAAACGAAGTAGACAAAATCATTTTGGTTGGTAAATGAAAAAAGGTAGGTTGATATAGTTCAGGGGAAATACAGGCAGATGTTATTGATTAATGATAGCTAAACAGAAACATTGGTAGATATTATCTGTTGGTAAGCAGAAACATACGCAGATATTAATAGATTATCAGAAACACAGGCAGATATTACATATTGATAAACAGAAACATAAGTAAATATTATTCATACTTAAACAGAGACATAGGTCGATAGTATTTATAGATAAACAGAAACATGGGTAGATTTTTATAGCTAGGCAGAAACATAGGCAGATATTATTTACAGGTGAACAGAAAGGTAGGTAGATGTTATTTGTAGATAAACAGAAACTTAGATGTTATTTATATATGAACAGACGCATAGGCAAAACATTTAATTGTAGGAAAAGGAAAGTATACAGAGCCAGAAACAAAAAACAAACGGATTGCACTGTTTGATGGCTAACTGTTTTGTGTGGATGGAAAGCTGCCTTAATTTCACATGGACTATTCTGTTGTGATGAAAAATGTATACAATACCACACAAAACAAATCAATACAGAATGCCTGTGTCAGCTGTGCAGTTGCTACTGCATGATAAGTATTTACATCAGGAATATTGGCATCTAAAGTAATTAGTTAGATTATTGTTGTAACAAGCAAGAGAAGTAAGATAGACACTTGTGTTTGTGTTTCTTCTCCTATGATTTGTTTATCTGTTTGTAAGCTGCTCATCGTGTTACATCCTCACTCTCAGCCGACTCCCCTAATCCGTACCTCTGAAGAAAATTTGGTTCATTGTTTTTTGTTGTTGTTTTTTTTCCCAAAGGATTCAGAAAATATGCTGTTTTTTTTTTTTTTGTACCCTACCCCCATTTAAATGAATGTTTTGGGTTCTTTTTGAGTAAAGAAGACTTTTTTTGGTCATATGGTTGTTGTAATGTTTCAAATGGTAGATTTGGGCAAGGCATCTGTGCATGGCCCATTGACCCCCCTCTAGGGAGGAGTTGTGGTGTTACATCACTATGCTGAATGGAGACAATCTGTGATCCTTTCCTTTCACTGTGGCTGGACACATGCATCTCTCTACTTCCCATCAATAATGTACATATTGTTTGGCTTACAAGTGCCCATGTATGGGTTGTGTGTGTGTGTGTGTGTGTGTGGTGTGTGTGTGTGTGTGTGTGTGTGTGTGTGTGTGTTGTGTGTGTGTGTGTGTGTGTGGTGTGTGAGGATAAACTGGCAAGTGACGATGTAAAATCTGACGCATTCGGAGAACTGAGCAAACGTGGACAGGTCCCTGAATCGTATATCTTGAGTAGTGTAGTAATATGTAAAATACAGCTCTTTTCCCAGTTTCCTAGATTTTGTGCATTTTTTTAGCAATGCATATGTGCGTGTATGTTTGTGCTTCATTTACTAAAGGTCTGTGTGTATATTTTCCTTTATCCATGCTGTGTGTTTGTGTGTGTGTGTGTGTGTGTGTGCACGCGCGTGCGTGTTTTAAAAACCCATGTGTGTGTGATTACTTTATCAAACCCGGGTCCCCTCATCCTGTCGGAATGTCCATGTGTCAATGCCATTTAACATGACAATAAGATACATCTCCAAGGAGCTTTGTGTGTATTCTGCCATGCTTTTCTCCTCAGTTTGGATGCTGCTTGTTTGACCAAATTCCATACCATTCTCCTTTGGTTGATGCTTGTATTCCAGTTCTTCTTCACGGTCAGGGGGTGATTGTCATTGTTACTGTGTATGTATATCATTTTGGCAACAGGACAACAGCGAACACAATGGATCAGATTCTGCCAGATGGTTCCCACTATCATTTTGTTGTTGTTATCTTCTGTCTGCATTAGTTACATACTGATCGTAATAAATGGCATCTTTATGATACATTTATGGCAGGTTTTTCAGTGTATGCTTTGTCAGATTGTGTGTGTGTGTGTGTGTGTGTGTGTGTGAGGGAGAGAGAGAGAGAACTGTCAAGAACTTTCTGTCCTCCGGGAAAACTAACTCCTGCTACTACCTGCAGTCACTGAAGAGTGCCTCCAACAACTTTCAAAACTGTGAATCAGTCAGCTACTGGGAGTATGACCTATAATGCCCTTCGATGTTTGTATTAGCATGAAGTGATAACACTTTTTTTTTGTATTACAATATGAGCTGAATTAAAAATTCAAAGGGTAACATTTATTGAAGACTGACCATAGCCTGTTGATCTTGAAACTTGTCACAAAGAGTACACAGAGGAACAAAGGCACTTTAGTATGATAAGGAAATATTTAGTGAGATCGGGGGTTCATCACGATTTGTCCCAGGTCCAATAAGCCCTATGTCCAATGCATGGCAACAGGTTCTTAACCTTTACCCTAATCTACTTTGAGCCCTATCCTTCTTCTAGGTCCGATACGTCAGAGGTTTCTAACCCTAACCTATTTCTAACTGTAGCCCATCTTACAGTGACGTTCAAACCCTATCTTCTTGGTCCAGTACGTCCGAGGTTCCTAACCCTAACCTATTTCTAACTGTAGCTCACCTAACTGTGACGTTCAAACCCTATCTTCTTGGTCCAGTACGTCCGAGGTTCCTAATTCTAACTGTACTTCCAATCTCTATCCTTCATATAAATCTAACCCTACTTGTGGTGCCTGTGACCTTGAACTGGGGCCATATCGAACATAGGACATATCAAACCTTAGACCTAGAACCTTGGACTTACTGAACCTGGGATTCACTGAATTTGTTATTTGCAAAACCTAAGACTCAGAATATTTGATTTATTGAGACTTACAGAATCTGTGACTTAGAACCTGAGACTTACTAAACCTTGGTAATATGGAATCTATGACATGGAACTAGGGATTTTTTTTAACCTGGGAAATGTGGAACCTATGATATGGAACTAGGGATTTTTTTAACCAGGGAAATACGGACCCGGAGACATAGAACCCGGTATTTATTAAACCTTGGAAATGTGGAACCTATGACATGGAACCTGGGACTTGCTGAACCTTGAAAATATGGAATCTATGACGTATAAACTGGGATTTGTTAAGCTTGAAAATATGTAACCATTGACATGGAACCTGGGTTTTATTAAACCTTGGAAATATGGAACCTATGACATGGAACCGGTGGGACTGACTGAATCTTTAAAATATGGAATCTATGACGTAGAACCTGGGATTTATTAGACCTTGAAAATATGGAATCTATGACATAGAACCTTGAACTTACTAAACCTTGCGAATATGGAATCTATGACATGGAACCTGGGATTTATGGAACCTGTGACAGAACATGAGACTCACTGAACTTATGACACAGAACCTGGTACTTATTGAACATGTGACATACAACCTGGGGCTTAATGAATCTGGGACTTTTTGAACCTGGGACATACCGAAGCTATGGCATAGAATCTGGGACGTTTTGAACCTGGGACACACTGAAGCTATGGCATAGAATCTGGGACGTTTTGAACCTGGGACATACGAAGCTATGACATAGAATCTGGGACTTTTTGAACCTGGGACATACCGAAGGTATGACATAAAATCTGGGACTTTTTTAACCTGGGACATACCGAAGCTATGACATAGAATCTGGGATTTTGTGAACCTGGGACATACCGAAGCAGCGAGTATGACATAGAATCTGGGACTTTTGAACCTGGGACATACCGAAGCTATGACATAGAATCTGGGATTTTGTGAACCTGGGACATACCGAAGCTATGACATAGAATCTGGGAGTTTTTGAACCTGGGACATCCTGAAGCTATGACATAGAATCTGGGACTTTTTTTTTACCTGGGACATACCGAAGCTATAACATAGAATCTGGGAGTTTTTTTAACCTGGGACATACCGAAGCTATGGCATAGAATCTGGGACTTTTTGAACCTGGGACATACCGAAGCTGTGACATAGAATCTGGGACTTTCTGAACCTGGGACATACCGAAGCTATGACATAGAATCTGGGACTTTTTGAACCTGGGACATACTGAAGCTATAACATAGAATCTGGGAGTTTTTGAACCTGGGACATAAGGAAGCTATGACATAGAATCTGGGACTTTTTGAACCTGGGACATACCGAAGCTATGACATAGAATCTGGGAGTTTTTGAACCTGGGACATACCGAAGCTGTGACATAGAGTCTGGGACTTCTTGAACCTGGGACAAACCGAAGCTATGGCATAGAATCTGGGAGTTTTTGAACCTGGGACATACCGAAGCTATGACATAGAGTCTGGGACTTCTTGAACCTGGGACAAACCGAAGCTATGGCATAGAATCTGGGAGTTTTTTAACCTGGGACATACCGAAGCTATGACATAGAGTCTGGGACTTCTTGAACCTGGGACAAACCGAAGCCATGGCATAGAATCTGGGAGTTTTTGAACCTGGGACATACCGAAGCTATGGCATAGAATCTGGGACTCACTGAACCTGGGACTCACTGAATCTGGGACTTAAACCTATGACATAGAACCTGGGACTTTCTGAACCTGGGACATATAACCTGGGACTCACTGAACTTTGGACTTAGAATCTGGGACTTAAACCTATGACATAGAACCTGGGACTTTTTGAACCTGTGATCTAGAACCTGGAACCTACTGAAGCTGGAACTTACAGAAGGAACCCAAGGCAGGTGTGTGTGTGTGTGTGTGTGTGTGGAGGAGGGGGGGGGGGTAACCTGTTAACAATAAATAAGAATGGTAGTTTCTGCGCCCATGGTGAAATTACAACATGCACCCTCCCCTCCCCCCCCCCCCCCCCCCCAAAAAAAAAAAAATGGTGCTGAGGCACTTAGAACAAAGAGTAACTTCCATGAAAAATCTTCACAGAACAAAGAGTTGGGGGAAAAAAATTGGGCGTGACCGTGACCAAAACCCCGAGCTGTATTGGCTATTCTTTTGTTATGTTCAACATTGAAGGGAGGGTCATTATTAATTTACACCGATTCGTTTCTTCAGTTGCTGTTGCTGTCGCTGATGTGTGTGTGTGTGTGTGCGTGCGTGCGTGGTGGGTAGCTGGGCAAGCTACAATTTCATTTTATTGTCCTCTCTTTGTTTTTACCCAAAAGAAATGTCCCTCGGGTATGTCTTTGTAAGTGGGATTTTCACTGTAATTGTAGAGAACAGAAGCAGTCGACATAGCCTTTGCACAGTTTAGACTGCTGCTGCATCTCTTAGTTTGAAATCTGGAGTTCTGTTTAAACTACTCTTTTCGCACACAACACACACACACACACCACACACACACACACACACACAACAGAAGATAACAATAATAACAGCAAGGCGGAGAGACAGAGACAAGTCACAGAGACAGTAACAGTCGCAAGATCAAGGTAGAAAAAAAAAACCCAATAAGTTATAAACGTGATTTTATTTTAAAAATCAGAAGTCAACAAATGCTTTGGAAAATCCAGTATCACAAATACGCATTCTACACAGACAACAACTGTAGCTGGTCTACGGACCAACTGACAACAGTCCACCATCTTGTCTTTGGGGAGGCCGGTCTTTCCATCCTGCTACTGCACTATCCACCATTCGGTACAAACTGCGTGCGACAGCCATGACTCTTTAATACGCCAACTCGATAGCAGGTTTGGGGCTGTTGACAGACCACTACTTAGACCTGTGGCCTCTTGCACAGAGCACAACGCCGGCGCACTGTTCGTGTGATAGAATTATGTCACTTACACAGAGTATTAAGCGGTCGTTTGTCACATTAAGGTCAAGCCATAGGCTTATAGATGTTTTTTTGTCTTTCTTTTGTCTTTATTTGAAAACAAGCAAATATTTCATCAGGTAACGTAACCTCTAATGGAGGTCAGACAGAAATGTAGGAGTTAGCATTGCTTCTTCTTCTTCTTTATTCTTTCTTCTGTCTAAATTTAAAGAGCATTCCTTCTCAGAGACATATCCCATACGCTATTCATTCTGGCTACCAATGACACAGCCACACCTCTGTCCGGCAGTCGCAGACCAAATAGTGAAAGTTATTTTGTAGGATTAATTTCAAGAATAAGAGACCTGTCATTGTTGGATCAGTTTACAGACTCCAGACTCAGATGAAAATGTATGTTTGTCTATTTGCAGAGACATTTCTAACATTGTTTTGGCCAATAGGAAGGCAATATTATGGATTGGTGGAGACTTTAATTTACCAGATATTGATTGGGGTGAGATGCCATACTTGGTAATCAATACAGTAAAATATTAATACTCAGTTTTTTGATGCCACCAAAGACCTTGGATTAGTACAGTCAGTTGAATCACCAACTCGTGGTAAGGCATTCCTGGATTTATTTTTTACCAATTGTCCAGGCGCTTTAGGCAATCAGGAATTAATTGCAGGCCTGGGTGATCATGACATAGTTCTCTTAGAGAGTAACTTTCAAACCCTTTCGAAGAAAACCCCTAAACGTACCATCAGACTCTGGAACCAAGCAGATTTACCAAAATTGCGCAGGGATACTCATAATTTCATCGTCTTTTTTTGAGGTCCCATAGTGTTAAAGATAATGTCAGTGATCTTTGGATAGTGTATAAAAAACTAACTTGGAATATATTATGGATGACAACATACCTACTAAAATAACTTCAAGCAAGAACCACCAGCCATGGGATTACTACTAAAACTAAACGTTTGTTGAGAAGGAAACATCGTTTCTTTAAGAAATTGAAACTACATCCTAATTCAGAAAGATTACTGGTTAGGTATAACATATTAAGAGAAGGTGTCAGAGAGAATGTAGACTTGCTCACTCCAATTATGTTAATTCTATGATTTCGGAAGGTGATCATCAAAACAAGAAATTATGGTCTTACATAAGGAGTAAGAGACAGGACAACATTGGGATTCCAGACCTGAGAAAACAACCAGAATAACCTAATACAGGACCCTGAAGGGAAAGTAAACTTACTAAACAAGCAGTTTTGTTCAGTTTTCTCAAATCCCAAACCTTTAATTAGCGTTGGACTAAAGGATGATGATAAACTCCCTGAAATGCAAAACATCAAAGTAAACAAAGCAGGAGTATTTAAGTTACTGACCAATATCAATGAAAACAAAGCTACTGGTCCTGATGGCGTTCCTGGCAAGCTCTTAAAATTATGTGCCAATGAATTGAGTGAGGTATACCAATTACTTTACCAAGCTTCACTGGACCAGGGAGTAATACCTGATGAGTGGCGAGATGCGAGCATTGTTCCCTTATTTAAAAAGGGTGACAAAACAAAAGCAGAGAATTATAGACCTGTATCTCTTACATCCATATCAGCTAAATTACTTGAACATATAATATATAGTAGCATAATGGACCTTTTGACAAATATGATTTCTTAAATAACGCCCAGCATGGTTTTAGACAGCGAAGGAGTTGTGGAACTCAACTTATAACAACTCTCAATGATTTTAGTAACTGTCTTAACAACAGACAGCAAATAGATGCAATTTTATTAGATTTTTCTAAGCCTTTGATAAGGTGACCATGAGGGCCTGCTGCTTAAATTAGAACACATTGGCATGGCGGTTCTTGCTATAAATGGGCTAGATCATTCCTCGTTGGGAAGACGCAGAAAGTTGTTGTGGAAGGGTCGTCATCCCATTGTAAACCAGTCTTGTCGGGTGTACCACAGGGAACTGTTCTGGGGCCCTTGTTTTTCTTAATTTATATAAATGACATAGTAGAAATCTCTCTCCTGGAACTACTATAAGGCTTTTTGCAGATGACAGTTTAGTATATAGAACAATCAGAAGCAAGAATGATACACGCATTCTACAAGAAGATCTAAACGCTTTACAAGAGTGGGAAAGAACTTGGAAAATGGAATTTCATCCTCAAAAGTGCCAAGTGTTGCGTATATGTAAACAAACGCTCACTAATTAGATCAGATATTCTATCCATAATACTATTCTTAAAGAAAACTAATGCTGAAAAATATTTAGGCGTGATTATAGATAGTCGTCTCAAATGGAAAGAACATTACAATTTAGTATGTAAGAAAGCAAATAACAGCTTAGCTTTCTTACACAGGAATATCAATGACTGCCCCCAAAAGGTTAAGACGACTGCTACAAAACACTGGTTAGACCAGTACTGGAATATGGTTGCTCAGTTTGGGATCCTTACCATCTAAAGGACATTGATAACCTTGAAAAGATTCAGAAGAGAGCAGCAACGGTTCGTAACAGGGAACCACATCAGAGAAAAGGGGAATACTAGGAAGAACATGAGGAAATTAGAATGGAAACCCTTAGAAGAGAGAAGAGCTTTTATTAAACTTAACACCTTTTTCAAAGGCAGAGCTAAAGTAATTGATATTCCAATGGAACAACTAGTATTGAATAAAAGTAGCACCAGGAGTGGCGGTACCTGCATCAAATATTGACAGCCACTTACTTCTTTTTATCCCAGTTCTGTACGGCTGTGGAACTCACTGCCGGGTGCCATCAAGATTGCCATAAATGCAATCTCATTCAAAAAACAAATTGATTCGACAGTTTTGAGATCTGCATATTGACGATTTTTTATTTTTACTTCCCTGATATTTTACTATTACCTGGGCCTGAATTGGCCATGTTTATCTTCTTGAATATCGAGTGCGACCCCTTGTTGCTAAATTTGCTCCAGGGGCCAACAGTCTGAGTCGCACTGTTTTATGTTATTTTATTTTACATTTTAACATGCGCGCTGGTGACCTACTCGTTTTTGAGTGAACAGTATTTTAGGAAGAAGAAGAAGAAGTGCCAGCAGTCCTTGCGAAGCTGTCAACATCAGGTCGCCATGAGGACATCCACTGTGGTAACACTGCATTACTGCGGATCGGCCGGGCCACCCCAGTATAGCGTTCAGTAGTTTGTGCTTGTACTGTTCATTCAAGTACGCAGGACACCACTAACAATCCAGTGTGCTGTTATAAGAGAGAGAGAGAGAGAGAGAGAGAGAGGGGGGGGGGGGGGGGGGGGGCTCCAAAACGCCTGTGCGTTGAAAAAGATAGACGATGGAACAGGACGGAGGAGACTGGGCAGAATAAGCTGCCGAGTCCTCGGACACCGAGGAGTATGGACTGCTTGTCTCACAACCACAATACGGGCCGTCTAGCATCGTTGGTTTCTTGTCGACTACTGGCACTGGCATCGACCTGGATGTTGCTATGTAGGGTGTGTGTGTGTGTGAAGGGAATGGGGGGGGGGGGGGATGTTAAAGGGGGTGGGTAAGAGCAACGAGTGCATACATCCAAAGATGTAAAAGGGACAGGATTAGTGCATTCACGTTTTGCGAGTCGGATTTTTTCCATTGCGTACTTTAAAGTCATTCACGAATTTTTGTTCATTTCATTGGGTCTACATCTGCCTCCTGTTGACGGCTTGGTGTCTGTTCAACACACAATGCAGCTGATAGTGACAAATTGTTAAGTCTGAAGCACACACACACACACGGTGGTTAGTGCGCTGGGAAATGCTACATGCAGGCGGTAGGACGCCCTCGCTGAACAGCGGAAAACAAGAAGCTAGCTTGTATGATTACCTGAGAGGGCAGCTCGGCCAGTTGAACAGTTCCTCGCCCCAAGTGCAAGCAAACAGGACTCCGACAAAGGCGAATAGTAGTAAAGCAAGGAAAGATACCAATCCTCTTCCCCTGCATCCTTGGTATAGTAACTGAGAGAGAGCATGGAACATGAAAAAAAGACCAGCACACTATGTAAGTGACATAACTCTGTGTTGTGAACATTCAGTCACCTGCTTGATCATGACGGCCACAAGATCTTCGTGATCGTAACAAAGTGACCACCCTTCCCTCTTCTGATTACACGCACTCCACTTGAATGACGCCACCATTTTCTTCCTGTCATGAGTTCCACACCTGTTGTTTTGCAAGACGTAGGCATCAAAATGGTCAAGAAAACGGAGCAAGCATACACGTACACACACACACCAACATATGAAGCATCTAGAGTAGACTATTCTGCACATGCATGTCTAATTGATTACGTTTCTCAGTGTTTAGCGAAAAAAATACTATGGCTTTCAACCCCTGAGAATCAGTCTAACTGCAATTAAAAGAAACGTCTTCAAGACTAGTTTTGTCAGCGAATCTGAAGTCGGTAGAAATCCAAAAAGGGGAAAAGGAGACGATGAGTTCTGGATGAGTAATGGAGTGTTCCGCTAGACTGCCATTTAGATTTGGTAAGTAAGAGAGCCACAGAAAAAATCAAAATGAAAGAATGGGATAATTTGTTTTTCGTGGAGTGAGGACCCCCCTCCCCCCTCTCTCTCTCTTTCTCTTCCTTCTACCTCATTACCCCCCTCTCTCTTACACATACAGAAGAGAGAGAGAGAGAGAGAGAGAGAGAGAGAGAGAGACAGAGAGATACAGAGAGAGCGAGAGAGAAAGAAGGAGAGAGAGAGAGAGGGGGGGGGGGGGGGGGGGAGTCATAGGGCGTAGCTGGTTCTCCGAATCAGCGATATCTACAATCGTCTTTACTGAATATTGTGGATACATACATACATACATATATATATATATATATATATATATATATATATATATTATATATATATATATATATATATATATTATGTGTGGTGTGTGTGTGTGTGTGTGTGTGTGCGTGTGTGTGGTGTGAGTGTGTGTGTGTGTGTGTGTGTGTGTGTGTGTGTGTGTGTGAGAGAGAGAGAGAGAGAGAGAGAGAGGAGAGAGAGAGGAGAGAGAGGAGAGGTGAGTGAGCTTGCTCTAACACAACTCTCATCACTATAAAAAGGTGTGCGACCTGAACACAACATGCTTTAAAGTTTAATCTGGTACAGTTGAGAGAGAGTGAGAGAGATGAGAGAGAGAGAGAGAGAGAGAGAGAGAGAGAGAGAGAGAGAGAGAGAGAGTCTGTCTGCGCCCAGTTGAATATTTTGCCTACTTTTCCTTGTTGGAACTGTATATGAAGCGACTAGTCATGAAATGAAAGCATCAAATTAACTTCAAATTCAAGAATCCGATAACTGTAATACGATGTTAGAGTGAAGCAAAAAACGCGAAAGATGAAGTTGTCAATTTTCAAACTCTTTGATTATACACTTTGTTTCCAGTTAATTTTCTGATGAGTTTTCATGTATTTATCAACCACCAAGCCCATGAGATAGAATCTCTCTCTCTCTCTCTCTCTCTCTCTCTCTCTCTCTCTCTCTCGCTCTCTCTCTCTATATATATATATATATATATATATATATATATTTCTTTTTTTTGGTAACTATAAAAAAAAATCCGTCCATTCCAGAGCACGTGACGATCCGCTTGTGGATGGAGAAAAACGCAATAATAGAAGTGGCAACCACGTCTGCATTGTCGAAAGTTTACCATGTGTATATTCCTCTTGGCACTGCCTTTTGAAGGAGAGACAGCAGACTGGTTTTCAACTGGTGTTAATGATGATTTTCCCCTCACACTCTTTATCGTTAACAAGAAAGCGTGTATAGCAAGGAATACACTAACTTATGACTTACATGACACCATCATTCCTACTGGTCATACACATGTTTGAATAACATACAAAAACATCCAACAGCACTTTTATCAAATACTCTCCTTTATGATATTCCATCAATTAAAAAAAAAAGACCCGAACAAAATAACAAAACCCTCCTTCACTTATTTTGACTCAAATATAAGCCAACCCCCGCTTCCCCCCCCCCCCCCCCCCTTTCACCACCATTTTTGAATCTATAGAACGTTTGTAGTTTTATTCATGAAGGAACCAATAGGCCAAAGAAATTGTGAGCCAGTTTTATATTGTGTCACTATCAGATGTGAATTAGTTTTTATTCTTTTGTTCCAGAACCAATGAGAATGCACTGCTGTTCTCACTTCACAAATGAAAGCGATTTATCAAAGTACCAAAGAAAAGTCTTCATTACGTTGACTCACGAGGGCATTTCAATCAGGAAATCAGCTAAAGGACTAACAAAACAACACAACGGAAAGAAGTGAAGTGCACCACTAGTCACATCCATCATTACAGTGCACCATTTGACAAAAGATTAAAAGATATGAAACAAAGAATGACGGAAGAGGTGATATAGATATATGTATATAAACAACATCACCAGTAACAACCCATTGCAGGACATGACTGCATGACTAGTATCACCAGAGTAACAGACACACCGCCAGTAGACCTCAGCTGTCGACAGGCGCAGTGCAGCAGACTTCAAACTACGGGCTATTCCAACAGGTCAGAATATTGCACGCGCGCGCACGCGATTGCACGCACGCACGCACACGCACACGCACACACACACGCACAACACACACACACACGCACACACAACACACACACACACAGACACACATACACACACACGCGCGCGCGCGCGCGCGCGAGCGCACACACACACACACACACACACACACAACACACACACACAGAGTATGACGATGGACAACTGTCTGTCGACATCTCATCAGGACAATCTGTCTCGCAAGACAACTACCGGTAGCTGTCTCTTCCGACCAGGACAAGTACAAGAGAAAATGTGCGTGTGTGTGTGTGTGTGTGTGTGTGTGTGTGTGTGTGTGTGTGTGTGTGTGTGTGTGTGTGTGTGTGTGAGAGAGAGAGAGAGAGAGAGAGAGAGAGAGAGAGAGAGAGAGAGACAGAGAGAGAGAGAGAGAGAGAGGTCAGTGTGTGTGTGTGTGTGTGTGTGTGTGTGTGTGTGTGTGTGTGTGTGTGTGTGTGTGTGTGTGAGTGCGCGCGCGCGCGCACGTTTAAGATTGAATGCGTACATGAATTTTTGTGGGAAGAGAGCGTGCATGCGAGCGAGCCTGGTCGTGTGTGAGTATCTGCGCAACCGCACTTGTACCTGCTCACATGCATGTGGATATGTGTGCGTGCGTGCGTGCGTGCATGCGTGCGAGCATGCGTGCGCCGCGCGCGCGCGCGTGTGTGTGTGCGTGTATGTCATATATATCATATGAACGGCCATACTGTATTGTGTTTTTTTAGACAGCTGGAGGAGTTTGTCTATTCCCAGTCTCACTTATGCCAAACGCGCACATCACTGATAAAAAGATGTTATAAAAACTCTGTGAACGGATTCCACTACAACAAGAATCAGTAGCCGTTTGATATTGAGAGTTTGTAGATGTGTGTTGCTATTCGCAATGGACGTGCTTTAAGTTCTTATCACAGAGTCAGGAGTGGAGGGGGATAAGTAATTTCGCCTTTTGCTAGTTGAGCATGTTGAAGTTATTCACCACTTCTTACGATCTGACTGGCTATGTGCATGTCTGCCTCGTGTTCCCGGGTTGCCTGTCGGCCACACTTCGCTGCTGATGGTCTCCAGCTGTCAAGCGTGAAGCACACACACACGATGGATCTCGGCAGGCAAAGGCTACGTGCAGGCAGTCCGCCGCCCTCCCCGAACAGCGGGCAACAGCATGCCAGATTATGTGGTTACAAGAGAGGGCAGCTCAGACAACTGAATCATTCTCTCGTGGTGCGCGGTGACTATTATTCGGCAGTTGCGATCGAACGACACTCCAGCAAAGGTGAACAGTGCGGAGGCGGGGGGTGGGGGTGGGGGACTTTTCCCTGTTGACTGATGTTTTAATTTAGTTCTTCTTCTTTCTTTATACCATCATACTGCTGGCAAAAGATTAAGCTGTTGACAAATATTCTTAAAGATTATCATATTCATGATAGTTGATTTGTCTGCGGGCGCACGAATTTTCTTTCTTTCAAACGAACAATGTTACACCGCCGTCGTGAAGAAAGTTAATCTTGTCCCTAACACCATCGTAGCCAGCTGCGACAGTGTCGAAATCAATACAGTATTGTTCTACATTTTTTGGCCATGTGCAAAAATAGAAAGGCAGCAGACCATGTTTTGTTCAGACTTGTTCATTGAAGAGACGTATCATAAAAGAAAGAGCTTCAAGCTTTAAATCCCAGTCATTTATTGAAGATTTGAGCGCATAAGTCTTACCCTGGAGTTCTTACGTCTGTTTTCCCTTTCCGTAAAGCAAATACAATAAATACGTGATGAAAACAAGGACTTGATTTTCGGTGGCAGGTGATGTGCGCGTTTGGCTTCAGATCTGTGTACCTTGACTCCCAACTGGTCGCCCTGAAGCGTTATGCCAACATGGTGTTTCCATGGGTCTGGAATGACTGTTCCAGTGCGTAGTCCTTGACGCATTAATGCCTGTGGCTACCACAGAGTGGGGAAAAACAGAATGCCTGCCTTCACCTTGGCATAAACTGTGGCATTGAGCGTGACACGCCATTCTGTATATTGTTTGGCCTACACACACAGACAGACAGACAGACAGACAGACAGACAGACACACACACACACACACACACACACACACACACACACACACACACACACACACACACACACACACTCACTCACGTAATCGCTTGTGCGTACATGCATATGTATGCATAAAACTTGCACACACACAACACACACACACACACACACACACACACACACACACACACACACACCACGCACGCACGCACGCACGCACGCACGCACGCACCACCACACACACACACACACACACACCACACACACACACACACACACACAAACACACACGCATGCACGCACGCACGCATGCACACACACACAAATACATACACACATGCGCATGCACAGCAGTACACACATAGTGTGTAAAATCTGGGTTTTTCCCTACGAGCGAGAGAGAGAGAGAGAGAGAGAGAGAGAGAGAGAGAGAGAGAGAGAGAGAGAGAGAGAGAGAGAGAGAGAGAGAGACTCTGATTACTAGAAAAGAAGTAAGAAGTAAGACAAGAAACCATCACAGCACGATCGTCACGAACACCAGCAAGTCAAAAGATGAAGTAGTAAGTCTAACATCAGTAACAACTAACATCAGTAACAAACAGTTCATCGGCTTGCAGTCGGGGTGGAACACACCCACAGAAAAATGCTTGCATAATTATCACATGAAAAGTCAAAAGAAACGACAAAGAAACATCAAGAGTATGAGAAAGAGACCACTTCACATTTTGCTTACATAAAAGAAGTGTTGCTTTGAGAAGAAAAAGTGACAAAGATTTGTCTCGCAGCTGCTAGCCAACTGAGAACAGAAGACCTTGCATCTACCAAGCCTACAGTCCAACAGCAGAGGGCCTCGATAAAGAGAGAGAGAGAAAAAAAGTTTTTAACAAATTCCCTCAGCGGGGAAGTGGACAAAGTCTCACCCAAATAAAGTATAGTACGCACGAGTTCGATGTTGGCCACTATTACATGGATTAAAGAGGAATCATTGTAAGTTGCATTGATCATAACATTGGTGTCTGGAAGCCTTCGTACTCCACCATACTCCTTCCAGATCCATACAGCCAGTGTATTGGCAGGGCCCTGGGAAACTTTCCTTGTCAAACACCATGTAATAACATCCCTCCAGTCCGGCTGGTACCATCTTCCGGACAAAAAAAAAGATAACCGACCACGTCGACTGATCGGGCATTACCACGCTATCGTCCTTGACCCGTGCGGATCGACCAATCAAAAGCTACCTTGCCATCAGCCCATCAGATGTTGCCAGAGTTGCAGCAGTGATGACCCAGGCTGATGTACTATATCCGCATGATGCGCCATGCGGGCTTCTTCTCTTCGCACAAGGTGTGCTGGTACAAGTGGAAAACCTGAAACACAGCACGTACACAGTCTGGATTTTTCGTCCGTCTTTTGAAGGTTAAATGTGCACTTAAACCGAGACGGTTTTGATACAATCAATAAGCAGTAACAGCTTACAGTCCAGTTCACATGTAACAAGAAATTAGACATCTAAACTTCAGGGGTTGTCTTTGAGATCTAGAAAAAAACAAAACCACCACTACCACAGCCACCACCACCAACTCCAATATCAATATGTAAGTGTATTGTTATAGATAGATCTCATGGATTTTTATGCTGTGCCCTAGAATAACGTCGTTCTCACATCGTTCATTTCACCTCACCAACGCCCTCTCCCACTACTCGCTTCCGCTCCTTATACACCCACATGCAGGCTGCTATGTTTAGGTCGCAGCGTCAACCAGCGGTCCACGGAAATGTATCAATATTAGGTCGTCCTGAGGACACCCACCGGAGAAGTCACTGCACTGCGTGTCATTCACCAACAGGGGAACTGACCACAAAATTCAAAATGGACTTGTCAACAATGAGGACAGTTTGAAGACTGGTCAGATTGGACATTTATCTGCATTCGTTCTGTCACTGGTTTTGACACTTCGTTTCAATGCTGAAAGCAGAGACTATGTAATAACTTCAAACAGAATTGCTCTATGGATGTACACAGGCAAGACGAATGCGTCCTTGGCTCTAATGTTTATATTTTGGATGACCAAATACATTTGAACAACACAAACAGATAGAACAGGCATACTCAGCTGAAGTGCAGATTTAGTTCAGCACCCATCTTTGAGTCTTGGCCCTGATTAGAGTGAAGAAAGAGTGAGACACTGCACTCATTGCATATAATGCGGTGCACAGGTCTTGTCGAATGCAAAATGGATTCGCGGAATTAGGCCAAATCAGTTATGAATGACATGTCATCTACATTGAAAACAGAGGACAAACATACACGTCTGATATAAATGTTTTATCAGTATACAAAGCAAAGACTGTCAGAGATAAGGTTTCAATTTTCACCCTTACAAACATACTGGAAAATAATGGTTTATGGCCCTTACTCTTTAAGCTGGAAATGGCTGGAAGAATCTTAGTGTTAATAATGTGACCCACTTAATTCTGCTGGCTTGCGAAGTATTAATGTTAAAAATTACCACAGATACACACTTACACATGCAAACTCTCTCTCTCTCCCCTCTCTCTCTCTCTCTCTCTCTCTCTCTCTCTCTCTCTCTCTCTCTCTCTCTCTGTCTGTGTGTGTGTGTGTGCGATACTTAAGGCCCATTTTTACATAAATTCGCGATGTTTGTACACATGGGTAATGATAAATCCGGAAAAAGTAAAGTTGCACATTCATAAAAGAAGATCCATTTTCATTTATAGAAAAATGATTTCATAAAGGACATTAAGTTATGAATAGTGCTAAAAATGAAATGAAGTTTAAATCAGGAATAGTGACAAATATGTGGAATTCACCTATATAAATACGTTGTCGTTTGATTTTCTGCATGTTTATGCTTTAGAGATGAGAGCTGACAGGACAGAGCTGGAAGATTCTCCGTCTCAGGAATGTGGACCGTACCCTCTCGTTACCCTAAATTCATAAAATATGATTTGAAAAGAAAAAAAAGAAGAAAAAAACAACAACAACAAACAGACAGAAACAAAACAGAACAAAACAAAACAACCTTCATGAATAAACTGCGCCGTAGTGTGGAGCAATATAGTTAATTTCTCTCGTCCTCCATCCATAAAAGAATGACATTCTGCCGTGTATACATAGAGAGGGAGGTTATCCATTCGCAGGTCCGTTCACATGCTAATCTAGGAAAGGGAAACATCCCGATTCATAAGCCTGCTTCGTACACCAAGGGCTGCAAGAGGGCTCGAATCTGACTTTGACTGAGAACCTAGAGTTGTTACTACTCGATCGTCGCACCCATCGTCTGGCACCTGCTGACAGACATAAAAGCACGTTGGCAGACTAAGTTACTGACTACGGGGCCTCGTCAGTGCCGTAGTAGGTAAGATAGATGGCAGGGAACTCGTTGCAAGGTCCTAGGTTTGATTCTCACCTGAAATATCCAGGTTGGATCTGGAGTTAACATGTGTACAGACTCTACCCCCTCCGTTTCTTTTGGGTGTGACTTTACACTAAAGTCAAGTGCATGAACGAATGCATTCAACAAAACAAACGAACAAACCTGGAAGGACGTTAAATTGGGCATTTCACCATTCGGAGAAGAGACGGTCACTGTACATCGGTGGGATAGATGACACTAAGATAAAACACATGGACACTGGTGTCGTGCTTTGATATCATCCCCGGAGACGAAATGTGGCCATCTCAATCATGGGGTTAAAAACGGACGCATACGTACAATATCTCAACAGTGGTGAATCTCGGAGTTCTAGACGGGGAACGAAGAAAGAAATGTGACTGGCTGAATGAACGAATAACTCTACTGACTGACTGACTGACTGACTGACCGACCGACCTACCTGACTTACTGACCTGACTGACGGAAGTGGAGTCAACCGCTGGCGTCGGGGTAGAGCAGATCATCGGGGCTGGTGCCCGGAGACGTCCTGATGCTGCTCTCCCCTTCCTCTAGGACCTCGGCGGCGTGCATGTGGCGGTGCGACAGCGGGTGGGGGAGGGGGTGGGGGTCCAGGGAAAAGGATGACAGGCCGGCCAGCTCGGAGGAGGAGGCCCTGGAGTGGGCGGTCTCGTAGACGCTGAGGCTGTGCGACAGGTCGGCGTCCGGGCTGGGGCCGTAGGGATCCAGGTCCAGGTCACCGCTGGCCACGCTGCGGGCGGCCTCCAGGTCCGGCCTGGGAGGCAGGCAGTCGGTGGAGGGCGAGGACCTCATGAGATTGGTGTCGGACAGGCTCAGGATGCTGGCGTCGTCCGACAGAGACACGCCTCCGGCTGACGTGGAGTTGCCGTCGCCCCCCGGCCGCCCGGAGGACCCCCCGCAGCCTTCGCCCTCGTCGATCTCGGAGGGGGAGGTGTCGGTGGCCGGGGCAGCGGGTGACCCGGGGAGGGCAGGGGCTGGAGGGGGCGGGGCAGACCCCGGGGCAGCAGGGATGGAGGGGAGGGAGGGGGCGGGGGCAGTCCCCTCAGGATCTGGTTGGCAAAGCTGTCGGTGAAGTCAACCCGGCCCGTCATGGCGTCGTCTTCATCGTCCTCGTCGTCCTCGCCCAGCCCCTCGTCGTCTCCCGAACGGAAGGGGGAGTCGGGCGTGTGGCTGCGGCCCTGGCTGTCCATGTCGTCGTCGGTGAGCATGGTGGTGGCGGTCGTAGCGGTAGTAGCGGCAGTGGCGGTGGCGGCCGTGGAGTTGTTGTTGAGGAAGGCGGGCGCCTTGCCCTGCCCGTGCATCACCCAGGCTGCAGGCTCCTGACCCAGAGCCAGCCCGACCGGAGAGTTGCCGTTGGAGTGTCGCCCCGCGCCCTCTCCGCCCTGCGTCAGCAGCACGTTGGCGTTGGTGGAGACGGGGGTGGCGGAGCTCCTCGTGGATGCCGCAGGGCGGGGAAGGCATGGCGGCGGCAGAGGCGATGACAGGCTGGGCTCTGGAGGACGGGTGCTGGAACAAGGGCAGCACCTTGTGGGGCCTGGACCACTCGGGGAAGGAGTGTTGCTGGGGGATGGTGTCCAGAGTGTGCACGGGGCCCACCCTAGGGTACAGCGGCGTGGGGGCGCTGCACTGCCGCATGGTGACGTGCTCTTTGCCGTGGGTCAAACCGGGCTGCACGTCTTTTGGCAGTGGCTTCTGTTTCTGCAGACCCGTCTTCTGCTGGCCGGGTGTGGGCGCCGGCTGGGTCGACGGCTTGGTCTGCGGAGGCTGGGAACGGCGCTGCTGGTTGTTCAACTGGCTAACGGCAGGGTCAGTCTGGGACTCCAGCCGACTAGCGGACTGAACCGGCGTGTCTGCAGTCTGCGGAGTGCGGCTCTGCGCGTCCTTGTGGTTGGAGGACTGGCTCCGCGACGTCTGCAGGCCGCCCGTCTGACCGAAGCTGGTGAGGTTGTTGTTGAAGACGCTGTGCGGGTCGTTGGTGGAGTAGCTGTGGTGGCGGTGGCCGCACCCTCCCTCCCTGCAAGCCGCCAGCAGGAGCTGCTGGGTGTCGTCGTTGTCGTCGGCCACGTTGGGCTCCCGGCGCAGGAAGGAGCGTTTCTTGGAGGGGCAGCAGGTGGGCGAGTCAAAGAGCGCGGGGCTGGACCTCTGCATGGGAGACTGCTTGTGCTGCTGCTGACCCGACTGCCCCAGACCCGCACTGCCCTTCTCCCCTGCTGGACAGCAACACATGAGCGTGAGCAACTTGCGGCTTTTTACATCACGTTAAACCCATGGGTACATCAAATCTTTGAAAAAAAAGATTTAAGTACTGTATCTGCCAAACATGAACCATCCAAAATCAAGACAAAACACGACGCATTTCGACCTCTCAGGTCTTCTTCAGGCAAGATAAACAACACTCAGGAAAACGAAAATGAAGAACGAGCAATCACTTGTTTCATCAAATTTGGCGCAAGATGAGTACATCATACAAGACATCACACATTCCGTACAGGACAACGCAAAAAATGGTGTGATAAGATGAAAGTGTGAGAACGTACGGAAAGCTACAGCAATGGGACCGCCTACTAAACTGAGTTCAGTGGACAGAGGACCGACCGAGATAACGAAAGAGACAAAATTACTGATGTTTCGGCGTAAACTTTGGTTTAGGGGGGGGATACCAGAAAAGACTCTTTCCCTTAAAAGTGCTAACACCCGACTTGTCGGAGGTAAAGCGTTAACTAGCGACTGCTGACACCCTGAATATTGTTGGAGTTGGAAACCCCAGATATTAGTTTAAATGGGGTGGGGTGGGGGGAGGGGAGGGGGAGATAAAAACCAGTAAACTTGGTTGTTGGAAACCCCTGCATAATACGTAAAGCACCCTCACCCCTCTCCCACCCCATGGGGCATACCGTCACATCAACTCGTCGAGTGAAGAACATCACAAGTCAAATCTTCTAATGAACACAGGAGGTAAAAAACGTAATGGGGCAAATGACAACAAATGGGGGTGACCAATGTCCTGGAATACAGAATGATGACAAATGAGGAGAGCAATGTCAGGTACGAATCGACAAGTGGGATAAATCATGTCGTCAACGAATGCGGTGAACGACATCATGAGACAAAGCATGACATCAGCACACCGGGTGAACGACATCATGAGACAAAGCATGACATCAGCACACCGGGTGGACGACGTCATGGGGCAAAACATGACATCAGCACACCGGGTGAACGACGTCATGGGCAAAGCATGACATCAGCACACCGGGTGAACAACGTCATGGGGCAAAGCATGACATCAGCACACCGGGTGAACAATGTCATGGGGCAAAGCATAAATCAACACCTGGGGTGAATATCATAGGGCAAAAAGCACGACAGCAACATAAGGGATGGGCAGCGTTATGGGCAGAGGATGACGTTAACTAACGGGGTGAACGATGTCATGGGGCAAAACATAGCCAGTGGATGTGTCATAAATCACGTAATGACGTCACAGCATGACGAGCACCTACGTGTCGGATCATGAATAACAGAAAAAGAAAAACATGGAAGAGAGTGTACGTAACCTTTGTTTTAAAGGTTAAAGCAACGCAATACTCGTCATGGAATTTTGATCAATATTTGCTCACATGACTGAGCGACACATTTGATATGCTCCTGATAGCTGTCACAGCGAGAATCTTGCTTTTTTTTAATTTTTTTTTTTTTACTTCAAAATACCTTGAACTAATACCAAACGCAGATAAGAATAATCACATGTCAACGTAATCCCTGCAATTGGAACATACCTGCCTTCTGAACCAAATGGTTTGCTTGACTGCACAAGCAGACGAAGAAGACAAAGAATGAAGCGGAGGAATGCATGAATGATGGGGGAAAAAAGAATGAATAATGAACAAGGAGAGCCTCTGCAACAGCCGCAACAACGACATCAAAAACAAAACGAAACAACATGAACGCACACAAAATGTACACAAAAGCAACCGAGAAGCAGAACACCCACAAGCCCGAATATCTCCAGGCAATCGCGTCAACAAACCACTGATCACTACAGCAAAAACAAAACGAAACAAACGAACACACACACACACACACACACACACACGCGCGCGCGCGCGCGCGCGCGCGCACAGAGAGAGAGAGAGAGAGAGAGAGAGAGAGAGAGAGAGAGACTCAAAGACTCAAAAATTTTATTCAGATAAAGGCCTAGGCCCCTTACTGAAGGGGGGGGGTGATGTGTGTGTGTGTGTGTGTGTGTGTGTGTGTGTGTGTGAGAGAGAGAGAGAGAGAGAGAGAGAGAGAGAGAGAGAGAGAGAGAGAGAGAGAGAGAGAGAGAGAGCAAAACAGTAAAAACGTCTCTTCCGTTTTGCCCATGGAGAAAAGTAGAAAGAAACTCGTGGAGAGCGTGGCAGCAGAGAGTCCTCAGAAGAGAAGCCCCCTTCAAGCAAGTGTTTTGAGAAAAGCATGTAATGAAAAGGAAAAGTGCCTATGCACTGTCATGCAACTGTGTGCTTCCGAACCTGTTCTCCCCCCCCCCCCCCCCCAGTTCTCTCCTTGCTCCCACCGCCACCTCCCCACTCCCCCCCCCCCCCCACACACACACATACAACACAAAAAGAACGCACATACAGTGTTTAACGTATTCATTCAGTTAGTGTTTGACTTACTCTTTCTCGACCCCGTGTTTAGATTCCACTGGGCACAGTTTGGCACATCAATATATAGAAAACGTTTCCAAAACTAAGTTTTGAAATCTTTATTTGTAAGAAAGAAAGAAAGAACGAAAAGGGGGGAGGGGGGGGGGGGGGGGGGGGAAGGAGGGAAGGGGAGTGTCTTTAAAGGGAGCGGCGGGGGCTGGGACCTTTATCTTGAGGTAAATCTAGTATAAACATGGAGAAAAGTATTTCGGAAAACGATTCCGGTTCAAACACAAAATAAGGACGGTTTCCAATGCAGGTAAGCTATTTCTATGTACGTCGGTTGTTATTATAGTCGTTATTTTGTTTGTTTGTTTGTTTGTATGTTTGACGCTCTTGTTTGTCTCACCTGTAAAAAATCTAACAGGCTGGAACTTGCTGCTTTTGTATAGTCTTTTTTTTTTTTTTCTTCTTCTTCTTCTTTTTTTTTATACGTTCTACTCATTTTCTTTGGGGGCCGGTATACTTTAGTTGATAGAGCGCCGGACTCGTAATTATGGTGATTCTAGGTTTGCAGGTTCAAATCTTCACCGGTAGTTTCGGTACAGTCCTTCAAATGGGACTATAAACCGAAGTTCCGTGCGTGGAACACATCTTGCTGACACGAAAAATCCCATCACCACCTTTCAGAAGAGAAAGCCAGTTTGGTCAATAGTATGCTTGACACGTTACACGTGGCATGAATTCTGCTTGACAATTCGAGAGAATGAAGGGGAACACTGGCTGACCGACTGATGTGGACTGAATGACGCGGGAAAGGACTGAATGACGCGGGAAAGGACTGAATGACGCGGGAAAGGACTGAATGACGCGGGAAAGGACTGAATGACGCGGGAAAGGACTGAATGTAGCGACACCATGCACCTCTTTAGTCGGCTCTGTCTAGGTAGGCATCCTGTCGTGTAAATGATAGCGTGGATTGTAAAGTGCCTGAAGCTTGGTCTCATGATATTGACATTAATAAAAATGCAATAATGGTGATGACGATGATGATGATGATGATGATGATAAAAATACTAGAGATAATAATGAACAAGAAAAATCGTTTGACAGTAAAGGAAGCAGACTTTTTGTTGTTTAATTCCGATTCCTCCCTCCCCCATCGCCTCCCTCCTCCCTCTTCACCTCAACCTTTGTTACTAAACCCTAATTCAAGCCTTCAAACGTGTCTGTTGTTATGGCGGGTGGTCTCTGTTGTTCACTTGTGACTCTAGATCATGTTTAATTGACACAGAGATCAGCAGACAGGGAATACAGATTACGTTAAACTGACAGACAGATCAGCAGACAGAGAATACAGATTACGTTAAACTGACAGACAGATCAGCAGACAGAGAATACAGATCACATTAAACTGACAGACAGATCAGCAGACAGGGAATACATATCACGTTCAACTGACAGATCAGCAGACAGAGAATACAGATCACGTTCAACTGACAGATCAGCAGACAGGGAATACAGATCACGTTCAACTGACAGACAGATCAGCAGACAGGGAATACAGATCACGTTCAATTGACAGACAGATCAGCAGACAGAGAATACAGATCACGTTCAACTGACAGACAGATCAGCAGACAGAGAATACAGATCACGTTCAACTGACAGACAGATCAGCAGACAGGGAATACAGATCACGTTCAATTGACAGACAGATCAGCAGACAGAGACTACAGATCACGTTCAACTGACAGATCAGCAGACAGGGAATACAGATCACGTTAAACTGACAGACAGATCAGCAGACAGAGAATACAGATCACGTTAAACTGACAGATCAGCAGACAGAGAATACAGATCACGTTCAACTGACAGATCAGCAGACATCACGTTAAACTGACAGACAGATCAGCAGACAGGGAATAAAGATCACGTTCAACTGACAGATCAGCAGACAGAGAATACAGATCACGTTCAACTGACAGACAGATCAGCAGGCAGAGAATACAAATCACGTTCAACTGACAGAAAGATCAGTAGACAGTGAATACAGATCACGTTAAACTGAGAGATAGATCAGCAGACAGAGAATACAGATCACGTTAAACTGACAGACAGATCAGCAGACAGAGAATACAGATCACGTTAAACTGACAGACAGATCAGCAGACAGAGAATACAGATCACGTTAAACTGACAGACAGATCAGCAGACAGAGAATACAGATCACGTTCAACTGACAGACAGATCAGCAGACAGAGAATACAGATCACGTTAAACTGACAGATCAGCAGACAGAGAATACAGATCACGTTCAAGTGACAGATCAGCAGACAGGGAATACAGATGAATTAAAGTGCCAATTACGTTAAACTGTCAGCCAGATCAGCAGGCAAGGACTACACGACAAGTCAAACTGGCACCTGGATCATGAGGCAATGACTTCAGACCACGTCATTCAGAATGCCAGATCATCAGACAAGGAGTTCAGATAACGCCAAACCGACAGCCAAATCAGAAGGCAGGGGCTTCAAGTCACAGCAAACTGCCTGCCACATAAGGAGGCTAGATGACGTCACACTGATTCATAATAATAATAATAATAACGTACATTTATACAGCGCCCTTTCTCACTAGAGCTCACAGCGCTTTACAATGTTTAACTATAAACATGTCAAAAACAAAAATCACTATACAAAACCATAAACAGAGCGGAAAGCAGAGTCAGTTTTGGCAGAGCGGATCAAAAGTGGGAGAGAGTTCCAAACGGAAGGGGCTGCAAAAAAGAAGGAACGTTCACCATAGGTTTTTGTTGAAACGCGTGGCTTGCAGAGTGTGAGAGTGTCAGATGAGCGGAGTGTTCTTGCTGGTGTGTATATGCTAACCAGGTGAGAAAGATAGACAGGGACAGATCCATTGACGGCGCGAAAACACATGCATGCAATTTTGTATCTAATGCGTGCTGCTATGGGGAGCCAGTGCAGAGTGTAGAGATGCCGAGTGATGTGGTCTCTATTACGAGGTAAGGAGCAAATGACGTCAAAATAAATGACATTAGGAGGCAAGGACAGCACATGACGTCAAACTGAATGACAAATAAGAATGCAAGGACTATAATTGCCGGCTGATGTACCCAATGTTCTTTCTATCTATCTATCTAATCTATCTATCTATCTATCTATCTATCTATCTATCTATGTATAGATATAAAGATCTATATACTTATCTATATAGATAGATATATATGTATATCTATAATCTATATCGATATAAATGTATATATGTATATCTATATAAATCTCTCTCTCTCTCTCTCTCTCTCTCTCTCTCTCTCTCTCTATATATATATATATATATATATACAGAGAGAGTGAGAGAGAGAGACAGAGACAAAGACAGAGAGAGAGAGAGAGAGAGAGAGAGAGAGAGAGAGAGAGAGAGAGAGAGAGAAACAGACATACAGACAGACATATAGAGAGATTTACAGATCAGGCCACTTGATTCGCCAAATTGTGTAAACGTTATTTCTACTGGCAGCTGACATAACTGTAATTTAGTTGTTGCATCCCCAAGCTCCCTTCCCCTCCACACTCACGCTCCCTGTGGTCAGTTTCCTCCTCCGACGAGGTCAAGCGTAGACTGGATACCATCCCATCCCCTTTTACCTGAACATTTGCTTTTTGAGCCCTGTAAAGTTTGTGTACAGAAATATTGCCCCACCACCTTCTCCCCCATCCCACGCCCAGGTGCCTGTGTTTGAGGGTTCAGAACTCTTGTAAACATGTCTTGGAAACTGCTTCCCCTCCCGTCCAATTCTCCTTGTCTCCCCCCCCCCCCCTCCCCCTCTCCCATAGCCTTCTAACGGTTTTGCTATCCTATCTCCACTGTTGTAGTCGTACTCATTTTACCCTGCAATATACTGCCTGAAGGGATAGACGAAGGCTGTTACACAACCTCCCGCTCCCCCCCCCCCCCACACACACACACAGAGGCACGCACGTATGCACGCACGCACGCACGCACGCACGCATGCACACACACACGCACACAGATTTCCACTTTCACTTTATCTCCCGCGTTCCCTGTTCGCACCTTGTCCAGAGAGCAAGGCGTGTTTGTTCCAGTCTTTCCCTGCAGCCTTGCCACGCCAGTCAATAATGTATAAGGTGCATTCTCCACACAACCCCAAACAAACGAACGCAGAAAGGCACGTAAACCTGTCAAATACAGCCCCTACATTGCTATCCGCTTTTAGCAGGAGCTTTACGCAGTGAAACAATATTGATGTGAGTCGGGGTACGGGAGAGGGGCGGAGAATAATCGGACATTCCCATTCATGCTAACAGGTTCGGAGCCGTTGAATGGACGGCCATTTAGTGGGCTATTGGCCATTTCCCGCCCCTGTGTCAGGAACCAAGCTCCATTTCCTCGCCGCCTTGTGAGGCTTTCTGCTGCCTGTCGGCCTGATTGACGAGGAAAGCATGACTCTTCTCTCTCTCTCTCTCTTGTCACTCTCACACGGGCTTCCTGGACTAGATGCTAGAGCCTCAAGATCTGATGTTTGAGGCTGTTCGCAAACGTACACTGACCCGCTGGAGAAACGTTGCACCAGCCAACGTCCTGAATGATACATTGCCTTGCAGACCAACACTACAGTGGAGAGAGAGAGAGAGAGAGAGAGGAGAGAGAGAGAGAGAGAGAGAGAAGAGAGAGAGAGAGAGAGAGAGAGAGAGAGAGAGAGAGAGAGAGAGAAGAGAGAGAGAGAGAGAGAGAGAGAGAGAGAGAGAGAGAGAGAGAGAGAGAGAGCAGCTTAAACACATTGGTCATTTTCCTATCCTTGCGACGCCATATTTGACTTTGTTTCAAAATCGAAACGTTGTATGCAGGAAGACGCCAGATACTGGTGTCATTTGGTCTTCTTACAATGGATAGTGTTTTTGTCTGTAACCAAATCGTCCCAAGACAATTCACAGCCCACTTCTCTCTTTTCCTGCTGATCAATAGCCAAAGAAGAGCCTTCTACAAAATTTGTATCTTCATTCGTTCCTGAAAATCTTTTGGGATTCTGTGTTATAAGGAAAGGTAATTTGCGTACTGTATTAATACAGCGACCGATCAAGTCATGTGCATCGAAAGCAATTTTAAAGATGTAAGATGGCGTAGATGCGCCGAGTCACGTCTCATATGAATATTCATGAGTGCAATTGGGAACTCATACAGACAAAAGAATGACCTGATCAATATGACGGCTTCTTTTAATCTTTTTGCCAACATCAGCATGATTCTCAAAATATCAGGTCCATTGTGTTGTCGTAGTTGTCGTTCACATGGTAAGTCTGATCGATCAGTTTTTGAGATTGCCATAGCTGTTTCCCGGTCACAGGTTGCAAAAGTTTTGTAAAGATCAACAAGTTCTTGTTCATCTAGGGTTTTCAGTAATGTAAATATGCATATATAGGAATTGAAAGTTCTAAAACGAGTGATAAGCTGCGTGTGTAGGTTTTTTTGTTCCAATTATATTATTAATTCTTATGTTTAATATCATCTCGCGATGAAAAGACGTTAAATAAAACCACTGAACTGAACTGAACTGACCGATCTGTCACCTATATTTTCTAAGCATATAAAGTGTCTTACCTGTCTGACACTAGAGGCTCTATGCTACTTACACCACTGCAACTATAACAACTACTAAAAGTACTACTATTAAATATACTGCCGCCGCCGCTGCTGCCGCTGCTGCTACTACTACTGAAAATAATGGGGCAGTTCAGAGTGATCTATTTTGAATAAACTCACCGTATTCACAAACTAAAAAAAAGCTGACAATTGTAACAAAATACGGGAAAATCAAAACGATTGTACATTCACTAATGCAATGCACCCACAAGGACCAAAACATATGCACACGCACAGAAGTGTTCGCACACTCACCCACACACACACCCACACACAGACACATACGCACGTACACATTGTAATAAATCGATGTTTTAAAAAATGGGAGGGAGGAGGGGAGGGTTAAGAGCAGCCTTCTGTGACGACAGACTGTGTATCGTATACCGAATGAAGAGTTATTTCCACATGACTTGGCCAGTACAAGATATGAGAGGCAGTTTGCCTTGTCTGAACAACGTGTACAATGTCCCTATTGCATCAAGTGCCGTACATTAAGAATCGCAGAGAGAGAGAGAGAGAGAGAGAGAGAGAGAGAGAGAGAGAGAGAGAGAGAATTGCATTACTAAACCAAAGATAACTTAGCTTTCTCAACACCTTCACTCTGTGTGGGTCTGGTTATCATGATAAGACAATGATATAACACGTCCAATGAATCAAGAGCGGGGGAATGTGGAGACGAGGGGGTTGGTGAGTGTTCAGGGGTAGAGGTAGGGGGGTGGGGTAGGGGTGATGATGTTTCACTCTTAGTTTCTCTTGGAGGTGAAAAATTCATTCTCAATGTGACAGTCAAAGTGACCTAGTTTCAGTGTCATCAAGGTGTCACTGCATGCAGACTAGTCCATATACGTTACACCACATCTGCTAAGTTTTGAGACCACACTGTGCACGATTTGAAGCTGATGGATAAACGAATTAATGACTAAGATGAGAGAGTTTAAGAAGAGGGTCTCGTGGCTACGATGTAGTAGATGTCTGGCCTACGCATTAGCCCAACGTGCTGGTCAGACCTCGAGTACCTGTCTAACATTGGCTATGCCATTGTTATCATTATATATGTGTGTATCGAGTGTGCGCGTAAGCGTGTGTGCATGTAGGTGTGTGTGTGTGCATGGGTGTATGGGCATAGGCCCATGTGTGTGTGCTAATGTATGTGATGCATGTGTGCATGTGCGTATATGCCTGAGTGCCTGTGTATAAGGGCGTACACACACACTGTGTGTGTGTGTGTGTGTGTGTGTGTGTGTGCGTGCGTGCGTGCGTGCGTGCGTGCGTGAGTGCGTGCGTGCGTGCGTGCGTGCGTGCGTGCGTGCGTGCGCGCGCGCGCGCGCGCGTGTGTGTGTGTGTGTGTGTGTGTGTGTGTGCGCGCGCGTGGGAAACGAATCTTCAGAAGATGACATTGTAACAAGAAGAACAACAAGAACAACACACACACACACACCAACGCACACACACTCACATCTCTGGACTCTCCACTTTCCACACCTGCATCACCCAATAGATGCACACCCACCTGCACCAGCGCACACACGTCTACAGTAAACATTGGGGTCCCTGAGAGATTCAAAGTCTTATCTCTGTTATGTGCGTTTGATCATTTGTGTCTGTTATTGGAAAGGCCCAGTATGGGTTTGCCTCGATCTTTACGAGTCTTCGCAGAGTTGGCCTTGAGATTATTCCAATACTTGTTTGGTGGTGGTGCTTTTCCTTTAAGTCTGGATGTGCGGCTGCTTCCTCTATGGATGTTCAGGTCTGAAAGATGGTCCATGGTATTGTGGCTTTGCTCTTGTTAGTTGAGGTGATTCTTTAGATATTTTCATCACTATCAGATCGGCCAAGCTGTAATCCAATTGTTTTCATTGCCTTGCCTGCCAGTGTATCTGCTCTCTCGTTTCCTTTAACACCTACATGTCCTGGACAGCCCATCCATATGCGTCTCTCCAGAGGAAGGTTGCATGTCCTGGACAGCCCATCCATATGCGTCTCTCCAGAGGAAGGTTGCGCATCACTTCATGTCAAGCAGGGCTTCCCGTTGCACTCTCCACTTTTTGAAGTAGGTTCAAGGAGTCAGTCAGTATCATGCCTTGTCCAGCCTAAACCGGTCTTTGACAACAATCACCGTCAGAACTTGCCAGAGTCGTTGACAACAATCACCGTCAGAACCTGCCAGAGTCGTTGACAACAATCACCGTCAGAACCTACCATAGTCGTTAATAACAATTACCGTCAGAACCTGCCAGAGTCGTTGACAACAATCACCATCAGAACCTGCCATAGGCTTTGACAACAAGCACCATCAGAACCTGCCTTAGGCTTTGACAACAATCACCATCAGAACCTGCCTTAGGCTTTGACAACAATCATCGTCAGAACCTGCCTTAGGCTTTGACAACAATCACCGTCAGAACCTGCCAGAGTCGTTGACAACAATCACCGTCACAACCTGCCTTAGGCTTTCACAACAATCACCGTTAGAACCTGACTTAGGCTTTGACAACAATCACCATCAGAACCTGCCAGAGTCGTTGACAACAATTACCATCAGAACCTGGCATGGGCTTTGACAACAATCACTGTCAGAACCTGACATAGTCGTTAATAACAATCACCATCAGAACCTGCCATAGTCGTTGACAACAATCACCATCAGAACCTGCCTTGGGCTTTGACAACAAGATCGGACCAGTCAGCAAAATGATGATAGATATAAAAAGATATACGATGAGAAAGACACACATGTGATAGCAAACCAAATGATGCGATTGATGAAATAAGACAATATATTGGCCAAAATCACATGGATACACAAGGTAGCAAAGTACTGCAACATTTCATGTGATCAGGATTTTCTCTGGCCGTGGCTTTAATACTGACGCACATTGATTTTGCGAAAACCTCAAAGTATTTTGTCGTTAGGAGAGAGAGAGAGAGAGAGAGAGAGAGGAGAGAGAGAGAGAGAGAGAGAGAGAGAGAGAGAGAGAGAGAGAGAGAGAGAGGAGAGGAGAGAGAGGAGAAACTTGGGGGTGGGGTGGTGGCAGCGGAGAATGATTTATCGCTCACTGCATTGCTGAAGTCATTCTGGGATGGGGAAGGGATTTGCCTCAACTGGGTGAAAATACGAACTATGAAGTCACGCAAACTGGTGTTGATATGATATAAAATTTTGTGTCGATACAATATCTGTAATCATCTCTCTCTCTCTCTCTCTCTTCTCTCTCTCTCTCTCTCTCTCTCTCTCTCTCTCTCTCTCTCTCTCTCTGTCTCTGTCTCTCTGTCTCTCTCTCACACACACAGACTCTCTCTCTCTCTCTCTCTCACACACACACACACACCACACACACACACACACACACACACACACACACACACACACACACACACACACACACACACGCACACAAAGACAAACAACACACACCCATACATCCACCCTCACATCACACCCACGCAGCAGCAGCAGTAGCCGCAACAGCAGCAGAACCACAAAAACCCGCCCTAGTACCATCAATTCATGACCATGACAGCTGACCGTTGTCAAATCACAGACTAGATATCAACACAACACGACAGAAGTCACAGGTCTTTGGACATGGAGTCAAAGAGAGGTGTATATATCCTCTTTCCAATTAACACCTTTGAAACAAAAATCAAACAAAAACAACGAAAAACAATTAAACACTCTATTAACAAACAACAACTGAAGCAATTAAAATCCACGTGTGTAACGAAGCAAGGAAATGAGCAAACAATCAATGAAATTAAAAGTCAATGGAAATGGAAAGTGTGCTCATAATTACCAGTGAAACTCAACTGAAATCTAGGGGGGGGGGGGGGGGGGGGGGGGGGGGGGGGGAGAAGCCGAAAATACACGTCATGCAAAACTAAACTATTAACAAAATCATCATCATCAAAGAACACGTTGGAAGTAAGAACAGTACAGAATAACGATTCATCCTAATAGAACAAAACCTAAACAAAACAAATGCTGACATTGATAGGGAAAGAGAGAACGACCAAAACTTTGAGGGAGAGAGACGGTTGTGTAATTAGGGATGGCCATATCGTTAACCTGCGATTGTCACGTCAAAAACCCCACCCCCCCCCACCCCCTTCCATGTCTCCCCATTCCATCCCCTTTGCCAGAATCTTCTTCTTTCCACCATCACAAAAGCCAGATTCTGTAACTGACAAAAAGAAAACAAACAAACAAACAAACAAACAAATCAGGGACAGATAGCCCCTGCTTTCCATTGCTATGGAGTTACCTTTGCTTGGTTCAGAAGTCAAACTCATTACGCAGTTTGTGTTTATGTAATTTAGTAAACAAACGTGACATCAAACCCAAAACATATCGATCTGAATTGATCGTTGATAATAATTCAATCCAATTCATGTTGTTTACAACCTAGCCAATCGCAAAGGCCACATCAGGGATGATGATGATGATGATAGTAAAAACAGACACGTAAAAGTCGAACTGTTTGTAAACAGTGTCTTCATAATAGGTGCTTTGATTCACGCTGTTTCTGTTCTGTAAATTGTTTTTCTCTTTTTTTTTCTTTTCTCCGATTAATCTGTTACGCTCTCTGATTGGGTAAAATGCACCTGTTACAAAACAAAGTCAGGCGAAGATAAGGCATGGCTTTCCAATGCAAATTGATGTACCACTTCTCAGTTTAAGGGCGAGCAAAGACATCTAGAGAGAGCTGGTTGGCTGGTTGATTAGTTGTTGCTGAGTTCTTGGTTGTTGTTGTTGCTGCTGCTGTTATTGCTGTCATCTGGCTAACAAAAAGTCTAAATCGTACACACTGTCCACAATGGACTCTAGCTGTCCAGTCCGCAGCGTGTATTTCCCCAAATGCTGTTCTTCGTCTTCTTCTTATTCCTTAAAAGCTGGTGCACTCAAAACTGAGTAGGTCACCAGCGCCATGTTAAAAAAAAAAGAGAATGCGACTCAGCCTGTTGGCCCCGGAGCAAAATTTGGCAACAAGGGGTCGCACATGATATCTAAAAGGTTAAAAGCAATGGTCAGGTTAAGGCCTAGGTAACCATAAAATATATGGGGAAGTAAAAATAGAAAAACAGTAAACAAGTGGGGTATGTTTTGCTCCCATAAGGAAACCTAACACAGAGTAACTTTTATTATAAAATAGAAAAGTCAATCAATATGCAGATCTCAAGATTGTCTTATCAATTTGATTTTTGAAAGAGACTGCATTTGTGGCAATCTTGATGGCACCCGGCAGGGAGTTCCACAGCCTTACAGAACTAGAATAAAACAAATGTAAATGGCTGTCAATATTTGATGCAGGTATGGTATAAGATTGACCGCCACTCCTGGTGCTACTTTTATTAAATACTAGTTGTTCCATTGGGATATCAATTAGTTTAGCTCTGCCTTTGAAGAAAGTATTAAGTTTAATAAAGGCTCTTCTCTCTTCTAAGGGTTTCCATTCTAATTTTCTCATGTTCTTCCTATTATTCCCTTTCTCTCTGATATGGTTCCCTGTTACGAACCATGCTGCTCTCTTCTGAATCTTTTCGAGGTTATCAATGTCCTTTAGATTGTAAGGATCGCAGACTGAGCAACAATATTCCAGTACTGGTCTAACCAGTGTTTTATAGCAGTCGTCCATAACCTTTTGGGGGCAGTCGTTGATGGTCCTGTATAAGAAAGCTAAGATGTTGTTTGCTTTCTTACATACTAAATTGTAATGTACTTTCCATTTGAGACGACTGTCTATAATCACGCCTAAATATTTTACAGCATTGGTTTCTTTAAGAATAGCATTGTGAATAGAGTAATCTGATCTAGTTGGTGAGCGTTTATTACATATACGCAACACTTGGCACTTCTGGGGATGAAATTCCACTTTCCAAGTTCTTTCCCACTCTTGTAAAGCGTTTAGAGCTTCTTGTAGAATGCGTGTATCATTCTTGCTTCTGATTGTTATATATACTAAGCTGTCATCTGCAAAATGCCTTATAGTAGTTCCAGGAGAGAGATCTCTACTTATGTCATTTATACAAATTAAAACAAACAAGGGCCCCAGAACAGTTCTCTGTGGTATGGGATGACGACCCTTCCACAATAACGTTCTGCGTTCTCCCAACGAGGAATGATCTAGACCATTTTAGCAAAGAACCGCCAATGCCGGTGTGTTCTAATTTAAGTAGCAGGCCCTCATGGTCAACCTTATCAAAGGCTTTAGAAAAGTCTAATAAATTTGCATCTATTTGCTGTCTGTTGTTAAGAGTTATTAAAATCATTGAGAGTTGTTATAAGTTGAGTCTCACAACTCCTTCGCTGTCTAAAACCATGCGGTGCCGTTTTTGTTATATATTTTGAAATTATATTTTATGTGTATTTTTTTTACATTTGTTCTGTGTTATTTTAAGTGGTATAGGTGGCGCTCTCTCAGCACGGCTTACTCACACTTATCTACCTTAAGGCTATCAGTGGTTTAACTACCATGTCATTAACTGTTTCAGTGGTTTAACTACCATGTCATTAACTGTTTCAGTGGTTTAACTACCATGTCATTAACTGTTTCAGTTGTTTAACTACCATGTCATTAACTGTTTCAGTGGTTTAACTACCATGTCATTAACTGTTTCAGTTGTTTGTCGCTTTTTTTCAGGATGTAGCCTTTTCAGGACGTGACCATTTCAGGATGTGACCATTTCCGGATGTAACCTTTTCATGATGCGACCGTGTTCCCATAATGTGCTTCACAGTCCTGAAAAGGCCCGTGTGATCGGCTGGGCTATAATACCAACCACCATACTAAAACAGACATGCATCATAAGCAAACAGACACAACAAGGACAGAGAAAGCAAGAACTCTGTTAACGAAAAAAGGACCAAAAACAAAAACAAATCCAAGCACCGCTGAAACAAATGAAGCTGACAGTCACAAACAATGCAAGCAGCGCGTAATGATATCTGCCTCTGGTACCTCGTTGACAATATCAACAACAAACCGCAAGAAACCAAATGACCAGCACATTGACAACAGTGCAAAATCAACACTGATAAATACAGGTGATACACCTACAGACCTTCAAAAATCTATTTGAAGTGAAACCAGCGCAGTTAACAAAATGGACTGAAACTGAGACAGTAGTTTATGTCTTATACCTACTTCCTTGTTTAATTAAATTTGATGCTAATTTGGCGCGCGCGCGCGGGCGCAAGAAAAAAAAAAAAGAGAGAGAGAGAGAGAGAGAGAGAGAGAGAGAGAGAGAGAGAGAGAGAGAGAGAGAGAGTGAGAGAGAGAGAGAGAGAGACAGAGAGAGAGAGAGAGAGAGAGAGAGAGAGAGGAGAGAGAGAGAGAGAGAGAGAGAGAGAGTCGATTCCCTCATCAATGCAAGCCACGCTATTGAAATATTGGCAAATGTGGGAAGATGTGAGAAGAAAAGAAAGCCAGTTACACATTTTAAACTCCAAGCGTTTATCTTTAGTTTGGGGGCCTTCATAAGTCATGGACTTACGCGAAAAAATTACGGTAATAGATGAAAATATCTGGCCCTGGAAAATATAGATTCCATGTACACGATATCTACTATCAAGAAATTAGCCTAGCTAGACTAAAAAAAAAGCGAGCCATTGCCTTGTATATAATTGTGGAGCCTATACTGGAAAATGTTCTGTATCTTCCTCAAAACATTACTATAGCAATGCACACTCTTCTATAGACTACAAGTTACTTCGATAAGTTTCTTTATGTAAAGATACATAACTCTTCAGTGAAATATGAATCCTTTGTATATGAAGGAATTAAAAAGGTCTGGACTGCACCAGATGAGGAGAAAAATCGCACACGCGCCATCATAGCACAGCAGTGGCCAGCCAGATTTGCACACAAACGCCCCTAGTGTTGACGACGTGAACTCACCTCATGCTTTCGTCATGTCAGCTGTGCTGTCAATTGAGCAGAAAGTTTTCATCTGGAAGAGAAGGTCAGGTGCTAACTTGAGAAACCCATGCACTTCTCTACTGCACAGAAAACAAAAGTCCAAGTGTGGAGCCAATACAACAAAGGAGAACATACAGTGCATGCTAAACCCAAATAGAACATTCTTCTGTGTTAAACAGTTGTGCCAAAACGTAAAGGTCCAGCCATGCAGACTACTGAAAAGAAACAGAAAGAAAAAGCATGGGGTGTGAACTGAATTCATGATTGAATAGAAACTAAAATCCACGCAGAACCAATTCATCACACAGCATGCGGTCATAGCTAGTAAAGCTACATCAATCCGTTTTTTTTTTTTTGTAGTGGTCATTCATTTAAATAATGATTTTGTTCTCACTATGTTTGTTTTATTTTCGATTTGTTACAGATAAATTTACGTTACTAAAAAATGTTTTAAATACCCCTGTCTCTCAAGCACACACACACACACACACACACACACACACACACACACACACACACACACACACATATATATATATATACACACACACACACACACACACACACACACACACACACACACACACACATATATATATATATATATATATACAGTGTGTGTGTGTGTGTGTGTGTGTGTGTGTGTGTGTGTGTGTGTGTGTGTGTGTGTGTGTGTGTGTGTATGTATGTATGTATATACGCGTGCACGCGCGCTATGGTAAACCACATACAAACACGTACCCGCACAGTTTTTACGCACATCCATGCATATGTATTTTTGCGTACAAACGGATAGGAACATGAAGTAACTTTAACCAGAATGACAGAAACAGCAAATGAAAGAAAGGAATTGGTTAAAGAAAAAATACTCGAAGAAAGAAAACTAAAAGAAAAAAAGACCAAAGAAAGGAAATTGCCTTGTACTCCATCCTACTAATGGTGAAGACTGTGGAACTGATATGTATCCCTGCGGTCGGCTGGGCTACAGAACTGAACTGAACTGAACTATCACGTTGTGAGCACCATCGTTGGCAACCGCTGCTGTAACTAGAATGGTGAGGGTGACCACCTCACGCACGATGGAACCGGTCTAAAGCGACATCAGAAACCCTTTGGGACCAGGCAGAAATCACATCGACATCAGAAACCCTTTGGGACCAGGCAGAAATCACATCGACATCAGAAACCCTTTGGGACCAGGCAGAAATCACATCGACATCAGAAACCCTTTGGGACCAGGCAGAAATCACATCGACATCAGAAACCCTTTGGGACCTGGCAGAAATCACATCGACATCAAGAAACCCTTTGGGACCAGGCAGAAATCACATCGACATCAGAAACCCTTTGGGACCAGGCAGAAATCAATCACATGTCACTGGAAGTTGGGGAGATTTCCACAGATTCTTATCGCAGACAGATCCGCCTCACAGACGCAGATCCCTTTTACAGACACAGCTCTACATCACTGACACAGAGCCGTCTAAAAGACACAGATCGTTCTCATAGACACATCTCTCTCACAATCACAGTTCCCTCTCAGATATATACATTCTTTTAACAGACACACAGTCATCCCTCTCACATGCAAATTCGTACACATATAAATCCCTTTCATAGGCACAGTTCCCGTCCACAGACACAGATCCCTCTTTTAGACATTGACCCTTTAACATATATCCTTCTCAGGCACAAACCCCTTTTACAAGACAGATTGTCAGAAACTGTGCCCAAATTCCTGGTGCTTTCATGCGTGTTTATTTGTAAAAAGAGTATGTTGACGGAAGACATAGATCGCTGGGTGAAAGCTTTCGAGAGAAAAAAAGGAAAAATTTCAGTCTTGTGCCTTGGGTGGTCTTGTAATGAAAATCATGCTACATGCTTGCTGAGTAGTGAGCATATGACACAGGGTAATTGTTTTATCACCTGTAGGACAGGCAGTGGAATTGAGGACAAACTGATTCATAGTGTCGTTTGGAGAGGTTGGCGAGGGCGCATGTCCTTTGCTTTTTTTTTTTTTTAATGACACGGGAAGTATTACAGGTAAATGTAAAGGCCACGACCAAAAATGTATTAAGATTAATACTCTTTAGACAAAGATATTAGCTAAAATCAATTTATAGTTGTTTTTTCGTTTCGGTTCAATAACGTATCTCCGGAAAGAATAGGAACAAGTAGTCTACTTTTTTGTTGAGAGGGGCACATGCACAGTTTGTGTTTTCTTTCGTAAGTCAGCTTGAGGTCGCAGAGATCGAAGAAATTTTGACTTGCTGAGGCTGAAGCCATGAAGGAAAACTGTCAGAGGTCTGTGATGACCAGGGGATTATATTTGCAGCTATTTTGTTTGGCACTGTTGATGCCAACCTTGAAAAGGAAAGGTATTTTTGAGTCCGTGAGGACCTATTGATGTGTTGACTTGAAACATCTGTGTGTCATTATATGAAACCATAGTAGGAAGATATTTCATGTGAATGATGTAAAAGTTTAGTTATTAATCAAAATGGCGACTCTCCTTTGTCTGACTGGTTGTGGGTCGACGTTGCGTGAGCAAGAGTCTGCCCCGACTGTCGCTTTGGTACCGACTGACGACATTACGAGATTAAAACTGTGCGAAATATCAGAGTTTTACTTCCAGCCGTCCCCAGGATCGGTCTCAAAGTGCTCCCCAGTCGATAAGAAGCCAGACGAATTCCTGTGTACATTTGCAGTCCCATGGAATGCATGGTCATGGCGTGAATGTGAATGCGAGAGCAGAGAATGTACCTTTGTGCTGGACATGTGCTTCCAGGACGTCCAAACGAGGACATGAGTTTTCATACAGAAAATAATCAGGCAAATGTACTAAAACATAGAATATTGAACAGGTCACTGTGGTTGAAAACTAAAGAACAACAACAACAACAACTGGACTTCATGTGGAGGGATGCACCATAACAGGCTTCAGTGTTACATTATTAAGACGGGCAGGCTATAACACAGCTGGTATAAAGCGATTGCTTGTCAGGGATGGTCAGTACATCGGCGCTACACAGTGCTGTAGGTTCCATAGACGTGTTAAATTATTTTCTGTAGCAAAAATAAGTATTTCCATACCCAACTTTTGCAGTGAAATAGTGCATGTGTTTTGGACTCACAACTGACAGGCTTAATCCCTTGAAGTATGCCTTCTGTATCATCCCCACATCGTAGAAATGGTGGATATTTTGTGTGTTATCCATGAGCTCTGATCACAACTCGTCCCAGACAAAACAAATGAGTAAACCTGTCACGACAAGTGGTTTACTTGTCGTTGCCACGATTCTAACCCTGAATGTGATCCCAAATAAACTGAAGAGATCTTCCAAAAGAGGATGACACGCTGAAAAAATGTCTTGAAAGTGTCAAGTGTTTCATGTAAAAAATTAAGAAGTTCTTTTGTTGTGGAAGATGGTGTGCTGTACAGAGATTTTAAGGATGAAAATGTAACATACCAGCTTATTGTCCCCCACTCACTGAGACTAACTATATTGTAGATATCACATAATTCTATTACGGCAGGACATTTTGGTGATCACAAGATTCTAGCACGAGTGCTCTCCCACTTTCACTGGCAAGGTGTTCGATTAGTTGTTTCTGAGTATTTTCGTTCTGACTTTTGTCAAAAGACACTTCCAAAATAAAGATTATCCTGTGTTCCCCTCAAGCAAATATCTGTGATCAGTGAACCTCTTGAAAGAGAAATCGACATTGTTAGTCCCTTTGTCCCTCCTCTGTCCCATGTTCAAACATATATGGTTTCCGACCCTTTAATGCAAGAAGAGGTGAAAGAATCTGTGAACAAATATGTGGATTATGCTGAAAGATTGTCAAATCAGAAATTTGTCCCCTGGTCAGAAAGTGTTGGTTCTGTTGTCTGCTGACCAAACACAACTACAAGTCAACCGGAAAGGATCATTCACCATTGCAGAGAAAGCGAGTCCTGTTGACCATAAATAGACATGGGTGGTGCGCATAAAATTGTTTATCTCAATGTGTTGAAACTTTAGCATTCATATTTTCCTGTTTGTATTTTTACCAATGATGTTAATGATGAAATTGACAGTTGTTTCTTCGACAGTGATTCAATACCGGTACATTGGGAACATTTTTGCTTGCTAATCTTGTTCCTCAATGTTTCGTGACCACTGACACTGACAATCACAGTCAACAATATTCATAGGGAACTGTCTTGCATGCTCTTGTTAGTGTTATCAAGAGACTGACGCGATAGTTGTAAAATACCGACCATACAGTCACTGACAGGTGACACCTACAAAGATGTCAATACAAGCCCTCTTCTTGACACTGACAAAGATGTCTGAGTACAGACTGAGTTAAAGGTTTTCAGACGTTCCGATGGACAGTCCTGGTGTCACTCGTGGTTTTGGTCCACATCATTATGTTTTGACCGCTGTTGTGTCAGCGTCTAACCATACCTTAACCCTTTCTAACGCAAGTTGTTGAAAAAGAAGTTGAACAGATGTCAAATATGAGTGCTATTGAACCATCTGTTTCTCAGTTTTGTCCGTCTTTTGTCCTGTATCTAAACCTGATGGTTCGGTATGTTTTTGTATTGATTGCATGCAGTTGAACGGTATCACTGTTTTTTGACTGTTTATCCCATTTCTGACACGGACAAGTTGTTTGCACAAATCTATTACTCTTAGTATTTTGTGGAGATATACTTAAAAGGATATTGGCAAATACTTGTTCAGTCATAAGGTAAACATAAAACTGCTTTTCAAACACCGCTTGGGTTATTTCAGTGGATTAAATTGCCCTTTGGGTGGGGGGTGGGTGGGAGGGGGGAGGAAAAAAAGGAAGGGTTTTAAAGTCTTGTGCCCTGCTCACGTAGTCGTCAATACCGTGCAACATGCATACATGCTGCGTAGTGAACGAAGGACACTGGCTGACTGGCTTATCATCTGTAAGATGGGCATGATTGGCTTATCATCTGTAAGATGGGCATGATTGGCTTATCATCTGTAAGATGGGCATGATTGGCTTATCATCTGTAAGATGGGCATGATTGGCTTATCATCTGTAAGATGGGCATGACTGGCTTATCATCTGTAAGATGGGCAATTGAATCAAAGGACAAACTAGTCGACGGCGTCATACGAAGAGGCGTTGGCAAGGGCGCAACTCTCATATCCTATCTTTAGGTGTGACACGGCAGATGAAAAAAAAAAACACGTAAAGGCCACGACTGGTTTGTGCTAGGCTCAGCAAACCTCCAGGTGAGACGTGATGAAAAGAAATGAAAAGAGAGAAACATATTTAGGAAGATTAATATTCTTAAGATAAAGATACTTTCTAAAATGCTTTTTTAAATGATTAATTTCCGTCTTATTTCTTTTCAAGAACTTTTCCCTTGGATATTGGAGGGACAAGTAGTCTACTTTTTAGTTGAGAGGGGCACAGGCACAGACATTGTTCTGTTTGTAAGTCGACGTGACGTAACCATGAAAGAAAAGTATTAAACGTCTGTGAAAACCAGGGAATTCTATTTGCAAAAACTGATATTTTTGTGTGGCACTTTGATGCAAACCTTGAAGAAAAAAAGTGTGTGTGTGTGTGTGTGTGTGTGTGTGTGTGTGTGTGTGTTGTGTGTGTTTTTTGGTCTTGAGAATCTCTTAAAGTGTTGAACTGGAATATGTCTGTGTAATTCTGTGAAACCACAGTAGAAAGAATTTTACATAAATGATGCATACGTTCAGCTATTAATGAAACGTGGGAGCTCTCTTTTGTTTGTCTGACTGGCTGTGTGTTGACGTTGTGTGAGCGGGAATCTCGAACGGTTTTCATGACTAAAAACAGATCCAAACACTGTTCCATCTCATAGACACAGATCCATCTCTCAGACAGAGATCTCACAGATACCAGTCCCTCTCACCCTGACACATAACACACTACACAGCTAAATGGTGTCATCATATGGGATAAAGGGAACATCTTCCTTGTGAGAGGAAAAGGCAATGTTTTTTTCCAAAATAAGAGCAGCGCCTAACTTTGAATCTTACTAAAGCCCTCAACATTTGACAGAAAGAAGCTGCGTGTCATTTCATGCGTGGCAAAAGCGTTTGAATTTCCTCTCCTCTCCCTGCCTAAAAAAAAGTGTTTGATCATTTAGCAGCAAGTGTGAAGAGAGAGAGAGAGAGAGAGAGAGAGAGAGAGAGAGAGAGAGAGAGAGAGAGAGAGAGAAGGAGAAGACAGACAGACAGACAGACAGACAGACTGACAAGAGAGGAGGGCGGGGATGGTGGTAGTAGTGGGGGAATGGGTGGAAGGGATGGGTTGGGGTACAGTCGGCAGTCGGGCAGGCACTAACCTGACTTGGTGCTGGCGATGAGGTGATAGTTGGCCAGCTTGCGGCCCGTGGAGGGACTGGAGTGCAGACGGCTGGCCAGGGACACGGCTTTGCGGAACTTGGACTTGTGGGCGCCCCCTGGGCGGCCAGGTTGTCGGTGGAGGAGAAGCTCCTCTCCTTGGCCTCCTTCACTCTGCAGTGCTTTTCCACGGATAGGGATTTGTGCCGCTTGAAGCTGGAACGGCGGGGAGCGGTCAAGGTCGCCGAGGAATGGTCAGCAGCGAACTCGGAGAGCGGGCACTGGAGAGGACGTTGAGACATGGGATGAGAGTTCAGCGACTGGGACTGCTGGATGGGACGTCGTTGTTGATGAGGAAAGGCCTGGTGAGGCGAGGGGCACTGTTCGGTACTTCTACAAGAGCGCGGGAGGCTTCGTTGCCAGGTAGTGGTCAGACCCGCGTCCAGCATCTGCACGATCTGATTGGCCGACGAGCATCGTCCTTGACCGTGAGCGTGGCCATGACGGGCGCGCTGTGTGGCTGGTGGTGCAGGGTCCCCGCTCGGGAGGAGGCTTGGGGCAAATCCGAGAAGAGCTGGTCACACGAACCTGCCGCGTCCATACCCGGCCCACCGCCGACGTCACGAGCAGCACGGAGTCGGCGCTGGGGTCCCCGAGCGGGTTCACGTACAGGTTGTGGCGGCTCTTGTCGGAGGGCGTGTGGGCGGTGGTGGAGGGGGAGCTGTGGGATGGGTGTGGCAGGACGTGAAGGTGTCGGAGCTGGAGGCTGTGCTGCTCTGCCTGGGCAACTGCTTCAGCTCGATGCCGCCCTTGTCCACGATGCCTCGTTCTTCACTGCCCGAGCTGCCGCTGATGCCCGCCGCCGTCTGCCAGCTGTTTCCGTCCGCAGGCCCCTGCAACACAGTGCTGCTGGCATCATGGCCACACGGATTGTCCTGCAACACAGTGCTGCTGGCATCATGGCCACACGGATTGTCTGCAACACAGTGCTACTGGCATCATGGCCACACGGATTGTCCTGCAACACAGTGCTGCTGGCATCATGGCCACACGGATTGTCAGGACAAGGCGTGGACAACGGTACACTGAACTTGAAAACCTTCCACTTCCGATTAGGCGTTCCGGTATGTAAAACGCTCTCTCTCTCTCTCTCTCTCTCTCTCTCTCTCTCTCTCTCTCTCTCTCTCTCTCTTCCTCTCTCACTCTCTTTTCGCGCGCGCGCGCGCGCGCGCGCGCGCGCACGCGCGTGTGTGTGTGTGTGTGTGTGTGTGTGTGTGTGTGTGTGTGTGTGTGTGTGTGTGTGTGTGTGTGCGCGTGCATGCATACAATGCAGTCTATCTTTGTTTGGTTATACAAATATGCAGTTAGGTATACTGTTCTCCAAATTCAATATAGCGACTCAGCAACATACTGGGCACATTACGAGCTAACCACTGTTGTGCAAAAAAGTCGCAATAGGTGCATTTGTAACGCGACATAGGCGAAGTGAAGTGATATAAGGATTCCAAAAAGGTTTAAAACAAACAAACAAAACACAAAGACACACACACACACACACAGACACACACACACACACACACACACACACACACACACACGCACGCACGCACGCACGCACGCACGCACGCACGCACGCACGCACGCACGCACGCACGCACGCACGCACGCACACACACACACACACACCACCACACACACACGCCGTGCTTTATATCTACAGAATAGCTCTGTTGGGAAAGCTTCAGACTGGAGATCTGAAGATCCCTTGACCCGCCTGAGTTCAGACCCTGGAGGAGGATATGAGGGAGGAAAGACGGGACAGAGGATACAGATGAAGGAAGGGGATGGGGGAAAAAAGGGGAGAGTGAACTAGCCGGGGTTGGGGAAGGATTGGCAGGGGCTGGGGGAGAGAAACATGAGGAAGGGGAACAGGGAAAGAGGGGGGTGGACGGCTGGTATACAAGTGTTGGTGTTAACGACACGTGTTTTATGTCCTGCCGTGTGTTCTAGTTTATTTCTTGTATTTTCTGTGTGCTTTTTGTTGTTTAATACCAGGGTATTTATTTAATTAGGGACATAAAATATTCTTCATAACCATGATAATAATGAAAAAAAATCATCAAGGGGCATTGATGGATATGGAAAGGCATAATGGGCATAGAAGGACATGATGGCTGTGAAGACGCCAGATGGACAAGAGAAAGCATAACCAGACATGGACAGATGTGATGGCCATGGAAAGGTATAATGAACATGGAAAGATACGATGGAGATGGAAAGGTATGGGTGGACATATAAAAAGACATTGGTAGGTATGCTGGACATGAAACGGGAAAACGGACATAGAAAAGTAAAGCGAACATGGAACGGTGTGCTGGACATGGAAAGGCATAATGGACATGGAAAGGCATAATGGACATGGAAAGGTATGATGGACATGGAAAGGTATGATGGACATGGAAAGGCATGGTGGACATGGAAAGGCATGATGGACATGGAAAGGCATAATGGACATGGAAAGGCATAATGGACATGGAAAGGTATGATGGACATGGAAAGGTATGATGGACATGGAAAGGCATGATGGACATAAAAAGGTATGATGGACATGGAAAGGCATAATGGACATGGAAAGGCATGATGGACATGGAAAGGCATGATGGACATGGAAAGGCATAATGGACATGGAAAGGTATGATGGACATGGAAAGGCATGATGGACATGGAAAGGCATAATGGACATGGAAAGGCATGATGGACATGGAAAGGCATGATGGACATGGAAAGGCATGACGGACATGGAAAGGCATGGTGGACATGGAAAGGCATGACGGACATGGAAAGGCATGACGGACATGGAAAGGCATGGTGGACATGGAAAGGCATAATGGACATGGAAAGGCATGACGGACATGGAAAGGCATAATGGACATGGAAAGGCATAATGGACATGGAAAGGCATAATGGAATGGAAAGGCATGACGGACATGGAAAGGCATGACGGACATGTAAAGGCATGACGGACATGGAAAGGCATGACGGACATGGAAAGGCATGACGGACATGAAAAGGCATGATGGTCATAGAAAGACATGATGGTCATAGAAAAGTAAAAAGGACAGAGAAACGTATGGTGAACATTGACAGGCATTACGGACGGAGGAGGGTATAATTGATATAGAAAGGCATGATTGAGATGGAAAAGCATGGCTGGCACAGAAAAGTATGGAAAGGAAAGGGAAAGCGAGAGGGAAAGGAAATAGTATGCATGTGTGTGCGTAGGCGCGCGTGTTTGTGAAATGAATGAAGAAACAGAGGAGACAAGGGAAACAGGACAGAGTACGAAGTCGATTACACAAACAGACACAGACACACACACAGACATACAGACACACACACACATGTATATATATATATATGTATATATGTACACACACACGCGCACGCACGCACGTACGCGCGCGCACGCACACACACACACACACACACACACACACACACACACACACACACACACACACACACACACACACACATACACGCTATAAAAAAAAAACACCAAAAAAAAAAAAAAAAAAACTTCAGCTTACATTTTTTCGTCAAGGACAAATTGTGCTCCTGAATATAATCGACTTACATTTTAAAACAAGTTAGACTTTTAGCTGAATTCTTGTGGTCCTGTCAAACTGAAGGTTTCCTTGAAGACGGCCGATTGATCACCTCAGTAAGACACTGTAGGATTCGTTCCAGAACACAGGTTGCTTCAGATTGCTTATCCACATCTCCGGCAGGAACCGTAAGGTGAATGACTATGTTAGGCAGCGCTCCAGAGTAGTAGGAAGAAACTATAGGCAGAGCCTGACAGCAGGTCTTTAGAAAAGAACCCCCCCCCCCCCCCCCTCAGACAAGTGTTTTGGCCGTGAACTCCTCACACGATAAGTGTTTCGGCCGTGAACTCCTCACACGATAAGTGTTTCGGCCGTGAACTCCTCACACGATAAGTGTTTCGGCCGTGATTCATCACACAAGTGTTTTGGCCGTGAACTCCTCACACGATAAGTGTTTCGGCCGTGATTCATCACACAAGTGTTTTGGCCGTGAACTCCTCACACGATAAGTGTTTCGGCCGTGATTCATCACACAAGTGTTTTGGCCGTGAACTCCTCACACGATAAGTGTTTCGGCCGTGATTCATCACACAAGTGTTTTGGCCGTGAACTCCTCACACGATAAGTGTTTCGGCCGTGATTCATCACACAAGTGTTTTGGCCGTGAACTCCTCACACGATAAGTGTTTCGGCCCTGAACTCCTCACAAGAGTAGTGTTTCTCCTTTATACACTCTAAGGGAGCCGGGCTGCATCCAGGTCATAAAGTCCAGATGCCCTTCTTCTGTCAACTTTTTTCCCCTGGCGCTGTCAGGATTCGAACCACGATGCGTGCTTTTTTTTTTAGATGGATGTCTTTCCCCACTGCTAACGGGACATCTGTTCTAAGTTGGGAATTTAAGCCATATGAAGTTCACTTTCGTTCCTCCTCAACCAGATCCAGCTGGAACTCTTTTCGGCTGCCTCTGCCATTGTCTTCAGGGTTCTGGTCCTCTTCTTACCTGAAATCCCGAGCTGTTTCATGAGGTCATACGCTCCTCGCAGTCATCGTCTTCTTCTCGATTGCCGTCACACTCATCGTCCCATCCCTGAGAAGAACACGGCTGTCCTGTGCAACCATCCCAGGTACACCTTCAGCTTCCGGTGCATCACTGCCCCATCCGGCCTGGTTCTGTTTGTTTGGTCAGCATGGAGTGGGCACTTCTACAGAACATGATGCGCCGTCCACTCCCCTTGCCGTAGTGGCAGTTCGGGTTAGGAGCAATCTTCAGCTTTCGCTCGCAATCATGAAACGCTGTAGACTAGCCTGCAAGAGAAATGTTTCCCCAGAGGACTTCCCTTCCAAGATCATTCGATAAGGTGGAGGGTGGTTGTCCCAGGGGCAGGTCAAAGCCTTGGCTGGACAAGGTGAAGAGCGAGAATGGTTACAACATGTCTCTACCTTGTTTCACCCGACTGAACATTGGAAAGCGGAAGATTGCTGACAGCCCAAGCGTCTATCATGAGACCTCCGCAGTCACTGGCAATGGATGGTAACAATGAACCACTGTCGACACACCGCGTATGTCGCCAACTAGCGGTCCAATGCATTCATAGCTGCACACATTCATTTGTATATCTATCTATGCTTGAAAGTCTAAGAAGTCTCGCGGTAAGATTATGCTTTGCAAATTCTGTAGTTAGGCCATACGTGACAGCTACCAAAAGCTATGAAACCATGACAGTCGCCGTTGGGCAGTGTCAGTGTCAGAGGTTAAGGCTGTGGGAGCCGTTAGATTCTGTCATGTGAACAAACATATTCATTACGCCTATCTCTTCCGTGGACTTTCGTCCTGTGATTGAGACTCCTCAGCAGACGGACCTGTCAGTGTTCGGCCGCTCATGGTATGTAACAAGACACATACAACTTACAATTCTGCAGTGTTCTTTCCACCACGCGGAGAACATCACATCGTGTGACACAAAGTGCATGTAGAAAGGAAGAAAGCAGTGGCAAAAACTGAGAAAAGAAATAATCAATAAAAGAGGAAATCTTTGAACATATGAGTGAGGATGCAAAAGGAATGTAAGGGAGATAAAAAAAAAACCCAGATAAACACTTAAAGCGGTCAGTTCTGCATTGATTAACCAAGCATTGTCTGTCAAATTTGTGCTGACAACGGTTTAGGACTGTATAAAGCAGCTTTTACTCCAGTGTCTTCAGAAACGCAATTCCAGCAAGTTGACTAAAGAATTATGTGGAGCAAAGTGAGTTGTGGTCCCAAAAACAAAAACACTTAGCCTACACGCGTACGGTTGCTTGTAACAATAAAGGCACATTCATTCATCGGTCTCTCGATCTATGTGAGACATTCTTTGAACTTTTTATTCAGTGCCTGAAGTCGACCTTTTTTTAACTCAAGAATTTCTACGTGAAACATGTCTGTTAAATTTTGTCAAAAGAAAAAAAAACGTGCGTGCAAGTTGTGAGCTATTGTCATCTCACATTACCTGCTGTGTAATCCCCGCTGTTAATATCAACTTTAGTACTAATACTTGGGTCATTGTTGAACCACAAAAAGGCCCCCATGGTCGCTGGATTATAAACAGCACGGTCTGATTTGCTTTCCTTCGTTATTCTCGTTCTTGCGCAGTTTGAGAGATGATTCTTGATGGTAAATGAGTCTTCAGTCTGTGTCTGCGCAGTTTGAGAGATGATTCTTGATGGTAAATGAGTCTTCAGTCTGTGTCTGCTTTTTTATCGTTTTTTTTAATGTTAGGAACAGCATGTTGTAGGTATTTAGAGCCTTTTCAGGCGACATGTTTAGGTGATACACTGTTGTCTGCTGAAAAAATCAAATAAAGACTCCTCCTACAGTGCTCTCCCCTCCTCCAGATGACACGGCATGCTCAAGGTTTCTCTGACCTTTTCTTTCCCAATTTATAGGCAGGCTTTGTATACGTCACGCTTTTCAAGTTTTATTTTCGTATTGTCGCGTGTCTAGGACACACACGACCCCGCCCCCGTAAATGGAATGGGGAACAAGATGGGGTCGAATAAGGAGAACACAGAGTTGTTGATTTCACGCTTGGAGAGAAAAATAAGGTCTCACAAAGTCAGTCATTCCATGATTGATCTGACCCCTCCATCCCGACACATTTACCTAAATCTGAAAAAAGGTCAACTAACGCCGGATGTCGTCTGTTGTGAAGACGGCCTTTCAGTCATAGCCACGGGGTTCTAATTTTGGACTCTTCTAATCTGAACTACCCGCCTGCCTACCAACGTCCCCCTAGACAAGTTCGGGCCATCGATTTTTTTCCAGCCTCCACAATGGGCCTTGCGAAACACGGGCGACAGTTCTTTTCTGTAGTTTCCATTAGTGCTGCTTCATTGTCTGCCGAATTGACGAGTGACCCTGTGTCTTTCTTACTGGAGGTATCCGCATTTAATGGCGGTGGGCAATTCATCTAGGGCGACCATCTCTTCCATCCAGAACACGGTATTATCTTGATGCGCTGTCTCTGTGGAGAAATCGTCTTTGAAGAATGTGGGTTGGCTGGTGGTGATTTCATTAACATGCAAACTTTTAATGAGCATTCATGTTCAAAACTACTATATAGTTCTACTGGTTTTTAATTTATGACGTATATTTTACTGATTTCCACATTATCGTATACTTTAACTAGTTTGATTGCTATGATATAGTATCACTTGTTTCAACCTTGTTGTTATTTACTGTTTAAAACCTTATCACATAGGTTTTGCAACATGCCTATTGCACAAAGTCTAGGAGACATGGGTATTGTAAGACACGGTAGGGGACAGAAGACATGGACGCTGCAAGACACAGGAAAAAAACAGGAGACAGACACTATGTTACTTAGTCGACACTGTATAACTTAGTTAGAGACAAGAGACATATGCACTTCATGTCACAGAAACAAGACAAAAGACAGGAGATTCTTTGACACAGTAACAAGGAGAGGAGAAACAGGCACTGTATGACACAGTAAAGAATCAAGAGAAAGGGGAACTGTATGAAAGGGTGATCACACAGAAGACATGGGCAATGCACGACAGTTTAATGACAGGAGACATGGGCAGAGTATGACACAGGTAAATGACGGGAGATATGGACATTGTATGACACAGTGAAGAGAAAGGAGGTGTGTACACTGTATGACAAAGAGACAGGAGACACGGGTGGTGTATTTTGCAGTAAAGAGACAGGGAACGTGGGCACCAGATAACAGCAGGGATAAGCAGACATGGGCCTGCACGACACAGTGATGTAACATGACAAAATGGGCATCGTGTGACAAAGTACAGACACAGGAGACACGAGCTCTGTATTTCACAGTACATGGACTGTACAGCATGACAAAGATACAGGAGACATAGACACTGCATGGCAGAGCGAATTTGAAAAAGACATGGACACTGTTTGACACTGTAAAGAGACAGGAGACATGGGCACTGTATAAGGCAATAATGAGACAGAACAGATGGGCGAGAAGAGAGGGGGGGGGGGGGGGGGGGGGGGGGGAGGGGGCTGTTAGAAATACAAAAGGAAAAGGAACCAGGAGGGAAATCTTGAAAACTTCTGTTTCCTGCATAACACAGGCTGGAGAAGACACACCGACAATGTTCATTTCAGGCATTGAAGTGGTTTTCAAATTTTGCATAGAGATGGCTTACCTTATAAGGGAGTGCTGGGTCATACGTATCAGTAGTTTGTCTTTCTTTGTATTCTGTGATAGTTTGAAGACTTTTTCCCCACACAGAATTGACACTGCCATAGGAGAACTAATGTTCAGTTTTGAGACGATGACACAGTCATCAGACAGGACAGACAGGAGCAGTAAGACACACTAAAGGGAGGGAAGACAGGGGACACGGGCACCCTATGGGGCACCCTATGACAAAGTGATGAGACCAGAGGCAGGTACACTTTAGGATACAGCCAAGAGACAGAAAATATGGGCACTGCATATCACAGTAAACAGACAGGATATTTGAAAAGTGCACGACATAGTGAAGTAACAGAAGACATGGGCACTATGCGACACATTACAGAGATAAGGGACACAGTTACACAGTAATAAGACAGGACAGATAGGAGCAATAAGATGGACATTTTGTGATACACTAGCAGATAATTGGCACACTATGACACGTTAAACAGGATTTGAACTGTATGACACAATAAAGAGACAGGAGAGTGAGTGAGTGAGTGAGTGACTTCTTTAACTTAGAGTTTGCTCACACTTGGTGATATTAGACTTTTAAAAAAATAATTTAAAAAAATGAGCGAGGGGAAGGGGGACGTTTATAAAAAAATCTATCAATTTGATGCAAGGAAAGCACTTTTGCTGTTTGCACAATTTCTGGTTTGTGGATTATTGTTTTGATAGAATCATGTACAGTCACATCCACGTTCGATTCTTTATATAATGAAGTTAATATTGAACAATGAGACATGAGACATGGGCACAACATGACACAGAAAGAAACAGAAAACAAGGGGGGGGGGGGCTGTATGACACTCTGAAGAGACGGAACACATAGAAACCGTACGACACAGTGCGGGGACAGGAGGCACGAGTGTTGTACAACACAGTAAAGAGACACTGGCACTGTAAAATGCCTTAAAGATACCAGGAGGGATGGACATTGTTTGACACAGCAAAGAAACAGGAGACAAGGATACCGTGTGACATAATAAAGAGATAGCTTACACAGACACTGTATGACAGAATAAAGAAACTGGAAACATCGCATTGTTTAAGACAGTGAAAAGACATGGGCACTGGCATTGTGATAGGATGGACGCACGGATTCTTTATGACGAGATGAGCGGCAAGAATATGCACTCTGTGAGACACAGTGAAGACACGGGACACACGGGCACTGTCTGACATAGTAAAGAGACAGCATACATTGGTACTACATGACACAGTTTAGAGACAAGAAACAAGGGCACTAAATGGCAGAGTAAGCGAGAGGAGACAGTGGTCACTTTATGATATGGCAAAAACTTATGGGCACTGTGTAACAAAGTGAACTGCAGGAAACATTGGCAGAGCATAACACATTAAAGGGACAGTAGGCACAGCAACTGTGTGACAAAGTAGACGACAAGAGACACGGGCAAAGTATGACACTGTAAACAGCAGGAGACACGGGCATTGTGTAACTCAGTAAGGTGACAGGAGACCCGGCCACTGTGTAACGTAGCACACGAAATGGGACATTGGCATTGCATTGCAAAATAAAGAGACAGAAGACATGAACACTGTATGACACAGTAAATAATAGGAGACACGAGAGCTGTATGGTACAGTAAATGACGGGAGACATGGGCACTGCTTGACACAGTAACGGACAGGAGACAAGGGCACACAGTAGAAGACAGGAGATATGGGTACTATATGACACAAGATGCTTACACTGTATGACACATTATGGGGACAGGACACATAAGCATTGTTTGACAGAATACAGGGACTGGAGGTATTGGCGCTGTATCAGACAATGGAAAGACACGGAACTGTGTGACAAAGTACATGGACACGAGACAAGAGCACTGGAAGGTACGATTAGGAGGCAGGATGCATGGACTTTCTATGACACAGAAAATTAAGGGACACATGGCCAATGTATGCCTCGGGACAGAGGAAGGAGACTTGGAAAGCGCAAGATGCATCGGGAATCATGGTAACTGTTTAATACAGTAAAGAGCCAGGAGACATAGACACTGAATTACTCATCAAAGGACAGGAGACCAGAATACTGTATGACAGAAAAGGGGGACCGGAGATAGAGGCACACAGTATTGAGAAATGGCCACTGTGTGAACAGAGTGAGAGACAGGAGACGTACACTCTCTATTACAGTAAAGAGGCAGAAGACATGGGCACTATATGACTCAGTAAAAAAAAAACCCAAAACACACACACAGAGGAGACATGGGCGTTATATGACACACTAAAGCGACAGAAGTCATGGGCACTGTAAGACACACTAAAGAGACTGGAGGGATGGGCACTGTATGACACAGTAAAGATACAGGAGGCAGGGGCACTATATGACACAGTAGGGAAGTATATGCACTGTAATCACACAGAAAGAGACAAGAGATATGGTCAAAGTACGATGCAGTAAAGAAAGAGAAGGAATGGAAACTGTATAACACAGTTGAAAGAAATGGGCACTGTATAAGGCAACAAAAAGACAATAATCACGAGCACAGGATGGCTGGACGAAAAGACAGGAGGAATGGGAATTGTGTGAAAGAGCAAAGAGATAGGATGTACTTATGACATAGTAAAGAGAGAGAAAGCTCAGTGTCTTTATCACACAGTAAAGAGATAGGCGATATGGCCGGTCTGTGAAACAAGATGGACATGAGACACGGACATTACATGACTCAAAGACTAGATATATGGGCACTGTATGACTCAGGAAAAAAGCAAACAACCAGGAAACATTTGTAAAGTATGGCACAGTAAAGGGACAACGGATGTAGATTATGTACAACACGCTAAAAGAAGAGGAGACATGGGTGATGTATGACAGGTTAAAGAGACATGGGCAATGTGTGACATATTAAAGGAACAGGAGACATTGGCAATATATGACACAGTACAGAGACATAGCCACTGTTTGGCAGACTAAAGAGGCATGAGACATGGGCACTGCATGACATAGTACTGGGACGGGAAACATGGTCTATGTAAAGGGACATAGGCACAGTAATAAAGGGACATGGGCACAGTACGACACAGTAAAGGGAGTGGGGACATGAATAATGTAGGACACGGTAAAGAGACATGGGCAGTGTAAGACACAGTTAACAGAAATGGGCATTATATGGCACATTAAAGGACAGGAGACGTGGGCATTTCAAGACACAGTAAAGAGACAGGACATACAGACACCTTATGACACAGAAAGAGACAGGAAGCACGGGTACTGCGTTACACACTGAGAGTAATGAGCTCTATTTAAAACAATGAAAATACAAGAGATACAGGCACTGTAAAAAGCAGTAAAGGGACAAGAGACATGGTCACTGAATGACCAAATAAAGAGACAAGAGACATGGGCAATGTATGACACAGTAAAGGACAGGAGACATGATCACTATACGACAAAATACAGAAACAGCAGACATGGGCACTGTATGACTCAGCTAAGAGACTGGAGAAATGAGCACTCTATGACACAGTAAAGAAGCAAGAGAAATATGGGCATTTTATCACATAATAACTGACAGGAGACTTGGGCACTGTGTGACACTGTAAAGAGTCTAGAGATATGGGCACTGTATAACATAGTACAGGGACAAGAAACATGGGCACTGTATGACACTGTAATGGGACAGGAGACATAGGCAGTGTATGTCACAGTAAAGATACACGGGCACTGTATGACAGAGGAAGGGAACAGAAGACATGGGCAATGTATGACACAGTAAAGGGACAGGAGACATGGTCGGTGTATGACACATAAAAAAGACAAAGCCAATGTATGACAGACTGAGGCATGAGACATGGACACTGCATGACATAGTAAACGGACAGGAATCATGGGCAATGTATAACATAATAAAGGGGCATGGGCATTGTATGACTCAGTAAGGAAGAGGGCACATGGATAGTATAATTATGACACAGTAAGAGACATGGGCAGTGTAAGACACAGTAAAGAGAAATGGGCGCTGTATGGCACATTAAATGACAGGAGACGTAGACATGTTATGATACAGTAATGAGAGAGGAGATATAGGCACCATTTTACGATACAGCAAAAGACAGGACACATGAGCACTGTATTACACACTAAAGAGTCACGAGCACCATTTGAAACAATACAGATATAAGAGAGACGGGGACTGTACAATACAGTAAAAAGGACGAGAAAGACAGTCGCATTATGACAAAATTAAAGAGACAAGAGACATGGGCAAGGTATGACACAACAGTAAAGAATGGGAGACATGATCACCATACGATAAAAATAAGGAACAGCAGACATGGTCACTATATGACAAAGCTAAGCGACTAGACAAATGGGCACTCTATGACACAGCAAAGAAACGCGAGAGATGTGGCCATTCTATAACACAGTACACTACAGGAGACTTAGGTACCGTATGACACATGAATGATAACGGCGACAAGGGCACTGTATGACACAGTAAAGAGATAAAGGCACTGTATGACACAGTAAAAAAGAGAGGGGAAATGTGCACTGTATGACACAGTAAAGAGACATTCACTGTATGACACTTTGAAGAGAGAGGTGACACACACACTGTATGACATACAAGAGACGTGGGCACTCTGTGACAGAATAAAGAGAACGGAGACACGAGCAGTTTATGGAACAGTAGAGAGACAGAATACACAGGCGCTGAACGACACGGTAAGTACACAGGAAGCACGGGAGTGTATGAGAGTTAAGAAACATGAGCGCTTTATACACTGCAAGAAAAGACAGGAGACATAAGCACAGTATGGCAGAATAAAGAGACAGGAGGAATGGAGACTGTATGACAGAGTTGAGAGATAGGACAGAAGGACACTGTATGACACAGTAAAGTGACAGAAGACACTGCCTCAGTGTGACACAGTAAATGGACATGAGGTATGGACATTGTATGACACAGCAAAGGAACTGGTGACTTGGACACAGTTTGACTTAGTAAAGGGAAGGAAGGCATGGGTATTGTATGACACGACAAAGAATTAAGAGACATGGGCACTTTGTGACACACTAAGGGAAAAAGAGACATGGGCACTTTGTGACACACTAAGGGAAAAAGAGACATGGGCACTTTGTGACACACTAAGGGAAAAAGAGACATGGGCACTTTGTGACACACTAAGGGAAAAAGAGACATGGGCACTTTGTGACACACTAAGGAAAAAGAGACATGGGCACTTTGTGACACACTAAGGGAAAAAGAGACATGGGCACTTTGTGACACACTAAGGGAAAAAGAGACATGGGCACTTTGTGACACACTAAGGGAAAAAGAGATATGGGCACTTTGTGACACACTAAGGGAAAAAGAGACATGGGCAGTGCAAAACAGAGAAAAGCAACAGGAGACATGGCCATTGTATGACACAATAATGAGACCTGACATGGCCATTGTATGACACAATAATGAGACCTGACATGGCCATTGTATGACACAATAATGAGACCTGACATGGCCATCGTATGACACAATAATGAGACCTGACATGGCCATCGTATGACACAATAATGAGACCTGACATGGCCATCGTATGACACAATAATGAGACCTGACATGGGCACTGTATAACACATGAAGGAGTCATGAACACCGCATGACACAGTACACAGAGAGAGAGAGAAGACATAGGTGCTGAATGATACAGTAAAGAGACAGGACACACAGGTACTATGACACAGTAAAGGGACAGGACACACAGGTACTTATGACACAGCAAAGGGACAGGACACATAGATACTTATGACACAGTAAAGGGACAGGAGACACAGGCACTTATGACACAGTAAAGGGGCAGGAGACACAGGCACTTATGACACAGTAAAGGGACAGGACACACAGGCACTTATGACACAGTAAAGGGACAGGACACACAGGTACTTATGACACAGTAAAGAGACAGGACACACAGGTACTTATGACACAGTAAAGAGACAGGAGACATGGGAAATGTGCAGCACAGTAAAGGGATAGGATACTCGGGAACTGTATGACACAACAAAAAGCTTTGGGCAGTTATGACACACCAGAAAAACAGGACACGCGGTCAGTGCATCACACATTAAAATAACAGGAGACATTGGCACTGTACGTCATAGAAAAAGTAACATGGGAACAGAATGACATACAAAAGGGACAAGAGACATGGAAACTGTATCACATGGTAAGGAGAAATTTACAAGTATGATACAGTTAAGAGATCGGAAACATGGACACTGTGTAATAGAAAAACGAGACATGAGTACTGTAAAAATGCAGTTGAGAGACAAGAGAGACATGCTTTGTTTGGCACACTGAAGGGACACAGGTAACGTGTGGCTCAGCAAGGAGACAGGAAGCGTGGGGTGGTGTGTATAACATAGTGAAGATGTAGGGACATCAGCACCCTGTGACACACAGCAAGGACAGAAGGCACGGGTACTATCGGGACAAAGGGAGGGACAGGAGAAATGGGCACGGTATAAGACAGTTAATGGACAGAAAATAAAGCCATGGGTACAGTATGGCCAACTGAAGAGACAGGAGACATGGTTACTACATGACAGTAAAGGGACAAGAGACTCGGGAACTGTTTAACACAGTGAGAAGACGTGGTCAGTGTGCGTCACAGCAGAGAGACGGAACTTGGACACTATATGACACATTGAAAAGGAAGTGGTATGGGCACTATATGCTATAAATGGGTATAATATGACACAATAAAGGACAGGAGACACAAACAGAACAGGACACACACACACACACACACACACACACACACACACACACACACACACACACACACACACGCACGCACGCACGCACGCACGCACGCACGCACGCACGCACGCACGCACGCACGCACGCCCGCGCACACACACACACACACACACACACACACACACACACACACACCACACACACACACACACACACCACACGCACACACACACACTAACATACTAAAGAAACATAGGCATTATCTGAAACAGGAAAGAGACAAGACACACATACACTGTATGAAACAACGAAGAGACAGGAGTCATTGGCCCTATATGATAATAAAAAAAACCCATGGACATTGCCTGACACAGTACAGGGACAGGAGAAGTAGGCACTGTATGACACATTGAAGAGATAGGAAAAATAGGCTCTGTACAACACAGTGAAGAGACAGGAGGCATGAGCACTATATGACACTGTACATTGATAGTGTGACGCACTAACAAGACAGAAGACACTGACACTCTGTGACACAGTAAAAGACAGGAGACACAGACACCGCTTAGCACACGTAAAGAACCGGAGACAATGGGACTATACAGCCCAGTAAACGGATAGAAAAAGGGCTCTATATGACACTGTAGAGAGGTAGGAAGTACGTGGACTGTATGGAACAGAAAAGAAAAGGAGGACAAGGGCACTATACGACTAGTTAAAAGACGTGATCACTACATGACACACTAAAGGGACACTGTTAAGACAAATGAGGTATGGGCTCTGTATTATGCAGTTATGGGTCATGGGAACTGTTTCACATAATCAGGAGACAAAAGACACGGGCACTGGATGACACAGTAGGGTACAAGAGACATAGATACTGTTTGGCGCTGTAAAGAGGAATGAGACATGGGTGCCGTATCATATATGTCAGTGTATGATATGGTAAAAAGACAGAACACATGGGCACTACATGACACATTAAAAAAAAATGGCGACATGGGTACTGTATGACACAGTAAAGGAACAGAAAAGGAACACAATAAAGAGACATGAACAATATATGACACTGCCGAGGGACAGGACAAATGGGCACTGCATGACACATTAAACAGAAAGGAGACAGGGGCAGTGTACAACACTATAAAACATGCACACTACAATACCGTCTAGGCACTGAATACGTGCGAACTGTATTACACAATATAGGAAAATTGGCAATGCGTGACAGAGTAAACAGATTCTGGTGACAATGTAAGATACAGTAAAGAGAAATGGGTAGTGTGTGGCGAAATGAAGAGTAATGACACACAGTCACTGTGTCACGCGGTAAATGCACAATAGGACATGGATACTAAATGACACTGTGAAGAGACAGTAGATATGGGACTGTGCGACACATAAAGGGACAACAGACATGGACACTATATAAGACTATACAGAAACAGGACACTCAGACATTGAATGACAGTGCAAAGGGATGGGAGAAAAAAGTTCTATGTGACCCTGTAAAGAGACAGGAGATTTTGGCAACGTATTAAATAGTAAAGGGACAACATACATGGATAGTATATGATATTGCAAAGGGACATAGCAACAGTAGACAAGAGCACTATACGACACTGTATGAAGCGAGATGTGGGTACTATTTGACACTGTAACGAGACAGGAAATACGGGCTTTGTTTGACACAGTAAAGAGAAAGGAGACACGGGTACTATATGACAGTGTAAATATGGGCACTGTGTGGCACACTCAAGACAGGAGACACGGGCACTCTCTAACACAGAAAAACACAAGAGATGCTGGGACTGTGTAACACAGTAAAGGCCAGTAGAAATTACCACTGTGTGACAAGAGTAATGCGATATGAAATACGGGCACTGTATAACACAACAAAGAGAAGGCATAAGCATATTATGACACAGGAAAAAAACAATGGGGAATGTATGACACACTAAAAGAAAGCGGAGAAATAGGCACAGTGTGACAAAGTCAAGGAATGGAAGAACTTAACCACAAAAGGGTCAGGAGACATGTAAACTATATGAAACAGCCACGAGAAAGAGGGCGGCACTGTATGACACTGAAAAGAGACAAGATATATGGGCACAATATGATACAGTAAAGAGACTTTAGGCACAGTGTGACACAGTAAAGAGAAAGGAGAAATGGGCAATGCATGACACAGTAAAGAGACATGGGCACTGTATGACACAGTAAAGAGACATGGGCACTGCATGACACAGTAAAGAGACAAGGGCACTGTATAACACAGTAAAGAGACAAGGGCACTGTATGACACAGTAAAGAGACGTGGGCACTGTATGACACAGTAAAAAGACACGGGCACTGTATGACACAGTAAAAAGACACGGGCACTGTATAACACAGTAAAGAGACATGGGCACCGCATGACACAGTAAAGAGACATGGGCACTGCATGACAAAGTAAAGAGACAAGGGCACTGTATTACACAGTAAAGAGACATGGGCACTGTATGACACAGTAAAGAGACATGGGCACTGTATGACACAGTAAAGAGACATGGGCACTGTATGACACAGTAAGGAGACACGGGTACTACATGACACAGTAAAAAGACATGGGCACTGTATGACACAGTAAAAAGACACGGGCACTGTATGACACAGTAAAGAGACATGGGCAATGCATGACAAAGTAAAGAGACATGGGCACTGTATGACACAGTAAAGAGACATGGGCAATGCATGACAAAGTAAAGAGACATGGGCACTGTATGATACAGTAAAGAGACATGGGCACTGTATGACACAGTAAAGAGACATGGGCACTGTATGACACAGTTAAAAGACATGGGCACTGTATGACACAGTAAGGAGACACGGGTACTACATGACACAGTAAAAAGACATGGGCACTGTATGACACAGTAAAAAGACACGGGCACTGTATAACACAGTAAAGAGACACGGGCACCGCATGACACAGTAAAGAGACATGGGCACCGCATGACACAGTAAAGAGACATGGGCACCGTATGACACAGTAAAGAGACATGGGCACCGTATGACACAGTAAAGAGACATGGGAACCGTATGACACAGTAAAGAGACATGGAACCGTATGACACAGTAAAGAGACATGGACACTATATGACACAGTAAAGAGACATGGGCACTGTATGGCACAGTAAAAGACACGGGAACCGTATGATACAGTAAAGAGACACGGGAACCGTATGACACAGTAAGAGACATGGGCACTGCATGACACAGTAAAGAGACATGGGCACTGCATGACACAGTAAAGAGACATGGGCACTGTATGACACAGTAAAGATACATGGGCACTGCATGACACAGTAAAGAGACAAGGGCACTATATGACACAGTAAAGAGACATGGACACTATATGACACAGTAAAGAGACATGGGCACTGCATGATACATTAAAGAGACATGGGCACTATATGGCACAGTAAAGAGACATGGGCACTGCATGACACAGTAAAGACACAAGGGCACTATATGGCACAGTAAAGAGACATGGGCACTATATGGCACAGTAAAGAGACATGGACACTATATGGCACAGTAAAGAGACACGGGCACTATATGGCACAGTAAAGAGACACGGGCACTGCATGACACAGTAAAGAGACATGGGCACTATATGGCACAGTAAAGAGACACGGGCACTGCATGACACAGTAAAGAGACATGGGCACTATATGGCACAGTAAAGAGACACGGGCACTGCACGACACAGTAGAGAGACATGGGCACTATATGACACAGTAAAGAGACATGGGCACTGCATGACACAGTAGAGAGACATGGGCACTATATGACACAGTAAAGAGACATGGGCACTGCATGACACAGTAAAGAGACATGGACACCTTATGACAGTAAAAAGACATGGGCACTATATGACACAGTAAAGAGACATGGGCACTATATGGCAGAGTAAAGAGACATGGACGCCTTATGACAGTAAAAAGACATTGGCACTTTATGACACAGTAAAGAGAGATGGGCACTGCATGACACAGTAAAGAGACATGGACACCTTATGACAGTAAAAAGACATGGGTACTACATGACACAGTAAAGAGACATGGACGCTGTGACACAGCAAAGACGCTGCAAACTAAGAAATAAAATTTAATGTTGGCAGCGTCCTTGAACAGCCTCGGTCCAATCCTCAACTGCAAATTTACTTCGCAGGTTTGATAACTGTGATAAACATTAATGAAACAGACGTTACAATCCGGCACACTTCCGTGGCCATCAACTCGATGGTAACACTGAAAAAGTTTCATAATGATAACGTAATCAATAATAAAAACAACAATGAAGATAAGAGAAAATTGGAGTAGTAATCGAAGGAAAAAGAGGGAGTGAGTTAGGGACAAAGTGGGTATAACGTTTTATTGAAATCTGGTTAAAAGACAGCAAACAGACAGAGCTCGGACAGGTTGCGGACACCCATTGTCGTCTTACCTGGGGCTGGGTGGCCAGCAGAGGGGTAGACGTCATCCTTTGCAGCGATTCCTCGTCAGCGTCCAGCAGGTTGTTGCAGCTGGCCTTTTCCCCAGGGCCCCCCTCTCCTCCCTGCCCGAAAGGTTCAAACGGCTGCAAGCCGTGAGAGGGCGTGCCAGCGCTGTGACTCAACCTCATTACGCAGGCCGGCGGGGAGTTGTTCTTGGAGTTGGCATGGGAAGAACAGGAGGAGGAGGAATGGGTTCTGCTGTGCTCGCAGTCGTCCTGCTGAGAATAATCGCGGTCCCCAGTGGCCCCGCCACTGGCTCCGTCGTGGGGGTGGTTGGGGTCTCCCGGCTTGTGGTGAGGGGAGTTCAGCTCCATCAGGTCTACACTGCGGGCGAAGGCGTCCCTGAGGTTTATGGAATGGAAGGAGACGATGCTCCCAGTGCGCTTGGCCTTCTCCAGAGCCTCCCGCCGCTTGAAGGCCTTCTCCCGCCGCATCTGGTCCTTGTAGAACTCGGCAAAGTTGTTGACGATGATAGGGATGGGCAGCGCGATAACCAGCACGCCGCATACACAACACACACTGCCAACGATTTTGCCTAGTGCGGTTTGGGGATAGATGTCACCGTAACCTACGGTGGTCATGGTGATAGCCGCCCACCAGAACGTCTCTGGAATGCTGCTGTATTTGGTACCCGGCTCATCTTTCTCGGCGAAATAAGCTAAACTGGAGAAGAGGAGGATTGAGATGGCGAGGAACATGAGCAGGAGACCCAGCTCCTTGTAGCTCCTCTGGAGAGTGTAGCCCAGAGATTGCAGACCCGTAGAGTGACGAGCCAGCTTCAGGATCCTCAAGATCCTCATGATCCGAAAGATCTGCACCACTCTCCGCACGTTTTGAAACTGCTCCGTCGTGCTCTTGTTTGTCTCTGTGAGTCCAAGGGAAATGAAGTAGGGCATGATAGCCAGCAAGTCTATCGCATTTAGCGGGCCTTTGAAGAACTTCCACTTGTTGGGCGAGGCCCAGAAGCGAGCGAGGTATTCCAGGGTGAACCAGAGGATGCAGACGGCCTCCACGATGGCCAGTTCTTCATTGTCTCCGGTTAGAGTGGGGTTGGTCCGATCTTGCAGATTGGGGATGGTGTTGAGGGTGAGGGCAATGGTGGACAGGACAATGAAGAGAATGGAAATGATAGCGAGAACCTGAAAAAACAGTCAGCAGTGAAACAAAATGGATGTGATAGCGTAGACCTGAAAACAGTTTGCAATGAAAAGGATGGAAAAGAATGGGAATGATAGCGAGAACTCGACGAACAATCAACAGGGAAAAACAGGAAACGACAGCGAGAACCCGAAAAAGTGTCACAAGTGAAGGGAATAGAAATGAAAGGTGCGAGAACCTGAAAACAGTAATGAAAAATGAAAATGACACCGAGAACCTGAAAACGTTCGTGAAGAATGAAAATGACACCGAGAACCTGAAAACGTCAGTGAAGAATAAATATGACACCCAGAATCCGAAAAACGCAGTGAAGAGAATGAAAACGATACCTGTAATCTGATAACAGTAGTGAAGAGAATATAAACGACACCGGTAATCTGTAAGCAGTAGTGAAGAGAATGAAAAATAAGACAGAGAACCTGAAAACAGCAATGAAGAGAATAAAAATGACACAGAGAATCTAAAAAAGTCAGCGACGAAGAAAAAGGAGGAATGAGAATGAGAACTTCAAACCGGTCGTGAAGAGCAAGAGGTGTGAAGATTATGACAACAGTCAGAAGTGAAGAAGACCGTACCAGGAACGGGAATATAAACATACTCAGAAGTGTAGAGAGTACGTCCCAAGTCGTTCCCCTTGGTTACCAAGCCCGCTGTTCTTTTAGTGCTAGAACTGATTTTCTAGATCTATTTATTCCTTCTGGGTTGAGATAGTAATTATGTCCGTACCTACCTATACTAAGGCACAAAGTTTATTTATATCGCGCTTTTTCTTAAGTGGGATTCCAAATACACACTCCCTCTTCAATCTGTCGTCTCCCTGGTTCCTTCTATTACTCCTTTTCACCCTCTATTGTTTCCATATAGCAGGTTTTAGGTTAAAAAATACTTTAACCTTCCCTCCCCTTTCCAAATTGGAAAGCAGGTGAATTCCATCACGCTTTATTTGTACAATGAAAAAGGACAACTCTATCCGAGAAAGAGAGATTTAAGAAAGGGTAGGTTTATTTCATATAGGGTATGCGCTCACACGAATGTGTGAAAGGTATGCGCGCAGATGAGTGCATATGTGATGCGGTGCGTATTATTCTTACATTTCTGTGATCGTGTGGTACGGACCATTGCTTTCAATAAGTTGCGAGAAGTAACTATACTCCTTTTGCCCCCCCCCCCCCCCCCCCACCCCCACCCCGCCCCAGCCCCTAAATACTTTCGCATGTGCAGTAACGTTTTGATGACGACGACGACGATGATGATGATGATGATGATGATGATGATGATAATGACAATGATGACGATGATGACGACGACGACGACGACGATGATGATAATAATCGTCATCATCATCATCATCATCATCATCATCATATCATCATCATGATAATAAATGTCAGTGTTTGCTGGTACTATTGTCATTGCATGAGAGATATAATTCCTGGCTAATGAAGTAAAATGTTTGGGATTAAGTGTGTGTGTGTGTGTGTGTGTGTTGTGTGTGTGTGTGTGTGGTGTGTGTGTGTGTGTGTGTGTGTGTGTGTGTGCGCGCGCGCGTGCATGTGTGTGTGTTTATGTGTGTGTGTATGTGCGTGTGTGTGTGTGTGTGTGTGTGTGTGTGTGTGTGTGTGTGTGTGTGTGTGTGTGTGTTTTGTTCACTGCATTACACCGGTGACGACAATGATCAAGCGAAACAACGTTCTCTTAAATTAAAAAAGCGCCACCAAACATATGCCTTAAACGTGAGTATAGTGGTATAGGTCTACCTTCAACCAACTACTGTAATTTTGTGTCAAAATATTTGATGTGTTGACGTCTCTCTACGTGAGATAGTCTTATGAATGTTAAGACGAAATTTGGAACGCAGGACCTTCAACCTGCTTAATTTATTCTTTTGCACGCGTATATACACAAAAGGTGTTTACCCATCTGCAGATATGTACATGTGTTGACTGGAGAGATTCAACAAGTTCTGCTCCACATTTCACCTTACAGGTAGTACCGAAACTCGAACCCGTAATCCTTAGACTACCGTGTAGTGTTCTTACCGATCACTCATCGCCATGGAAGTATACCTCTGTCAAGTAGGCCCGTCGGGTGCTTAAAGAAAATCAACACCAAAGACTATATTTAAGATCTGTTCGTTCTTTTAACCTTCGCAATGGGTGCAGCAAGTGAACGGAAGCAGAATGTAAAATCTGGTGTGGACAAGATGCTCAGAAGCGAAAGCAAACAGATTGCTGCAGAGTGAAACAGAAAGGGCAGAACCGTCTATTACATATTTAAAAACAGAAAAGGTTTCCGAATGTAGTATGTAAAGCAGGATCAGCTTCCATATTGAATTCCATAAAGCAGACCACCTTGTCTTATACGTCAAGATAAAACTAGCTTTTGTAAGCAGAAAATATATATGAAATAACGTATGTTTGGTTAATGATTCACCATAAGTACATAATAGATAAAAATCATGTTGCCATTAGTATTGAAATCATTACATTTCCAAAAACCTGGTGAATTGTTTTTGGGAATTTTTGTCGAATGTATTAAAATGTTCATTCTCGCATACTATAACTGCTGTTTTCGTATCATCACCAAAAGTGGTAGTAATCATCTCTTTGTTATTTTTTCAATATTTTTATCATTGTCATCACCATTATTATTACTGCTATCAGTATTATTACTATCATCATTACTATTTCAACTCGCATTGTCTCCTTCCGACGGCTTCGTTTTCATTCAACGCCCATCCTGCGCCGAATTGGACCAAAGACTGCTCCTTCTTCATTTCCTTGTCCTGAGTGTTGTTTATCTGGCCTGAAGAAGACCTAAAAGGTCGAAACGCGTCGTGCTTTGTCTTATGATTCGTTTGTCCACGTTGTTCGGCGGAGTTATTATAAAATTTTTTTAAAAATTGTTTAGGTTTCCGCCCGCAGTCACCTCACTTTGCAACTAAAATGTTTGGTTTCATATGTGA
>CM031606.1:44337776-44345276 GCA_018398815.1 Conus ventricosus
GTTACACATAGAAAAAAGAACCTGTGAACGAAAATCACGCAGACCATCCCATAAACAATGCAGCTACAACAACACGATCAAGGAAATTGTGACTGGACAGAAGCATGCAGGATACCAAATAAACTATGTCAGAGTAGAGTTCGTGCTGAAAAGTACCTTCATACTACTCCCAATAAATATAGATATTTCTTCTCTCTTTCATGTGACGTCAAGGTGTTAACGATGCAACGCGGTGAGGTAAGCAAATGCAAATATTGAAGAATGGTCAAACGAATGGATTTTGGGTGCTTGGTACAAGTGACTCGTCTACATAAACCACATAGTATATATTCTGTCAATTAAAGGAAAATGAGATATATCCGTTACTGAGGTCTGGGCGAGTTGAGGTAGGAGTTCTCTTTCCTTTGTACAATTCCTCGTATTCCATGTCCATCGTATAACATCTTCAGCTCATGCTACCATAGTGATAAATAAGTTAGATATGGGGAGGAAACTCTCGTACGTTTCTGAACAGGTTTACAACTAGATACTGTCAGAACAAAAATATAATGGTTCAACAAAATGTGTATGTGGCAAAACAAACGTACCAAGAGTTCATGTTTTATTTGAGGGTGTGGCTCACAGGGCTTACGTACCATGTTTATCAGGCATGACTGTGATGGATGTTTTTTCTAATAATAAACTTGCTTTTAAAGTTATCTTTTGTTTCTTGCATAGTCCGGTTGGGTACTTAATATGATGCTGGCGGTCTTTGTCTGATTACATGTAGGCTTACATACCACACACCTACACACACGCACGCACGCACGCACGCGCGTAGTTAAGCACACACGCTCTCTTTGTCTCCTCTCTCTCTCTCTCTCTCTCTCTCTCTCTCTCTCTCTCTCTCTCTCTCACTCCCTCCCTCCCTCTTTATCTCTCTCGTTGAATATCACATAATTTTGAGAAAAGGTGTAAAATGAAATACTACTACTACTAATGAACAGGTCGTACAATCAGATAATTAAATCACATTCAAAAAATGTAACCTCTCCATCTTCCCTACTCATAGCTCTCTCTCTCTGTGTGTGTGTGTGTGTGTGTGTGTGTGTGTGTGTGTGTGTGTGTGTATGTGTGTGTGTGTGTGTGTGTGTGTGTGTGTGTGTGTGTGTGTGTGTGTGTGTGTGTGTGTGTGTGTGTGTGTGCGTGCGCGCGCGCGCGCGCGTGTCGTGCTTGATCGCATGAACATGACCGGACAGTTGCCCCACCAAGACATTGACGAGTCTTCTCATCGTTTTTTCTTTTGAAAAGAAGTTTGGAGAAGAATTTTCGTGGTTTCTTTTGTCTTGTTTTTTTTTTAATGTCCCGTCACACATATGTGTCAGTGTAGACATGGAATTAGGATAATTTCCACACTGTTACAATAGTATTTAAAAAAAAAGCAAGAAAGAAAGGGGGGGGGGGGGGGGGGGGTTAGAAATGAGAGGACAAGGACAGCTGATAGAGTGTAGGAGGAAAATGATAGACAATGGGAGAGATCATCAGAGATGATCTACAGTGCAGCTAAAGAATACTGCTTGATGAACTTTGCAAAAGGTTAGTCGTTTATTTAACAAGAGCAACAATTGATACTGTATCCAAAAACTCAAAAAACATCAACATTCCAAGCGTCTTTAGATGGACAATTTGTGTAAGAAAGGCCTGATTAAAATACTGTTAAAATGACATGCTGAACAGTAACATCACCATGGCTTTGTTTGTCATGAATTACATAGAAGTCTGATAGTGAGATTTGAAACAGGTCTGCAGATCGAAACGAAATGTGACAGAGTCCTTTGACGAGGATTTGAAGATGAATTGAACAATAAGAAAGCGTCTCTTTCAAGTCTAGTGTTCATTTTTCATATGACAATGAGTAATTGATTCATACTACCGTACAATCTGTTGCTTCCTTATTTGCTGCTCTGTCTGCTTGATCATTAGGACGAGAGTTAGTGTTGGGTGATATCCTACAAAACCTAACGTTATTGCCTTTCATGTAAAGAGAATGGATCAGATGCTTGATTTTAAAAAAAAAACGACAAAAACTTTCTTTGCTTATTCAAAAAAACAAAACAAAAAACAATCACACCCTAACTTTTTCAAATTATGATTGAGAATCGACACAAAACACGATATCACAGATTGTCATGGTAAGAAAACTACATAATTTAATGCCATTTGAACAGAAGCCAGCTGTGAAAGTTGTATGTCGCTTTGCTACGTAAGAGGATTTTTCTGTTTGAAAATCTGAGGTCACAGAAAGAGATCCAGCTCCTCTATCTTCTAGAGAAGTGTAGGCAAAATAGGAACGTTGCTGATCCTCTCTGTCTCTGTCTGTCTGTCTGTCCTTCTGTCTGTCTGTCTCTCTCTCTCTCTCTCTCTCTCTCTCTCTCTCTTCTCTCTCTCTCTCTCTCTCTCTCTCTCTCTCTCTCTCTCTCTCTCTCTCTCTCTCTCTCTCTCTCCTTCCCTCTGTGCTTGCCTATGTGTGCCCGTGTGTGAGTGCGCGCGTGTGTGTATGTATGTGAGTCCGTGCGTGTGTGGATGCACACGCGCGCGCGCACTTGTGTGGGTGCATGCGTGCGCGCGCGCGTGTGTGTGCGCAGGAGTGTGAGCGCGCGCTTGAACATGAATGCGTGCGCGCGCATAAGCAAACAACGATCACCTGCTCTCCCTCCCTGACCCTGTCCCGACATCACCTTGGAGGGACTACAGCAGCAGTGGTATTGATCGATGGCGGCGGACCCCTTTCCCAGGCAATCCAGCCGCCAGTTAGCGCTGCTGCTGAAGACGGGGACAAAAATCCCGCTCTCCCTACACCTGTCAAAAGATGATGGCCAGCCGTAATATGGCGCAATCACCGCGCTCTCCCTACAGCTGTCAAAAAATGATGGCCAGCCGTAATATGGCGCAATCACCGCGCTCTCCCTACAGCTGTCAAAAGATGATGACCAGCCGTAATATGGCGCAATCACCGCGCTCTCCCTACAGCTGTCAAAAGATGAAGACCAGCCGTAATACGGCGCAATCACTGCACTCTCCCTACAGCTGTCAAAAGATGAAGGCCAGCCGTAATATGGCGCAATCACTGCGCTCTCCCTACAGCTGTCAAAAGATGACGGCCAGCCGTAATATGGCGCAATCACCGCGCTCTTCTTATACGCTGACTTTTCTCTTTTTCTTTCTTCCTTTTTTTCTTTCTTTCTTTCTTTCTTTCTTTTTTTTTTTTTTTTTTTTGAAGAAGGGAGATGGTGGAGGATGGGTGAATATGGGGGGTGGGTGGGTGTCTTGCAGTTTACAGCGAGGAGATCAGAAGTTATTTGTAGGTCAACAGGAAAGCAGACGTAAGTTTTTATGTCAGATTTCGCGTTAAGAGAGTGTTATCCTTTTTTTTTTTTTTAAAGTCTAATAGTTATGATAAGACGGGTTGGCACTACTCCTGTGGCGCTCAATCGGGCTCCATTCTCCCCACCCCTCCCACCCCCCCACCCCCCACCCCACACACACACACACATATTCACACCTAGCAAGCTAGTTGCACAAACTAAGTCTCATGCCAACCAGCAAGACAGTGTCACAGTCTAAGTCTAAGCAGTCCACAGGAAGCGATCAGTATCAGGCTGTCATGAGGGACCCCGCAAGAGGGGACACTGCACTGCTGCTGAAACATTTCCGACATTTTCTGAGGCGCCAGCTTCGATCTTCATTACATTACTTTCTAAGCCAACCTACCGACGTTACTTCACCGTGGAGTCAGCGCTAGTGAGCGCTCCCCTCCGGAGATGAAAGTCCCTCCGACGATAGTCTCCATAAACTTGCTGACAATGATGCCGAACTTGACAATGACTCAACGACGGGCATGGACTCTGAGAGGAATTTTGAACTGAGGATTGATGGTCCACAGAATTTGATAAGAATATTCCTATGGTGATTTATGAGATCAGCGAGATCAGATGCTGTAACAGAATTCCATTCTGATTTGAAAATTCGTGGCAAGGATGCCCTCGACTCTTCTTTTTATTATATTCAGGTCTGGGGGAAACAGCCACCTGTGGTTTTGGTCAGAATTCTGTTTTGCCTTCCTTGCGTTTACCATCTCACAGTAAATCGGATTCTGGGCGGTGAACAAAGCTGTCTTCTCCGGGTCCTGTCGGCTGATGTAGAGCTTTTTTGCTTTTGTTTTTGTTTATCATCAATAAGAATGACAATCATAAAGGTAAAGCTATAGAGTTCCAACGTGGTATTTACAAGGGAAACAAACAGTACACTCAAGAAGCACTGAGAGAGAGAGAGAGAGAGAGAGAGAGAGAGAGAGAGAGAGAGAGAGAGAGAGAGAGAGAGAGAGAGAGAGAGAGAGAGACAGACAGACAGACAGACAGACAGACAGACAGACAGAGAAAACGAGAGATAGGCAGACAGAGAATTAGAGATAAAGAGAGACAGAAACAGAGACAGAGAGTCCAAATGGAAAAAAAAAGTGGCCGCGAGAGAGAGAGAGAGAGACAGAGAGAGAGAGAGAGAGAGAGAGAGAGAGAGAGAGAAGAGAGAGAGAGAGCGAGAGAGAGGAGGGAGACAGACAGACAGACAGAGACACACACACAGAGAGAGAGAGAGAGAGAGAGAGAGAGAGAGAGAGAGAGAGAGAGAGAGAGAGAGAGAGAGAGAGAGAGAGACAGAGAGAGACAGAGAGAGTAACAGAAATAGACGAACAGCAAGAGAACACACACAGAGAAAGAGTTCTCAGAGGAGAAGACGGTGGATCGTCAAAGAGCTTACAGCCTGACAAGCAGTTGGAAACTGATTTAACAACGCCTCCGCCAACCTCGGCAGTACTCACGGGCCTACAGCCCTGTTGGTAAGAAGGGTGCGAACTGCCCATACACATCACCAACCATTTACTTACGTGCTTTCTTCACCATGTTCTTGATAACGGGGGGTGACCACACAGGCTTTGAGTTGCGTTCGTGTTGGAGCTCATTTCAGCACTGCTGTTTACATTAATTATTGTCCGCTACAAAATTAAAATCATCTTGGCTTTTTTTTTCTTTTGGAGGGGAGAGTAGGGCCGGAGGGAGGGGGCGGGTTTGCCATTTTTCAAAATTTGTGTCGCATTTTCCCTTTTTTTTTCTTTTCAAAACTGTATCTTTGATGCCTTGTCTTCTCCTCTGATCCCTCTTCTCATTCCTTTTTAATTTTCAATCCCTCAGCCATCCCCCCACGTCTGTCTGTCTGTCTGTCTGTCTGTCTGTCTGTTTCTGTCTCTGTCTCTCTCTGTGTATCTCTCTGTCTCTCTGTCTGTCTGTCTGTCTGTCTGTCTGTCTGTCTGTCTCTCTCTCTCTCTCTCTCTCTCTCTCTCTCTCTCTCTCTCTCTCTCTCTCTCTCTCTCTCTCTCTCTCTCTCTCTCTTCCCGTCTTCTTAACACCAAACGAAAATGTACCACGCAGGTTTTAATTTTACACAAGCACAACAATGCAGAACAAATGCCAGTTCAACGCGCGCAAAAACAAAACAAAACAGTTTAAAATGTCTGCTATTAAAAAAAAATGAAAATCCATCTGGAGAAGTCTGCTGATCACAAGCACTACAAATAAAAACATCCGTCCACGACAGAAAAGACAGAACTGTTGACTGATTGCAGATAAGCCAGCCAGAAAGTTCTGTTCATCACTGAAAAGCCAGCGAGAAAACTCCGCTCACTGTAGAAAAGCTAGTCAGAAACTTTCGATCAGTGCATAAAAGCCAGTTAAAGTCCGTTCACAACACACACACACACACACACACACACACACACACACAGCTAAAAAAAAAAAGAGTCTGCTCACCATACAAAAGCAGGCAAAAAAAAAAATCAGCTCTTTGTAGAAAATCCAATAAGACCAGTCAACTTATTGCAGAAATGCCATCGAGAAAAAATAATATCCCGCTTACCACAGATAATCTAGCTAGAAAAGGCGGCTAATAAAGTTCACTCATCATAGAAAAGCTATATAAAAAAAAGTCCGCTCATCAAAAAGAAAAAGACATAAAAAGTTCGATCTTCACAGAATAGCCATCCTAAAATGTCCGCTCCAAATACACAAAAAAGGACAGGCCACTCACCGCAGAACAAAAACAAAGTCCGCTCATCACAGAAAAGCCATCCAGAAGAGTCCCCTCATCACAGAAAAGCCATTCAGATGAGTACCCTCATCACAGAAAAGCCATTCAGAAGAGACCCTTTATTACAGAAAAGCCATTCAGATGAGTCCCCTCATTACAGAAAAGCCATTCAGATGAGTCCCCTCATCACGGAAAAGCCATTCAGAAGAGACCCCTCGTCACAGAAAAGCTATCCAGAAGAGTCCCCTCATCACAGAAAAGCTATTCAGAAGAGTCCCCTCGTCACAGAAAATCCATCTAGATGAGTCCCCTCATCACAGAAAAAAAGGTTAAAATGTCCGCTCATCACTGAAAATCAAGTAAGAAAAAGTCCCCCAGCCACAGAAGAGGTGTCCAGGAAGTCCAGTCATCAGAGAAAAGCCAGCTAGAAAAGCGCGCTCATCAAGGAAGAAGACCGGCTTGGAAAGTCCGCACATTACAGAAAAGCCAGCTAAAAAGCCACCTCACACAGAAAAGCCAGTTCATCATATATATGAAAAAAAAGAAGAAGAAAAGAAACCGCTGCATCAAAGAGATAAGTGACTAGTGACTATAAGTGACTTTGTTTTTTAAAATTTTTTTTTTTATAGTTTTGAATGTTATTTGTCCTGCCTGAAAAAGTCCAATAGGTCGAAATGCGTTGCGTCTGTTTTGTAACTTGTTTATTCGATTACTGTGGCGTACTTTTGCTCTTATATTCATATACAGGTCTAAAACGAGATTCTGGAATTTGTCGTGTGGAGCCATCCCGGATGCCAGAGCATATAATTCACCAGCGAACGTATTTTGTATCACACAATACACTCTTCATTGCATGCATTCAAAAGGATATCACAATAAATCATTCACTTGATAAATAGAACCAAAAAATGTATTCAATAATTCTGTTGATAAAGGATAGGGAAAAACGATAGCCCGTAGCCAGGATAGTCTTGCACGTCAGGAAGGACATGAAGAAGGGTCAGGTATCACCCAGTCAACGAAGCGGGAGTTTTGTCCATCATGGCGGGCCGGCCACATCAAAGCTTGGCCCGGGTGGGATGACTTGATTCCGACAAAACCATGCAACGATCAAAGCATCGGCGGAAGAACCCACTGGAAAGGGGAACAATCAGAAATACGCCCCGTAATGGGCTTTCATTGTCTCCCTTAGTGTTCGTTTTCAGATCATTACCGTTTGAGGATTTTGCCCTGGGAGTTTTAGGCTGGGCAAAAATGTTGTTGATACAGTTCTGTCCACGCGTGGCTGCGCCCATACACAGAGATACACAGACACAGACACAGACACAGACGCACACACACGCACGCACGCACGCACGCGCGCAAGCACGCACGCACGTACAC
>CM031606.1:44370276-44372776 GCA_018398815.1 Conus ventricosus
CGTTGCTCTGTGGAGAAATGTAAACTGCAATTTTTCCAAACATTAAACCAAAAGAAAGAAAACCATTGAACAGTTTTAAGAAACAGTTTACAATATCTTTCATTACATGAAATCAAATGGATTCGGTTTGTCTGCTCACAAAACGGTTTTTGTTGTCTTTAGAAAAAAACACAACAACAAAAACTACAGCGTTTGAAGACAGAAGCTGTCTCTATAACGGTTGATGATACTTTCATATACCCAAGCAAACAAATTAAATTTCTCGGTGTTATCTTTCAATATAAACTTTCTTTGAGTAAACATATTAATTACCTTGCAGAAAAGGTTAGGAAAAAAATTGCATTTTTACGTGTACTTTCTGGTATACCTCTGATTAACTGGGGGTCTAATCTTGTCCATGTCGCCTCAGGGCTAGTTAGTTAATTCTGTTGTACGGCCAAAAAGCATTTTTTACAGCTGCAAAGACATATTTCCACAAGCTAACTAGTATTGACTCGGTTTTAGCCTTTGAATTTGCATTAGGACTTCCCCGATGGGCTTTAATTGATTTGACGTACAAGGAGGCTGATGTGTTACCCTTAAATGAACACAGGCTAAGTTGCGCCAGTGATCTTACAGTGACATGTAGATCCATCCCAAATTCAGTAATGACTGAACTGGATGGAAGTCCCTGTATTTCAAGAGAGATCCGTAACAAAGCGGTGTACTTGTCCTTAGGTGATAATGTTTCCCCATTGCTTCAGAACTGTAACCTGTCTCTTGATGGTATTGCCGCTGTTCCAGCTTGTTCACATTCTTCTTGGTTGTCAAAGCAGGCTGAAATAATCTTCGCTTACAGAGAGCTTACTAAAAAAAGAAAAGAAAAAAAGATAATCCTCTGTTACTGTCATCCTATGCCAAAGACTTCATTGATAGGAAATACGATTCCTATCTACACAATTTCACGGAGTATTCTGGTTTAGATTCTTCCGATGTTGGGGCTTCCTTTGTAACACCAGCACTTAGAATTAGAAAGAAATTCCAAGTAACAAAATGATGTTCTATATTTACAGCAGGTTTATTTGCCAGTTGAAAGCACTAGATTTCATTCTTGACATGCCTGTTATACATAGACAAACACTGATCGGATTCAAAATCAGCGCTTACGGTTCCACATTGTCAACGAAGTCTCGTCGTTCAGACATGGTATGTGAGATCTTATTTCTAATTCACCAGTTAACTACGCGGTGTACCGAAATAATTTTGTTATGGTTCCAGGGCACTCCAGTTTACGTGGCTGCAAAGGAAGCTGCAAAAAATACATCCGATGTTTTGAATTGTGATGTCCTTCTTTCTTCACCTGCAGCTATTCACATTCTCACCAGTTCAATTTGGAACATGAGACAGAATCAATACTTCAAAGATTCAGCTCGGAAGCACAGATGGGATATGACTAATCCAAGAAAGTGTTGTAATCCCTCAAGGCCTATCCCAGACCGTAACCTTATACATAGTCTGCGAGTTAATGGATGGTTAGGCAGATATTTAAAACCGGCACCTGCTTGCGCATATGGTAAGATTCTCGACATAAATCATTTTTTATTTAACTGTACTAGTACAAGAACTCACTTTCAGCCTGTTTATGATAAGATCAAGTCTCTCATCCTTTCGCTGACTATGTCAAACCGTTTTCAATCCCAGTTATGAGAATGGATGGAGTCTGGCACTGTCGGCTGTTTATCTCATTAAATTTCACCCACTTGGAAGATATTTTCAACACCGCCACCATCCCCCCCCCCCCCCCCCCCCCCCACCACACCGTCCCCCCCCCCCCCCCCTACTTTTTTTTTCTTTTTTTCTCCCAATTCGTGAATGTTTGAAATGTTACGATTTTAATCTAGGTATATACCATATCAGTATGGTTCGGCGTCCAATTTGCACGTAGAGCAAGGCTTTTTCATTCCTCCTCCCGCTCCCTTCCTCCCCCTTCTCCCTCTTCCCAATTCCACATACACCCATAAGCTGTTCGACTCTTACGAGTAATATGTCAGCCTGTTCCACACTCTGATGATCTTTGACTCCCGTGTATTGGGTATACATGCGGTCACATAGAATTGATGTTTCTGGATATCAGTGTGTATGGGCCCATAGTGTTTGTGTGCGCGCGTATTTGCGTGCGTATGTGCGCGCGCGCGCGCGTGTGTGCGGGAATATACCGGACATCTGTCAATTGCTTTGATGTTTGAAGAGTTGTCCTTGCAAACGGTGCATGAAAGTAAGGATAAGACTCAAAGGAGGACAACACTTAGTTAGAGGGAGGGAGATATAGTGGCAAAAGCGCAAGTGGAAAAAAGACTGAAGGTAATGGGGAAAATGCCTTTTTCTGGTACTTTGATTGGTTGTTTTCTTCCCATGTGTGTGTGTGTGTGTGTGTGTGTGTGTGTGTGTGTGTGTGTGTGTGTGTGTGTGTGTATGTGTGTGTGTGTGTGTGTGTGTATGTGTGTGTGTGTATTTGTGTGTG
>CM031606.1:44375276-44385276 GCA_018398815.1 Conus ventricosus
ACAACTTTGAGCAACTCTTGAGTCAGAATATATTATGAAAGTAAGCGTGGAGTACAACCCTATCATGACGTCTGAGTCCAGAATGGAAATCTGTAGAATCATCTTCATTATCCTCATCCTCGTCGATCATTATCAAACACCGTTTCAAATCATGTGGCCTTTCATGCTTTCAAGATGTCCTCATTTTCAATTGCCTCTCCACGTCTATGAAGTTTGGTACTGTCGGGATCGCCGGTGCTGGCAAATTCATGGGGATTGTCGTTAGGCGGACTTGGTGGCACCATCCGGAGAAAGAGTTCACTCACGCTGGCTCCGTGACTAAGAAATTATTATCGACATTAAGGGACTCAGTAGGTGATGGCCTGCGTACGTTGGATTAAACCAGGCATAAGTGAAGACCACCGAACTGACTCAACAGCAGCGCAGTGTCTCCTCTGGTGGGTTGCCTCACGACGATTTCACATTGCGGATTGCCAGTGCTAGGGCTGTGGCGGGATCGGCCAGGCTGTGGCTGTGAATGATGCGTCGGAATGAGTGGTGCGGATACAATGCCACTGAGATGGCACAGAAGATGGGACAGAAGAAGAAGAAGAAGAAGAAGAAGAAGAAGAAGAAGAAAGAAGAAGCAGAAGAAGAAGAAGAAGAAGGATCGACCATCCGAACGACCACTTGTACAGACATTTCCGTCTTGTGCCACCTCCTCTTCGCTCCAGTGAAGAAACAGAACAGACCATACGGCACATTGCTCAAGACTGTGAGACCTGCGGGGGCTGAGACAGACCACATAGCCGATGGCCACTACTCTACAAGAGGAACTGCGCAGGTCTAGGGAAGCTTTGAGCATAACCATCCATTTCATCCTCAGACTCAGTCTCTTCATATGACGGCGTTAGAGACAGAAAAGACACGCGAGATGTTTTGTCTGTCATCAGATATCATCTCCAGTTTTTACAACTACGGGCTAGTTAGGGATCAGAGAACCTGGAGTCACCACAGAATGATACTACCAGGAAGTCTGCACACGAAGTAATGCCATCCGAGACAACGACTCGCACAAACAAGAACAGCATCAACATTAATCAAAGTTATAATAGTAAGGGAAGTATTACATAACAATAGGACTAAGTAATAATAATGAATGCTTATATAGCGCCTATTCTCGGCTAGAGGCCAAGCTCTAAGCGCTTTACAATCAACACTCGTTTACACAACGGGCTGCCTACCTGGGTAGTGCCGACTGAAGAACTGCCAGCTGGCGCTTCATTCAGTCGTTTCCCGTGTCATCCATTCAGTATCGTTCAATATCGATCACTCATTTTCCTTACTTCCTTCATTCTTTCCATTTCTCACGCAGGGTGCATGCTATGTGTAACGTGTCATCCATACCAACGGCCAAACTGGCCTACTCTTCCGAAAGTTGGTGATGGGATTTTACGTGTGTGCAAGATGTTATGCATGCGTTCACACACGGAACCTCGGTTTATAGTCTCATTCGAAGGACTGTATGGGAAATGGAGTCAGAACCAATGTTAACTCCGAGGGGAAAATCCCCCTGTACCGAAACGCCCCGGCGGAGGTTCGAACCCGCAACCCCAGGATCACCAAGATTACGAGTCAGGCGCTCTACCAACTGAGCTATTCTGGCCCCCCCCCCCCCCCCTTCGAATGAGACTATAAACCGAGATTCCGTGTGTGAATGCATGCATAACATCTTGCACACACGTAAAATCCCATCACCAACTTTCGGAAGAGTAGGCCAGTTTGGCCGTTGGTATGGATGACACGCTACACATAGCATGCACCCTGCGTGAGAAATGGAAAGAATGAAGGAAGTAAGGAAAATGAGTGATCGATATTGAACGATACTGACTGGATGACACGGGAAACGACTGAATGAAGCGCCAGCTGGCAGCTCTTCAGTCAGCACTACCCAGGTAGGCAGCTCGTTGTGTAAACGAGTGTGGATTGTAAAGCGCTTAGAGCTTGGCCTCTAGCCGAGAATAGGCGCTATATAAGTATTCATTATTATTATTAAGTATAGTAGCAGTTGTTGTAGTAGTAGTAGCAGTAGTGATAATAATAATAATAATAATAATAATAATATAATAATAATAATAATAATAATAATAATTTCAAAACAACTTTCATGCTTGCAGAATCTCTCTCTCTCTCTCTCTCTCTCTCTCTCTCTCTCTCTCTCTCTCTCTCTCATGTATATACCGATATTTTCCGCAGCGTGTACAGATGTTAAAATTGGATGATGTGTTGGTTTACGTGACTGTTTTCTCGTGCTTTTGATTTATTTGTGCTCTTAGTCAATTCTAATCGATCTAAAACTTTTTAAAAATTTTGTATTTTGTTCTTCATATAATTTACTCAAGGCCGATTACATTTGTTTCTTATTCCCTTCTTTTTCCTATTACAAACATCATCATCATCATCTCTGTCTGTCTGTCTGTCTGTCTCTCTCTCTCTCTCTCTCTCTCTCTCTTCTACGTCATTTTTTCCTACGACATAAGCGTTGCTTCCTTTTCGTGGTTTCCTTCTCTATGACGTTGTTTATACATAACATGCTGTTCGTTTGATCCATTGGTTATCCAGAAAACTTTGTGATTTACGCTCCCTGCTTGACTGGCTTCTGTTTGTCCTAACTCTCGTGTCAGGCAAATCGGCGTCATCGTTTTGAATAATGATCTGAATTTTGTATGCACATTTCTGTAGAAATGGAGTCTTAGGAAAAACATGCTTAACAAGCTGATAATTTCATCTAGCATGGCCATTCTGAGCTTTTTTTTTTTTTTTTTTTTTTTTGGGGGGGGGGGGGGGGGGGGGGGGGGGGGAGAGAAAAGATATTCCGGACTATGGATTCATGACGAGTAGCCTTTCCTGCGGGATGGAGGGCACGGTTTCGGTTTTATTTATTTATTTATTTCATTTTTTAGGGGTGGGTGGGGTGGGGGGAGGGGGAGCTCAGCTACATGCTTACAATTCTAAACATTTTCACCTACATGCACGGGCGGATTCTTGGGGTCTAGGGGTTTCGTTCGCCCCCTCCCAACTTCTCTCTACGAAAGGATTTAGGCCTACAAATGAGTAGCGGATAGATACTTGTTATCTACAGGAGAGGCCTCCAATGCACCTCACTGACTGTGGTGGAAGCCGTCCTCTCCCCCTTCCTCCCCTCCCATTTTTACAAAATCTGCGTCTCCCCTCCTCTTTCTCCCTACCCTCCGCATCCCCCCCCCCCCTCCCTGCTCCCTCACCGTTACTGAACCTGCGCCCTGCCACCCAGCCTCCTCCGTGTTTTTACAAAATCCACCCAGTGATCCCCCCCCCCCCCCCCCCTTCATCTCCTTGCTTTTCCTGAATCTTCGCCCTGTCCCGCTTTCACTCCCCTCCCCCTCTTCTGCTTTACGAACTCTGCACGTTGTTTCTCCTGCCCAACCACCTCTCCCTCCTCGCATTTTTAGAAAATCTGCCGACAGGTTCCTGTACCAAGACCTGAGTTTGGACCTCTCCTGCGTCAGTTCTTGACTTGCCCCTATCACAGGACCTTCTTCACCTGTCGTGGGACTGGGAGGGGTGGGGGTGGGGGTGGGGGTGGGGGTGGGGGAGCTGTCAAGAGAACTAGCATGACCAACGCTAAGGATTGATCATCCTCAGACTCTGCCTGCCCCCGATCCCCACTCCAGCTGAAGAACAACACCCAGTGCACAGACCCACACGTTCCCCACGAAGGTATGAGACTCTGAGTCTAAACCCAGTGCGCAGACCCACACGTTCCCACACGAAGGTATGAGACTCTGAGTCTAAACCAGTGCAACGTTAATCGATTCCAGACCTCAGATAGACTGGTAACTCCGATGATAAGACGCAGAGCGGAGACGTAAAGCATGCAGTGAAGTACGCCTATCATTCACCAAGCCAAAGATACTGTGCAGTGTCCATCCCCACCCACACAGTGTGGCGATGGTCAGAATGCACTGAGAGAGGCTGGTGCAGTGACAGAGACGACAGTCCATGAGGCCATTTTCGGCATGTTCTGTGCCTGCGGCCCATGCTCTTCAAGACAGCTTTAACTAAGCCCCACCAGGAGCACAGGTTCGCTGAAAGTTTGGTCAAGTCCTACACAGGGAAACCTAGTACCCAAGGAAAAGTGGCCTCCGATGAAAACTAAGGAGAAGGATGCCCTAAATGCAGACTACTATTTTAAATATTATAAGCAAACCATTCATGGCTACTACAGAAGCCAGTGAGGCATTTAGGCTACACTATCTAAAAGATCTGATAGTGCTTTTTTTCTAATAAATCCATGATGATAAACGCTATATCTACACACAGAAAGTGCCCATCAAAATGAATATAAAAAGAAGGCAGTGATGAGCTATCATACAATGAAAGTGCCGGTGAAGGTGGAAATACAAAAGGGGCAAACCACTCACCCGAGCTGCCATGGAGGTGGTGGGTTTCTCCAGCAGGTCCCACACTCTCTGGCGGTACTTGCTGCAGGCGCCGGTGCCGAAGTCGTCTTCTTCCCGCTGACGGATGCTCTCCGCTTCCTTGCGGATCTCCTCGAAGACGTGTTCCTTCTTCTGGTGGTACTTGTGCTGGCAGCAGGACTCCAGGTACAGCTCGTCGATGCCCCAGTACTCCAGATCCTCGCTGAAGGATAGGACGCACATCTCCTCCACCAGGTGGAGCTTGCCCGTGCGGTAAAAGTTGAGGATTGAGGCAAAGGAGCGGGGGTGGCGGTCGAAGAAGTACTCGTTGTCGGCCAGGGAATAGTCGTCGCACAGCTCTATCAGCATGTCGTGGGAGCAGCAGTCGCGGAGCTTGCCAAGGCGCGTGTGTGGCATGCGTTCCAGAGTCCGCCACAGCACCTCGTGCTTCACGCCCCCCACGTTCAGGATCACCCGCTTCCGGCCGTGGCGGGAACGGTCTATGGTGTAGGCATCAGGCGGCGCCCACTGTCCCCTCCCCCTCCGTAGTCCCTGGGATAATAGCTGTTCCCGATCCGACTGATCACCTGCAGAGGCCCTCCTCTAGGGGTTCCCCTCCGTTCAGGTCGTCGTCGTCCTCGCTCTGCTCCCCGGGCATGGCGACGGGCAGCAGGTGGTGGACGCGCACCGGGGACCGCTGCAGCTGACCCTGGGAGGGCGGGGTGGTGGCCAGGGCCACGGCGGGGTCAGGCACGATCTTCACTCTCAGCCTGTGGGCGGGGTCGTCCGGCGACCGGGGCTTGCGCAGGGAAGAGGGACTCAACAGCGGGCCCGGCCCCGGGGCCGAAAGCCGCTGCTGGTGGTGGTTGTGCTGGGAGGAGAAGGGGGAGGTGGGGTAGGGGAGGAAAGTGGCGGATGCCTGCCCGCCGGGAGAGGAGGAGGAGTCCTTCTTACGGTGGTGGCGATCGCCGTGCACGCCCTGCAGCCCGTATCCCTCGCGCTGCCCGTGCCCGTGCCCGTGCCCGTGGCCAAGCCCTTGGGTCTGGCGAAAGCTGTGGGACGATCCATGGGCACTCAGGCTGGCCCCGTGGCCCTCGCTGCCGCTCTGGGTGGAGCCCGAGCTGAGGAACATAATGAGGTGGACAGTAAGTGAAGGAGGGAGGGAGGGACAGACGACAGGCAGTTAGAGCGTCAGAGGAAGGGCTGCTGCGGCCACACAGCCAGCCAAGCTGAGGGAGAGGATAGCACCACGGGGAGCACGGGGGTCGGTTAGCATAGCACACAGTCCACGGCAAGCTAACGAACGGGTAGCCTAGCTCCTGGCGGAAGACACCACCCAAGGCAAAGGAGACCACACAGCACAATATTGCTGAACGACAAGCAGAGAGTTCCGAAACATGTCTTCAACCAAAGCAGAAAGGACACATAGCGACAGGATGGAGAGGGGAGGAGGAGGAGGGGGTGGGGTGGGGGGTCAAGCCATGAGGTCAAGATGTCTTCAACAGCGGAAGTCGGAAGGAGAGGGAAGAGACTGGGGGGGGGGGAGGTGGGGGGGGGGGGTGTTGAGGGGAAGGGAATTGGAGGACGGAGAAGGGAGGGATACGAGGTGGGGTTTACATGGCACACAGTCACAGAGTGTGGGGAGCACGTCACAACAGAGGAACACAATATCTTCAGGGGTCACAGACCGGAAGCTGTCTGTTGGCATCGGCAAGAACAGCAGGGGAGAGAAGCGTCACAGTGTTCATGTTGCTCACAGAAGGCAACGGCTTCTGAATTCATAAAGATCACACAGCGTTACAACGCGGGAAACATCAGGACTGCTATGACACCACACACATACACACACACACACACACACACACACACACACACACACACACACACACACACACACACACACACACCACACAAACAAACAAGCGGCGCGCGCGTGCACACAACATGCAAGCGCGCGCGCGGGCACACACACACACACACACACACACACACACACACACACACACACACACACACACACACACACTCGCGCACGCATGCATGCATGCACACGCACAAATGGCCACGCCGGTTCGTTCATTAAGGAAGTAACCCAGTTCCTAAAAATCCGCTTAACATGGACCTGGTTAACACAACCTGGTTTACGCAGCCTGTTTACACAACCTGGTTTACACCGCCTCTGGCCATAAGGTATATCAGCATTGTCCTCTATACTATGGCAGCAGCCGCTGGTCGACACAGAATCGTATTCTAACATTCTTAACATTCAGCCTCTAACGAGACCCGGAAGAAGGGCAAGACTGAACGTGTACTGACAAAGTCTGACCGACAATCTGCCAAGACAGAGAACTGTCAAAGTAAAGAGACCAAACTGCAATGGTAAGGTACGGAACTGATTATAGTCACTGCGTTTCACATCGGTGATTTATCAAGACTAAGAGGTGGCACGAGCTCATGAAATGATGCTAAATCTTGTTGTCTATGTATGCTACTTGATCTACGCTCGTGGAAACGGCGGAACATTCAGACCTGTAAAGCTCAGTTCATATTTTGAGTACCCACACGATAAAGTTTAGTACTGAGCGATTCTAGACTCTTTCTAATTTCTAGAGCGGAGCGGTGTGCGATCTCCATATGGAAGCTAAAGTGATGCAGTATCAATACTATAAAAGCATGTCTCGCAATGAGCGAGTGATTAGAATGCGCGAATGGTAACATTATGTCCAAGGTTCGAATCCCATGAGGGGATGGATTAAGAAAACAAACAAACAAACAAAAAGAGGTGAGAAAAGTGAGTGCAAGTCTTTGATGTCTATGCATAGTAGTGCCTACGGACACCAACCAGCCAGGAACGAGTTTAAAGTCTATGCATAGTAGTGCCTACGGTACCAACTAGCCAAGAACGAGTTAATGTCTATGCATAGTAGTGCCTACGGATACCAACCAGCCAGGAACGAGTTAATGTCTATGCATAGTAGTGCCTACGGATACCAACAGCCAGGAACGAGTTATGTCTATGCATAGTAGTGCCTACGGATACCAACTAGCCAGGAACGAGTTAATGTCTATGCATAGTAGTGCCTACGGATACCAACTAGCCAGGAACGAGTTAATGTCTATGCATAGTAGTGCCTACGGATACCAACTAGCCAGGAACGAGTTGATGTCTATGCATAGTAGTGCCTACGGATACCAACTAGCAGGAACGAGTTTATGTCTATGCATAGTAGTGCCTACGGATACCAACTAGCCAGGAACGAGTTAATGTCTATGCATAGTAGTGCCTACGGATACCAACTAGCCAGGAACGAGTTAATGTCTATGCATAGTAGTGCCTACGGATACCAACTAGCCAGGAACGAGTTAATTCCAAAGCTTAGTGACGCAGCCTGAAGCTGAAGTGAGAGAATGAAAGGTGAACTACAACTCTAGACGTCGAAACGCGTTGCCCTGAACTGTCATGTGACCGTTCCATTCGTTTATGAGTGCTATGATTCATCTTTTTTTTCTGTTGCTATGATGAACAGCCTGTGTGGTACAAATCGCTTTCGTGTAGGCAGCAAGGACAGCCGGACCATGCCTTGGCGGTAAGACTCCTCACCGTGTACAGCCCCACAAATGATGAACCCTGTTTCCAGCGATCTTGTCTTATATATCCGTATGAGTGCTGTAAACTAGACGAGTGGGTAACTCAACTAGCAACAGAGTTGTACGCTTTAATCATTTAAGGGAGCAAAAAAGGATATGTACTTACCTATTATTTTGGAGAGAGGCGGGGGCTACTGGTGGGGTGGGGTGGAGTTGGGGGTGGGGTAGGTGGGAATGTGTGTGTGTGTGTGTGTGTGTGTGTGTGTGTGTGTGTGTGTGTGTGTGTGTGTGTGTGGTGCTTTCAGCATATCGGTTTGGGATTGTCGGTTTAGGAATCATCACGGCAGCTGGAGACAGTGGATAGAGTTGATTCAACAGGACGGTATAGCACTGGTGGAGCGTAAGTACACGTCAACAAGAAAACAGGGTACGATATCGTTGGATCCCGCAGGGAGGCAAAGATTACATATTTCTTTATACAAGGGCAGAGAGACAAGACTTCACACAGTTGCGTAACATGAGAAACATAAGGGCTGACATCGCCGTATACGAACGCGAACGACACGGGCTGCATACCAACAGGAAAGGAAAAGATTCTCTTCGCAGAATACCAACAGGAAAGGAAAGGCTTCAAATCGCTGCATGCAACAGGAAAGGAAAGGAAAGGCTTCACATTGTTGCATGCCAACAGAAAAGGAAAAGCTTCACATTGCTGCATACCAACAGGAAAGGAAAGGCTTCACATTTCTGCATACCGATAGGAAAGGCTTCACATTGCTGCATACCAATAGGAAAGGAAAGGCTTCACATTGCTGCATACCAATAGGAAAGGAAAGGCTTCACATTGCTGCATACCAATAGGAAAGGAAAGGCTTCACATTGCTGCATACCAATAGGAAAGGAAAGGCTTCACATTGCTGCATACCAATAGGAAAGGAAAGGCTTCACATTGCTGCATACCAATAGGAAAGGAAAGGCTTCACATTGCTGCATACCAATAGGAAAGGAAAGGCTTCACATTGCTGCATACCAATAGGAAAGGAAAGGCTTCACATTGCTGCATACCAATAGGAAAGGAAAGGCTTCACATTGCTGCATACTGATAGGAAAGGCTTCACATTGCTGCATACTGATAAGAAAGGAAAGGCTTGACATTGCTGCATACCGATAGGAAAGGAAAGGCTTCACATTGCTGCATACCGATAGGAAAGGCTTGACATTGCAGCATACCGATAGGAAAGGCTTGACATTGCTGCATACCAATAGGAAAGGAAAGGCTTCACATTGCTACATACCAGTAGGATAAGAAAGGTTTAATAATACTGGGTGCCAACAAAAAAAAAGAAAAAAAAAGAAAAAAAAGGACACATCTCGAATTGCTGCATAGAAACAAGAAAGGAAAGGCTTAACATTGCTGCATACCAGCAGGAAACGAAAGGCTTCACATGGCTGCATACCAACAGGAAAGGAAAGGCTTGACATTGCTGCATACCAACAGGAAAGGAAAGGCTTCACATTGCTGCATACCGATAGGAAAGGCTTGACATTGCTGCATACTGATAGGAAGGAAAGGCTTCACATTGCTGCATACCGATAGGAAAGGCTTGACATTGCTGCATAATGATAGGAAAGGAAAGGCTTCACATTGCTGCATACCGATAGGAAAGGAAAGGCTTCACATTGCTGCATACCAATAGGAAAGGAAAGGCTTGACATTGCTGCATACGGAAGGAAAGGCTTGACATTGCTGCATACCAACAGGAAAGGAAAGGTTTCACATTGCTGCATACCGAAAGGAAAGGCTTCACATTGCTGCATACCGATAGGAAAGGAAAGGCTTCACATTACTGCATACCGATAGGAAAGTAAAGGCTTCACATTGCTGCATACGATAGGAAAGGAAAGGCTTCACATTGCTGCATACCGATAGGAAAGGCTTCACATTGCTGCATACTGATAAGAAAGGAAAGGCT
>CM031606.1:44387776-44390276 GCA_018398815.1 Conus ventricosus
CACACACACACACACACCACACGAACTAACGCTGGCACTCTCATGCATATGCACGCTTAGATATACATGTACACACACACACACACACGCACACACACCCTTTCAAGGTGATACCTGTTTTAAGCGAAATAGAAAAAGTCGAATTGCAAACGTAAGAGATGGCACAGAAAAGACAAAGGGGGAAAAAAAGGAAACGAGGACAGAGAAAGAAGAAAGGCATATAAAAAGAGGGAACAGAGAACGAGGAGAGGAAGGAGAAGGAAGTGGAGAGATCAACAAGGTTCAAGAAAAGTACAGTGGGAAACTAAGACATGAGAAACAGCAACAAGTGGGGTATGTTTTGCTCCCACAAGGAAACCTAACACAGAGTAACTTTTATTCAAGACTGGCACAGCCTTTTAAACTGGAATAAAGTCAGACAAAATACATAGACGAACAATCTAATAGTGGGGGAAAAAACAAGCGCAGGCCAACAACTGAACCGTCTGGCAAAGATTTGGACTTGAGGGGAGGGGAGAGGGGAGTTTGAAGATGGAGAAACTGGGAAAATGAAATTAAAAAAAAATATATATATTATATATATATATCTAATATATATATGTTACAGATATGAAAACTCTTCACTAGCTGCATAAGGGAACCATCGCAATCCCTTTTGAAGGCAGATATATTTGTATTGCCTAATTAGTCATGTCGACCCTATATGTGTGACCGTAGCATCCACAGGAATGACCTTTGTGGAAGACATTCACATGAAAGATCTACATATTTGGAGCCGAACCAACATTTTTACCACTCTCATCTTAAAGGGAACTTGGCCGCTGGCCGAACCAACATTTTTACCACTCTCATCTTAAAGGGAACTTGGCCGGCTGGCCGAACCAACATTTTTACCACTCTCATCTTAAAGGGAACTTGGCCGGCTGGCCGAACCAACATTTTTTACCACTCTCATCTTAAAGGGAACTTGGCCGGCTGGCCGAACCAACATTTTTACCACTCTCATCTTAAAGGGAACTTGGCCGGCTGGCCGAACCAACATTTTTACCACTCTCATCTTAAAGGGAACTTGGCCGGCTGGCATTTGGCCTAACTTATCTATCGAAACCTCAAATGCGTTGTGGAGCGTCAAACAAAGGCTGTTTTGGTGATAATGAAAAAAAAAATTGTCAAATAAAATGTAGAAATGAGAACAGTGGGAGGTTACATGACCGTTCACGGGTTGTTCTTACGGGCTGACTGACATTTGTCTGTACCATGGGGCATGGCATGACGGAGACTTCATGTGCAGACGGTTAGTGAAAGTATCACAGCATCGGCTATCTGAACAAATGATTTTAACCTGGTGCCACAAGTACATGCGAAAACACCGACTTTTAGAGATCATTTCGGTCTGAGGTGAACGGCGAGCACAGGTTAGAACGGTGTAGAGCAGCTTGTTCGTCACTGACGTCATAGACTAATGTTTGTCGTCATACTGCCATCATGCCTCAGATGAAGTAGACCTTGCATCAAGTTTGATTTTTTTTTTTTTTTTAAATTTTTTTAGCGGTTGTTGACTAATTTGTTTTGATTTAGATTGCAGCAATAAATGCACGAAACATCATGGTTATTTGGCAACAGTACAGTGTCACCAGCCGCCGTGGCGAAGTGGTTAGCGTCGCGGACTCCCGGCTGGGAGGTCGTGGGTTTCGAATCCCATCAGAGTCATGTGGGTTTTTCTGTCCCGACCGGCTCCTACCCAGAGTTGAGTTTGCTGCGGACTCAGTTGGGAAGACTGGGACCACACAGTCGAGTTTCATCCACTTAATGGATGTGTTTCTGAGAGTGTTGCTCAAATTTCCTGACCAACGCTGCAGGTGCCTGTATCTCTCGGGCCTGGTTGCCGCCGGCATATATTATGAAAGGAAGCGTAGAGTACAGCCCTGTCATGTAGTCTCAGACCGAAATGGAAATCCGTAGCATCATCTTAATCATCCTCATTTCATCGATCAGCATTATAAAAAAATGTCTCAAATTCTGTGGCCCTTCATGCCCTGCTCTCATGGTGACCTCAATTTCGATGTCCTCTCCACGTCTGTGGCCTTGGTTTGGTTCCGTCGGGGTCACCGGTATCGGCGAGTCCATGGGGGCTGTCGTTGGACGGACGTGGTGGCGCCCTCCGGAGGGACAGCACACTCACGCCGGCTCCGCGACTAAGCAATTCTTGTCGTCAGTAGGGGGCTTAGTAGGTGGTGTCCTGCGTATGTTAGATCAGAACAGGCACCACTGAACACCACCGAAGTGACTCGGCAGCAGTGCAGTGTCTCCGGTGGGTTGCCTCTTGATGACTTGACACCGACTGCTCCTGTGGATTGCCGGTGCCGGGGCTGCGGTGGGACTGACCGGGCTGTGGCTGTGGACGGGGTGTCGGAATGAGCGGCGTGGGTGCACTGCCACTGAGGTGGCGCAGAGGTTGGGACAGCAAAAAAAAAAAAAAAAAAAAAAACCACTAGTGTCA
>CM031606.1:44402776-44412829 GCA_018398815.1 Conus ventricosus
TCGCTCCCCTCTCTCACCCAACCCCTCCACCCCCACCCCCCATACACTCGGAACCAGCGAGAAGCGAAAGTTGCAAGGAGCATTCATGATAGCCGTTGTCGTCGTCCGTCGTCGCCTTGTGGCCTGCAAGCCACCGACACTCACTCACGACACACAACTCGCTGGACTGGAAGATCTCGTCTGGTTGACTGTGGTCATGGACACCTCTCTCTGGCACTGACTTCCATCACACATCCACGCGGCACCGTGCCAGACAATCAAGTCGAAGGGCCTGAAGGGTCATGTCAAGGGTGAGGGGGGAAAAATACCGTCTCCTCAGCGTAGGCGTCAGCCAGCACAGTCACACACTGAATGTCACAGTCCTCACCTCAGTACACGTTCACAGAACACACCACGCTTTTCACCCCTAAAAAACAAAGACAGCGGGGAGGGGGAGAAAAAAAAAGCGTACACCACACTGTGATTCCACCGCTGCGTTAGTAAACATCACCAAATGCTAAAACAATGTCGAGGGAAGTTGACCACAAAAATAAAAAGCAACCCTTCACCGTTCACACGGAACCGTTGTGGGCGTTCCAGCACGCAGGGTCTGTACGTATTTACACCACCCTGAGCTAGCCAGCACTCCAGCCTCAACCACCACTTCCACCACCACACCACCACCACGCCTTGACCGAAAGCGGCAGCAAGCGACACACGGGCTCTTGGACACCTTGGTCCTCCTGCACGCTTCACTAGGGAACGGGGTCCGAACTGGTCACACTCGGACCTCGCTCTGCCCACCCGCTAGTGACACACTCACCACCACACTGGCCGGGACCACCGCGCACTCCGGCGGACCCACCAACTGACGGACGGGTGTAGTAGGATGGATGGGAGGAGGAGGAGGAGGACAGGAAAGACCCAAGTCAGCAGAATCGCTGGGCAGCGCAGGTGGAGGTGACGGAGGAGGAGGAGGAGGAGGAGGTGGTGTGGTGGAGGAGGAGGAGGAGAACAGCAGAAGGTGGAGGAGAAGGAGAAGAGCTGGAGAAGGCAGAAGCCATCTTGTGGGGTGGTGGCGATAGAGTGGTAGCGGTGGCGGAAGAAGAGGAGGCAGCAGACATGGAGGAGCTGAGAAAAGAGGTGGAGGACGCAGAGAAGGGAAGGGAAAGGGGAAGGGGAGGGTGGGGCTAAGAGGGTGGTGTGATGGGAAGTGAGGAGGGGCTGGTATGGAAGAGGAGGAGGAGGAGGAGGAGGGACTGAGGATGGAGGGGTGGGGGTGAGGGGAGGGGGGGTGCGGAGGGGAGGAGGAGACGTGTGCTGGGGAGTCGCCCTCGCCAGCGCCAACCATGGCTCGCCATTACCAGCGAGGACTGAGTTGCCGCCCTGTCTGATATTGCGGGAGACGCCTCTCCCCTCTCCTCTCCCCCCACTCCCCCCCCTCTCTCTCTCTCTCTCTCTCTCTCTCTCTCTCTGTGTTTCCTGCACGCTTGCCTTCAATCAATATTTGTTCAAATCAGAGGGATTAAAAAAAAAGTCAGTGATTTGTTCGCAGGTTTCGACAGGGATGATGAAATGTGACCGATTTCTTCCAGACTGTTGTGCGTCCTCAAGACGGTGGACCATTCCCTTCCGATGTGGGGTCATCTTCGTTTCATTTTTTCCCCGCTCAAATATAACCGTTTAACGTTTAAAACTACTAGCCAGGAAGTCATGACAAGTCGGTATGTACTCTTGGTCTATCTGACTGTCAGTCTGTCTGTATGCATGTCTGTGTTTCTGTGTGTCGCTCTCTGATGCTGTCTCACTTTAAAATGGCATTGCACCCACATAGTGAAATCAAGGAGCAAAATTATCTATCTATCTATCTATCTATCTATCTAATCTATCTATCTTATCTATCTATCTATTCTATCTATCTATCTATCTGTCTGTCTGTCTGTCTGTCTGTCTGTCTGTCTGTCCGTCCGTCCGTCCTCCGTCCTTCCGTCCGTCCGTCTCCTCTCTCTCTCTCTCTCTCTCTCTCTCTCTCTCTCTCTCTCTGGAGCTTCAGATTCTTTTCGATGATCATGGGGCACTTGGCAGCTTCAAGTTAGGGGACAACAAGCAAGAACATCATACGTATTTTAAGTCAGTTCCTCGAAGCCTTCATGCAGTTTTAATCAGTCATGGCAAGTAGGACTATAGATTTGCTCCCATTATACTTTCCATACTGTGAACACTCTATGCACTGTTTAGTGGTGTGTGTGTGTGTGTGTGTGTGTGTGTGTGTGTGTGTGTGTGTGTGTGTGTGTGTGTGTGTGTGTTGTGTGTGTGTGTGTGTGTGTGTGCGTGTGCGTGCGTGCGTGACTATGTGTGTGTGTGTGTGTGTGTGTGTGTGTGTGTGTGTGTGTGTGTGTGTGTGTGTGTGCGCGCGCGCGTGCGCGCGCGCCTGTGTGTGTGTGTGTGTGTGTGTGTGTGTGTGTGTGTGTGTGTGTGTGTGTGTGTGTGTGTGCTTTTTTTCATAATTGTGTGTGTGTGTGTGTGTGTGTGTGTGTGTGTGTGTGTGTGTGTGTGTGTGTGTGTTGTGTGTGTGTGTGTGTGTGTGTGTGCGCATGGGCGCTCGCGCACGTGTGTGTGTGTTTGCGTGCGTGCGTGGTGCGTCGTGCGTGAGTGAGTGAGTGTGTGTGTGTGTGTGTGTGTGTGTGTGTGTGTGTGTGTGTGTGTGTGTGGTGTGTGTGTGGGGGTGTGGTGGTGTGTGCGTGCGTGCGTGCGTGGTGCGTAGTGCGTGCGTGCGTGCGTGCGTGCGTGCGTGTGTGTGTGTGTGTGTGTGTGTTGTGTTAGTGTGTGTGTGTGTGTGTGTGTGTGTGTGTGTGTGTGTGTGTGTGTGTGTGTGTGTGTGCATGCCAGTGTTAGGTGTGCGCCCGCACATGTGTGTGTGTGTGGTGTGTGTGTGTGTGTGTGTGTGTGTGTGTGTGTGTGTGTGTGTGGTGTGTGTGTGTGTGTGTGTGTGTGCGAGAGGAGAGAGAGAGGAGAGAGAGGAGGAGAGAGAGAGAGAGAGGGGGGGGGGGAGAGAGAGAGAGAGAGAGAGAGAGAGAGAGAGAGAGAGAGAGAGAGAGGAGAGAGAGAGAGAGAGAGATTTGATTGTACTCATTCAAAGGCGCTGGCTATCACCTTGTGGAAGTCGTGTGACCATCAAGCTCTGTATGTCAACCGTGAACAGAAATAAGCAAACGTCAGTGAAGAAGCGGAAGACACAAAATGGGCAGGCATCATTTTATGAAAGGCTGTTTCACCAGCAAAAAGACGCCGTCTGAAGAAGACAGGCTCTGCTAGTGCTGGCGCTTTGGCCCCTAAGGGAATGGTCACACAACAATGTCTTCAGAAGAAATACCAGAGACCAGCGTCACGCGACAATGTTTTTAGGAGAAATACCAATTGCAAAGGCTAGTGTCGCATGGGAGTCGCAAACACACACAACACACACACACACACACACACACACACACACACACACACACACAACATAATGTGCCGAAGCACAGCGTGGTGCTTCATGCGTTTTTTGCGTGACGTTATTAGCCATCCCAACCACTGTCCAGACACTGAGCCACCCATCCTCTCTCTGTCTCTGTGTGTGTGTGTGTGTGTGTGTGTGTGTGTGTGGTGCGTGTGGTGCGTGCGTGCGTGCGTGCGTGGTGTGTGTGTGTGTGTGTGTGTGTGTGTGTGTGTGCGCTTTAAGCTGACTTTTTATCACATTAAAGCATGTCGGCACCCCTTCCTCCCTCCCCCCCCCCCCCCCTCGTGCTAGCGACGACGCTTGACATTACAAAGACATTGCATCAGAGACAAGCTTGCTTTTACCACGAATCATCTCCAGCGCAGCTAAGTTAAAGTCAAAGACCACCACGGTGAGCCAAATCCGCTCCCTCATTAAGTCTATCTCTTGTTTCACAGATGAATTCGTCGCAGCAGCCGTTACCCTTTCCCTGCTGATAGTCAGTCATCTGATTACCATGAACTGGTCGGATGTTGCCCTCCCCAATCACTTACCATCAGAAGGTCATGCCGATATCCACCGGTATCGGTGCATGTGTTTGTGTTTGTGCGTCAGGGGAAAGACAAAAGTGAATTCTCACCGCACTCTGTGTTAGCATGTGGAAACCTACCCGAGTTTAGCCATGGCGCTTCGTTTGATGTAACCTGCATCCGCTGTAGATTTTGTGCCCGCTGCCTATGGTGACTTGTCTCCCTCAGCCATGAATCAGAATGACACCTGTCACTAAACCAACTCCCAGCCTGGCAAAGTGGCTTCACTTCTGATTCAGGGAAGGGGCTAATCAGAAATCAGACATTTATAACGCAGGCTGTAAGGCTGGAAGTAACCCGTTACAGTGAAACCAAATTCAGATGTATTCCAGTCTGGGGAACGTTGATCTGCCAACGTCTGAGATCTTGCATCTAAAAAGCCCTACTGAATTGACCCAGATGAAAAGAAGAAAGTAGTACATAGTTTCTGAGTCTCGTAACTATCGATTCTTTGTATTTGTACGTTTGCGAGATATCAATATAGCGATGCTTAGTTATAATCCGGTGGCATGATTAATAGATGCTGTTGATGGCCAAAATGATTTGTAGAAAGTGACTCTAATTAACATTTACGCTCGTTTTAATTGTACTCAAATAATTAATCATAACATCTGGGTATTTGACCACATGGAAGAGTTATTTTCCTTGAGTTGATTAACTCGTTTCGCATAATCTAATCCCACTGGGTTATATCTCCTAAACCTCTGAGAAAGAAATTAAAGTGAAAAGAGTAAATTCACATATGACGCATCTATGTTAAGTTTCATTATGCCGACTGAGACTCTGAAGTTCCCTGGAAGTTCAGACGTCAAGTGTGATGACCATTCCATCCAGAATCCTAGGAACCAATGATACAGACCACGTTCTATCCATTTCATAGAACCTGGACACCCGGCCATGAGATTACTGGCCAAAGGGACTAAGAATTCTAACTGACCCAGGACCTGGTGGACAAAGTCAACTGGCCAGCAGGCCTGCATCAAGTGGTGACGTCACCAAAGAGAGAGAGAGAGAGAGAGAGAGAGAGAGAGAGAGAGAGAGAGAGAGAGAAGAGAGAGAGAGAGAGAGAGAGAGAGAGAGAGAGAGAGCCTTCAGCCTCTCCAACTGGGAAACATGAAGACAAGCCAACGTGAACCTCCTGAACTGCAATAATTCAAAGCCTCTGGGTCAAAACGACCCAAAGCCCCGAAAACACTTCTTGGTGAGGAACAAGGGGTAGGGTCTACCTGGAGAGTGGACAGACTGACTCTTTGTTTAATAAATAAAAAAAAGAACTTTTGTCTATTTTGATTTTGTATCTGAAGTAAAGTTCTGGCGCGTGAAATTTCACTTGACTTGTGTCCATCTGTTCAAGGTTCTTACATCATTTCATGTTTGACACCGTCTGATTCTGTCTGTCACGCAGAGCACAAGCACTACTAAGTGCACAAACCAAAGAAAATGTACAGTTGAGACACACTTGGGTAGCTGTGACGAGAAGGGGTGGAGGATGTTTTCCTGTAGGGGATGAAATCAGGGTATGTTTTCTATTGAAATGACAGAGATTTCTTCATCAAAATAGTCACCTCCATCGTCTCTCTTGCTAGTGGTGGAGGGAGCAACTTTCCAGTACTAGCCATTGACAGAAGAAATATTTTTCTCGGAATTATCAAAACTACTCCAGAATGGCTCAGGTATAATTCACCCTACGCTTATACACTTAGAAGTGTTTGTACTTTGAGTGACGGACAGAATAAGAAAATAGGGTCAAACATGAAATGCTGAATGAGCAATAAATCAGCTGACACAAAGCAAAATTTAATGGATTCTCAAAATTCTACTTGGGACACAACATTAAAATATACCAAATACTATGCTTTGATCAAAGACTGAGTCTGGGTTCACATAGCTGAACTGTTCTCACTTAATCTCATCATAAAAAGAGGGCATGGGATGTTCCACTGGTCTGATTTGGAGTCAAGTAAGAGTTCCAAGACTTAGCTGGTCGAAGGTTGCCCGGCAGGAGAGGATCAGGGATCTCCTATTTGTTGACGTCATCATTAGATGAAAAACTGCCAGTAAGTGGGTTGCCCACTTGGTCACAGTGGTAGCATGGAATTTTGTTCCAGTGCTGGGAAAGGCATCGTAAACGTAAAGAGGTCTCAGAGCCTAGGAAAGACCAGACTCTGGTTTGCAGGTGACTGGCTGGGGCTCCGACTTGCACAAACGTTGAGTGGCTTTTAACAAGCGGTTTAAGACAATCAGAGACAGCTCATCAATTGAAGGGAAATGACTCTGAAGTAGTCAAACACTCGGGTGGTGTAATTAGGTACCAATAGATACACCTAGTCCAAGCACACAAATTGATCAGAATCGCCTACTACAAAGCATCTAGACCCTAAATCTAAAAACTGCTCTATCATATACATGTAAATGGGAGCTCTCCCTAAGTCCTTCCCTTGAATATCTAACAGTTGCTCTATTATATATACAAATGGGAACTCTCCCTATGTCCTTACCCTAAAATACCTAACAGCTGCTCTATCACATATGTAAATGGGAACTCTCCCTATGTCTTTCCCCTAAAATACCTAACAGGTACTCTATCACATATGTAAATGGGAACTCTCCCTATGTCCTTCCCTAAAATACCTAACATGTACTCTATCACATATGTAAATGGGAACCCTCCCTAGTTCACTCCCGTGGAGTACCACACCGTCCACCTTTACTTACCACAACCCATCACAACAAAGAAGTAGGTTTTGAAATTGTTTGTGAGGGTCAACTTGTTTCACTGAAATGTCTTTCTGACATTTCACATCACATGTTAATGAACTGTGAAGTTGGAAGACACGTGACGGTGCTTTGCATGACAATTAGCTAGCAGAAGAGAACTAAAACACACCCGTTTCAAAATTCTGACATGATAAAAACTTTAAAAAAAAAAACTTTTCTGCTTTAATACTGATAATGATAAAAACTTTGCTGCTGATCAATTTGCTCCGTTGTGACTTCACTGCGGGGCACAGTGTCAAAGACTGAAATAAACATCCAAGCACCAAAAGACTGATTGATCTCACTGATAATTCATTTTATGCACCTGTCAAGCACTGGAACTTGTGGCATTTTGCGGTGGATATTTCAGCGTGCGGCATGCTTGCTAACAAAGTTCTTTGAAGTACTGCTCTGAATTACGTGGGCCTGTTTGGAACGGGATTTCCTCTGGAAACACTGTCATGGGAAATCACCCTAAACCAGAAAGGAAACGCATGAAACACCATGCTGCACACTTATTTCCATTCCGAATGCTGTTATGCGACTCCAGTGTGACAAATCCTTACACTCTAGGGACGGCTGGACCATATCCAAGTCATGACTCCGGATGTCCGCTATTGCCTTTTCTTTTTGTTATCTGAATTCATACTTGCATCTCTAGGATAGCCGGGACCCACGGGACACCAGACACCTTGTGACTGATGTGTTAATCACTTAGCTGTCAAACACCTGTTGTAAGTTGGTGGACTTCAGCCTTATGAACCTTTCTTTTATTCCTCCTCAGTGAGATCCAAGTGGAACTCTTCTCCGCTACCCCAGTTAGTGCCCTTTTTAGTGCCACATGGAACCAATAATGACAAGGATAATCAAAATACTGTTTTTATGAATAACATGGCGATGTGCACCTTCCGAAACTACCTGTGGTCCCGTACTGTTAACACCTCAGCCTTGAGGGTGATGACAATGTACAACTTCTGACACTATCTACCTTCCATACTTAAAACGCAGCTGAGCCCAAAGGGTTCGACCAGTCTTGTCTGGCCGACGGAGGGCGTAAAAAGTGAAAGTTCTGGTCCAGAAGTCACCAGGTCATGTCCCCGGTGACCACTGTCAAACGCTCTTTCCACAGTCTGTCTGACTGTCCTTTCTTCCTTACAGTGTCAGTGTCGGCCTAAAATACTCTCACCCTGCCTCTTTCCCTTCCTTTTCTCCTTCCTCTTCTTCAACACACCATTCTTACTATCTCCTACCAGACTCGGCAATCATGAGCCCGATTGATGATCCCTGTCGGTCAGAGAGAGAGAGAGAGAGAGAGGAGAGAGAGAGAGAGAGAGAGAGAGAGAGAGAGAGAGAGAGAGAGAGAGAACAACGAAAAGAATAACATTACCATTACAAAGCGGAAATATGATATCACACACACACACACACACACACACACACACACACACACACACACACACACACCACACACACACACACACACACACAACACACCAACACACACACACACACACACACTAATTACTGCAGAAATTGTTTCAAAAAAGTTTTGAAACATCTCTCTACGTCGCTGATTAGATCAAAATTGTCCTATGGACAAGAGGTATTTTTTAGCGCCCCCAATTATTTACTTAAGAAACTTCAAAGCATAGATTGCAAGGGTTATAGGCTTGCTCTTGGTGTGCCTTTTCACGCATCAACGCTTGGAACTTATAAGGAAATTGGAGAATTGCCTTTGGACGAATACCGAAGTCTTGCGTGCGCTAAATACGTTCTTAGAAGTTCGACAAGTAACAACTTTGCATCTGAGGAACTGAAAATTACATCTGAAAATTCTTTTCCTAAACGAGCTAAGCAGATATCATCATTGGAACCAATTGCCACTTACGTATCAGATCTACTCAAAAGGTCTGATATAAATCCAAGTAATATTGACACAAATCAAGCGGCCTCCCTTGTCCTGCTTGGGAGATGAATAAAGCGCAGTCTGATATTAATTTTACTGACACGAAGAAAAATGAGAATCCAAACATTATGAAAACTGAAGTCCAATTACATATACAGAACACTTATCCAAATCATTTAAAGATATATACAGACGGTTCACTCCTAGAAGATCACCGGGCAGGTTCAGCTTTTGTAATACCAGCGTTAAAAAAGGAAAAGTCATACTACACTGGCAAAAATCGATCCATCTTTACTGCTGAACTTATTGCTATTCTTACGGCACTCAATTACATAGTTGATTTTCCATTACAGTTTTTTCCAATCTTATTTTGTGTAGATTCTCAATCGGTACTCTATGCTTTAAGATCATCAGATTACAAGAAAAAGACCAAAATTATGTTAGAAATCAGTCAATTGATTTATATCTTAACTTTAAAAGGGACCAACGTTTCCTTCTGCTGGGTTCCTTCACATCTTGGATTTTCTTCAAATGAGTGGGCTGACAAAGTAGCAAAAAAAAGCGCAAGGCAAGACACAAAATCCACTAAAATTCATGTTCCTTTATCCATTCAGGATGGTTATCACTTGCTGGAACAAACAGTATGGAGCAGAGTTAAAGTCTATACCCAGAGAAAAGATAGACTCTCCAAGAATATGTATATTGATTCTCGTGGTTTGGATAACAAATCATATTTGAATCATACTGGCGTAATCAAATTCAGACAGATTAGTTCGCTATCTTTCAGGATAAACTTAATGCGTTCATCACAAAATTCAACAAAAATGTTAGATGTTTATGTGGTGAACAAATTTCTAGCAAACACATCATTTTTGAATGTCAGAGGTTAAGACCTATCTTACCAGTGATTTCTGAAAATTGTATTGAAGGCGTTTTAAAAAATGCTTCTAGTTTGTTTAATATTGCGAAATGTTTACTTCATAGTCCTGTAGGACATTTGTTATAGACTAGTTGTTTGTTATTGTTGTTAATGCTCTTTTTTTCTTAGCTAAGAGACATAAATACATACACACACAATACGGTCCCTCTCCCCACACACACACACACACACCACACACACACACACACACACACCACACATTCGCGCCTGCGCGCGCGCGCGCGCTCATGTTTCAAAGACAGAGAATTACGAAAACTGCGACATCATCACCATGAAAAAAAAGACTCATAAGAGACAGATGTTACCAACACAATGGGAGAAAATGATGAGGAAGGGGTTGTTGTCAAGAAAAAAAAGATATCCGAAAAATTAAAAATAAAAAGAGAAAAGAAGGACACACACC
>CM031606.1:44428829-44438829 GCA_018398815.1 Conus ventricosus
CAGCAAGCTTATATTCTCCTAGGGGGAGACATCCTCCAATAGAGAGGAAAACTCACTAACATATAACTCCTGGTCATATACCGATATTTCGAAATCTGGTTGTTTTCTCCTCAGTGACCGCGGAAAGTGGTAATTTGACTCCTGCCTTTTCAGTTTTAAGAAGAATGCAATCCCAGAAAAGACTGGTGTGCAATGCCGTAGTATGTTTGTTGAGTTTTCAAAAAACCAACCAAAGGTGCCATCCAAGAAGCAAAAGAAAATCATGAAAGAGCAAAACAAGCTACATTTTCTTGTGAAAGGGTGGTACAGGACTGCTCTAAAGGCAGGTGAAGACAGTGCTTCTCTGGGTCCTCCCCAGCACCTTCAGGTGTTTCTTTTTCTTCTTTGCCTTAACTAGGCTGACCCTGGAGAAAGGTCCAGTGACGGTGAGGAAAGACCCACTGACCACAGGGAAAGTCCTGTTGACAGTGGGAAAGACTACACTTTGGATTTCTCTCTTGAGGGCACATAAGACCGTATGGCGAAAGCTTGGCTGTGTCTGGAGTGGCACTGTCTTCATCGTCCGTGGGCAGGGGTGGTTGGTCTGTGGGGTGTGCTCGGCAGCTGGAGGGTGGTGTTTTTTCGCCGGTGGGCTCTGCAGTCATGAAATACGGGCTGGTACAACCCATGGGGATGCTACTTTAAGGCTGTTATGAGCGCATCCTGTAGTCTATATTACCTCTGTTCAGGAGCAGTTATGTCCCTTGATATCTTAATGGAGTGTCCTGCGCGTGCCTGTACCCATCGTCAACACAGCGCAGGCCTCCCCAAAGGGGGGTACAGGACTGCTCTAAAGGCAGGTGAAGACAGTGCTTCTCTGGGTCCTCCCCAGCACCTTCAGGTGTTTCTTTTTCTTATATTTCCCCCTATTTCATCTAAACATAAGATCAACTTGTTTATAATTATATATAATATATAATATAATATATATAATATATATATTAATATATATATATATATATAATATATTTTGAATTATAAACAAAGCTTGCTCTTATGTCTTAGATTGAAGATATAGGGGGAGACATAAGACATAAGAGCAAGCTTTGTTTATAATTCAATATTTCTTGCAGTCATTGCAACACCAAGCTGCTCTGTAAGTTGCTGGAACGGTGCTCGGTACTTATCCTTGGAATTTATTAGTTTGTTGTATATATATATATATATATATATATATATATATATATATATATATATATATATATATATATATATATATATATATATAACTTCAGCTTTTTGAGAGGAAGACTGCGATCGATATCAAAAGCACTCATAAAATCTACCATGGGAACACTGTTATTTTGTCTTTATTCATATTGATAAGCCATTGATCAACTAGGTTTATCAATGCCATTTGTCAAGAATAATTTGCCTTTAGAGCAGACTATTTTGATGAAATAAATTGAAAGAATTAAAGTCATCAAGAATATGTTCATTTATATGTTTTTCAAATGGTTTAAACAACACAGACAGAATAAAAATGGGCCTGTAGTTTGAGCGATCAGTGTAATTACCTGTTTTGTGGACTGGTATTACTTTAGCAGCTTTAAAAATCTTGAGGGAAATGGGTTTTAGCAATGCAGTGATTGTAAATATAAGTGAAGTTTTCAGCAGTTATAGGTGTTGACTGTTTGAGGAATTTCCCGTCAATGCCATCAAGTCCCGTAGCACTAGTCTGTTTTAAGTAAATAAGAGCATTGTATACTTCGTGTACACACAACAGCGGAAAATCTAGACATGTTGTGATGTTCCTCGACCGACAAAAATGTAAAAGAACCTCATAGTCGTTTTATGAGGATCTGTTTCTTCTTCTTCTTTTTTGTTATATAGTGAATTTGGCTATGTTGCAGAAATACGTATTAAAGCTTTTCAACTGATATATCTTTGAGTGTTGTACCACGAACGTTGGACTGTTTATTACTAAGCTGATTAATAGCTTTCCAAACAGATCGGTTGTCTGTTTTGGAATTGATAAGATCTTTAAATATTTATTTTCAGCTGAGCGTTTTAAATAGTTAACTAAATTTCTTTGTTTCACAAATTCTGTACGATTACCTACCGCCAGAAGGAGTCTCTTAAATACATGGCTTTTTCATATCACTTGTTAACCAATTTTTTTCGGAGTATTTTTGACGCGGATTGTTTAAAATGGTAAACATTGAGAAATTTGTGATACCAAATTTTAAGGCTTCACAAGCATTAATAAACTGAGAGGAAAGTGAGGAATTCATCGGATCAATTAGGAATAAATCTTGATCAACGTTTGAAAAACATCTGTGTGTACTATACTTGTGACGATTTAGGGGAATCTTCTCGCCTCGTTTATACCAAGTAAAACAGACAGGTGAGTGATCGCTGCATCCGGAGTGGGATGAACATATTTCTATTGTGGTGTCTACAGATTACAGACGTGCAAATACGGTCGATGAGAGTTTAAGAAGTAGCAGTAATTCGTGTTTGTTTATCGATTAATTGAGTAAGAACAAATGATTCATAGGTCTGTATCCAAGATTTGTTTGGTTTCAAAAGATCAAAATCAAAATCACCCCGTAATATAATTGCGTTTGAGAATAAGGACGCCTCCTCCATCATTAGACTGAAATTATGTATTCAATCAGCTGCTGGATTTCTGTATATGCAGGCGAAGAGAACCGGTTAAGAAGTTTAAACCGGCAATTCTATCCATAGTGATTCTACATGATACTTTTCAAGTTAAACGACTTAATTAGATTTTGGTGAACGTAAACAAGTAAACCTGCTTCTCTTGGGCTGGAAAGGAAATATCGAACTAAGTGATAACCAGGCAGTATCAATTCTGTGTCAGACATGTGTTGTGTTAATCTTGTTTCCGCGAAACCAAATAAATGGAAATAATAACCATGATTATAAAGAACATGAGACACAGCGAATAACTTATTATGATCAAGCAGTTAATGTTCAGAAATCCAACCTTAAGGCCATTTGCAGATGGCCAGACTTCTTTCGTTCGTAACACATTGACGTCGCAGCACAGCAGAAGAAGCGAAATTTACAAGAAAAAGAAACCCATTATCAGATATCAGTAAGGATTATTGTAGTACCAAACAGTCAAGAATATAATAATTCATCAAATATCAACACACCGTCATTAAAAATACAATGAACAATGGAACAAATATACCCCCCTACTCCACAAATATACCCCCCCCCCCTTAAAAAATGGAACGTACAGTATAGATAAATAATCAATGAAAGCTGGTAGCTGTCAAGAAGGAAGAGAGAGAGAGAGAAGAGAGAGAGAGAGAGAGAGGAGAGAGAGAGAGAGAAGAGAGAGAGAGAGAGAGAGAGAGAGAGATTAATGATATGAAAATAGATACGCATCCAAATATCGATTTTGCACCAAGTCAAAAGCCTATGCTGTGCACTTCGAAATGTGAACAGCCTCGCAAAGCATACAATAGTTGGGGCTGCAAAACACAGTATTAACCAATGAATTAAACAGGGCAGTAAGGTATTCAACGTTTGTCCGGGAGCCTGAAAGCATAGAACATGTCAAAGCACTTGTCCACACACACACACACACAGAGACGCGCGCGCGGGCGCGCGCGCACACGCATGCATGAGCACACGCACGCAAGCACGCACGAGCGCGCGCGCACGCACGCACACACGCACGCACACACACACACACACACACACACACACACACACACACACACACACACACACACACACACACACACACACACACACGGGCGCACTCACAAACACTGATCAATACAAGCAGACGCACATGTGCACATATGCATGCATTCACGCACGTGCATGCCGGACAGACAGACAGACAGATAGACAAACGGACGCACACACAACACACACACACACACACACACACCTGCATGTACATAAACGCTCAACCATTCTTTCACGTGCATACGTTGACATGTAGAAATGTAATCGCCAAACATTAATGACTAAAATAATGGTAAAATTGTGGGTGGATAATGAAGCACCGACCGTTGGTTGAATAGCGGATAAAAAGCGGCCCGAAGGAAGTGTTCCGCATAGGGATGAAAAAGGGGGTGGGGTGGGGGTGGGGTGGGGGGTTCTATTTCCTCGTGTGGGGGCTAAAACGATATTGATTATTAGGTAGGAAGTTATGATTTCCATGAAAAAAAAGCACTATGCACTGTACACCAGACGAGGATGGGAAGGTATGAGTATGGTTTTTGGAGGGTGATTATCCTGCCCTCTACAGGGAACACTCTGGGGGTAAAGTGGGGGCAATGATTAAAAAAAATCGAAATTGGAGGAAAGGCATCTGATGTTACTTGACAACAAGAGCGTTCACAACAGGGATCAGGTGTGCTCCTTTGTTGTATACAGCCTGCGCAACGTTTCTGAGTTGGGAAGGGAGCACTGCAAAAGTAATTTTCAGAGCGAGGATGATTGTGCCACATCGCTTGTAGATTTAGCGCAAGTTTGGCACTGCCTCTCGTATTTGGATAGGTTGTGCCATTGTATAAACTCAGATCTGAAGAAAAACAAAGAGAGTGACAAATGAATTGTACTTTGTAATAATTACAAGCTTCTCTTAAGTTGTTATTCGACGGGGTTGTGGCATTATTAAAAGAATGTTTCCCTTTAGCAGGCAGGGTGGAGCTGAAATTAATGCGACCGTTGGGAAACGTTTCACGACATGCAAGGATGAGTTCTAACCAGGAATGAAAGGACAGCGCCTGATGGACAACAGTTCACACCGATATGGATTATCATATCATTTGAACAGGTAGATATTGGTAAGGAGAGGAACCATACGTGGATATCATTAATAGACACACCAGGAACACATCTCTTAAAAAGTCGGTCTCGTCTTACAGCTAAACGTTTTGGGTCTGTCCCCTATCAGTAAAATTGTCGCCCTGCTAGGAACAGACATGTGACCTAAAGTTTCCATAGGAGAAGGGTGGGAAGGAGGCTTCGATTTGTCTCATTTGGATATCCTCCTTCAAATAACCAGCTGCGGACTGAGATTTGAAATCTGGCACAGTTTCAGCGTCAGAGTGAGAAAGAACAGAATGGAGAGGGAGCGAGATTTGAAGAACTGTCTCTATTGTCACTGTCGGGAGGTATTCTACATTGGAATCAGTCTGGACTTTGGATTTCGCGTGTGTACCGTCAGTCTGGTTCAGACCAAGTTGTCGTGAGTGCACAGTTATGTGACACATGATTCAACCACCATGAAAGGAATCTTTAAGTTGACACAGAGCCAAGTGTCGATGCCTGCTCTCTCAGTATGATGAAGGCTATATCACGTCAAATATTGATTATTACGTCATGTGCAAGGCGTCATTTACATAGTAGGCTAGAGCTATTGAGACGTTTAAAAAAAAAAACAACAGAGTGGTTGTCTTTGATCAACTGTTTGTTAACGGAATCTTAATTAGTTATGGCAGAATTAAGATCATCACTTTTAGAGCATGTGGAATTAAATTTATCGGTAATGTTTATGCGCAGTTCATTTTTAATGGCGGTTTACACATTTTCAACCACAGGAGTAAAGTCATCATCATCGTAAAGGGGACATGTAGACAAAGGGATGAAAAAGAAGAAGAAGAAGAAGAAGAGAGAGAGAGAGAGAGAGAGAGAGAGAGAGAGAGAGAGAGAGAAGAGAGAGAGAGAGAGAGAGAGAGAGCGCTGCCGGATAACGTTACTCACGAGGGAGATATCTTCAACTCTCCTCTTTTTCTTTTCCTTTCTCATGCCGCTTCCCTCTCCTCCTCGCCCCCCCCCCTCCCCCCCACCTCACCATCCCTCTCCCATCCCTATCACTCCAATACATCTACTCTCTCTCTCTCTCTCTCTCTCTCTCTCTCTCTCTCTCTCTCTCTCTAGAGTAACCCACTTCAAGAACAAGAATCAGTTGAAATGACAACTTCAAAGCAGGCTGGCTTGGATCATGTAGGGCTGTGTTCACACATCCACACTTTGCCCGCTTCTCCCCACGTGAGGTGAAGAGATGTGGAACATACAGGGCTGGTTCGACACTCAAGACAGGAGGCAGCTGACGGGAAGAGTTGGAGACAGACTTCACAACAATCTCCACTATCACAGTTACCTCGCAGGGGCAAGGTTGGTTCCTGAAGAAGGAGGAGGAATAGAAGAAGAAGAAGAAGAAGAAGAAGAAGAAGAAGAAGAAGAAGGAAGAAGAAGAAGAAGAAGAAGAGAAAGAAGAAAAATGAGGAGGAGAAGTGCTGCGGGAGCCAGAGAAGGAAGAGAAGTAAACAGTAGGAAAAAGGAGGAGGAGGAGGAGGAGGAGGAGGAGGAGGAGAAGGAGGAGGAGGAGAAGAAGAAGAAGAAGAAGAAGAAGAAGAAGAAGAAGAAGAAGAAAGAAGTAGTAACAGAAGAATGATGACAAAAAGAGGAAGAAATTTTTTTGAGGAAGGGAAACGTATCTCCGTGACCTCAGATATCTCAGTGATTTCAGGCTAAATTCAAGACTTTAAAAGTGTGCCAGAGTCAAATCATATGGTCAGTCCTGCAGACCTGCAGATCACAGTTAAGTACAGAAAGTATTGGCCAGATACACAGAGCTATTTGAAAATCATCTCTAGATTTTTCTTAGTTGATTTATAACATCTTCCAGAAAAAAAATCTGTTTCAATCGTGTTTTAAAGTCAACCTGTGAAAAAAAAAAAACCGGCGTAGTGATCGGATTTTCACATATTGAATGAACAATCTTTTTTTTTCTTTCTTTTTTGCTGTTCTATCTTCTGTGCCACCTCAGTGGCAGTGCACCCACTCCGCTTATTCCGACACTCCGTCCTCAGCCACAACCCGGTCAGTCCCACCGCAGCCCCGGCACTGGCAACTCACAGGGAGCAGTAAATATCAAGTCAAGAGGCAACCCACCGGAGGAGACACTGCACTGCTGCCGAGTCACTTCAGTGGTGTTCAGTGGCGCCTGTTCTGATCTAACATACGCAGGACACCACCTACTAAGCTCCCCTCCTGACAACAATAATTGTTTAGTCGCGGAGCCGGCGTGAGTGAGCTCTCCCTCCGGAGGGCACCATCACGTCCAACCAATGACAGCCTTCATGGACTCACCGATACCAGTGACACCGACGGAATCAAACCAACGCCACAGACGTGGAGAGGACATAAAAATTGAGGTCACCATGAGAGCAGGGCATGAAGGGCCACAGAATTTGAGACATTTTTTAATGCTGATCGATGAGAATGAGGATGATGAAAATGATGCAACGGATTTCCATTCCAGTCTGAGACTGCATGACAAGGCTGTACTCTACGCTTCTTTTCATAATGTATCCCGGCGTCAACCAGCCCGTGAGATACAGACACCTGCAGCGTTGGTCAGGAAATTTGAGCAACACTCTCAGAGACGCATCCACGAAGAGGATGAAACTTGACTGTGTGGTCCTTGTCTTCCCAGCTGAGCCCGTAGCAAACTCAACTCTGGGTAGGAGCAGGTCGGGGCAGAAAAATCCCACAGGACTCTGATGGGAATCGAACCCACGACCTCCCAGCCGGGAGTCCGCCACGCTAACCACTTTGCCACGGCGGCTTGTAAAAAATGAACAATCTTGATTTTAACACACACACACACACACACACACACACACACACACACACACACACACACACACACACACACACACGTATGCACGCTCGCATGCGCGCGCGCATGAACGCAGGCACGCACACTCACACACACACACTTTTGCATACATTTACAAAATCTTTCATTGAGTCTGCGATGCTTGCTCCTCAGTAACATGCTCTGTTGTTTTAACCGGACACCTCACAGTCACAGTCATCAGCCGCAGCTCCTTCTTCAAAAATTAGAAACGACCTTTCTAAATTCCGTAAAGCTCTACCGACACTTCTTTTTCTTTTGTTTCATAGTTTTGACTAGAAATCTATTCAACGTTCACTATCTGTCTGTCTGTGTGTCTGTATGTCTGTGTGTATGTCTCTGTCTCCCTTTCTTTCAGAAACAGACACACGCCCCCCCCCCTCTCTCTCTCTCCCCTCTCTCCCCTTCTCATATGTAAAGTCGTATGGGTACCCCCTTACCATAATGGCGTATTAAGCGTCAGAGCGTCTCTCTCTCTCTCTTCTCTCTCTCTCTCTCTCTCTCTCTCTCTCTCTCTCTCCTCTCTCTCTCTCTCTCTCATACAAGCAAACGCTCACATGTTCAATACAATTTACCCATCCCTTTCAGCTCGCAAGATCTTCCCATCTTCTTAATCTCCTATCCTCGCCCTTCCTTATCCCCCTCCTCCCCCCCCCCCCCCCCCGCCTTCTTTTGAACTATGATCACTATTCCACCTGTCTTACAGACATATTCATGTCGATGCTGCGTGTGATCTGAGAGTAATGCTTTGCGCGTTGTTTGATGTCTGTTGGTTGTGATGGCCATGACGACATATTGTCGGAAATGTACTGGTCTGTTTCATCCATACTGTTCATCAAAACAACCGTTACGTGCACATTGTGTTTTTGTATACTTATATTGTGGTTTGTGTCAAGTAACTCTGTGTGTGGTGTGTGTGTGTGTGTGTGTGTGTGTGTGTGTGTGTGTGTGTGTGGTGTGTGTGTGTGTGAATTCTATTCACTCAGCGGTATGTTGAGGCTTCCTGCACACACACACACGAGTCTTCCTGAAGATAGAAAGTACTACGATAGTAGTAATTGGAACGCAAAACGGTGCTGTTTTTCTTATTTTTGTTATTGTATTCATTCAAACAAAGGAAAATATAAAAAACAACAACCCCAGACCACCGCGGCGACCACCTCAAATAGCATCAGTTCTTAGCACTAAACTCTGTATTATGTCAACATGTCAATCTTTTCAGAGGTATTCAAGCTATTTCTGTTCCTGCTATTTTCTGTCCCTTTCCTCTTTCTTCACATACATCTCTGCTTCATGACATTCACTACGTGTCCCGGAATCAATAACCGCCGTCAGCAGCAACTACAGCGACATGGCGAGGACTCCATTCCTCTTGACAGAATGCCGTGTCGTTCACATCTGCTGTTTGATGATGATTAATGGGGCTTTCCGCCGCCCTCGCAAAAGCTTGTTTTCAGACACTGAAATGTGATGGCAATTATCACACACACACACACACACACACACACACACACACACACACACACACACACACACACCACGCGCGCGCGCGCGCGCGCGCGCGCGCGCGCGCTCGCATACACACAGAGAGAAACAGAGAGAGAGAGAAAGGGGGGGGAGGGGGGGAGAGAGAGAGAGTGAAAAAGAGAGAGAGAGAGCCAGCGAGCACGCGAGAGAGAGAGAGAGAGGAGAGAGAGAGAGAGAGAGAGAGAGAGACAGAGAGACAGAGAGACAAGAGAGACAGAGAGACAGAGAGACAGAAGGAGATTAACTGATCAATCGATCGATCGATCGATCTGATCGATTGACTGATAGGTTGATTGATTGATTGATTAATTGATTGACGGATTGATCAATCTATAATACTCGAAGATGAAGATTTCACGCCGAGGCCCAGTTGGATAATCTGTCCCTGCGATGCATATCATTCATACTGACAAATCAACATGACAACGCTGTAATGTAGTTATATTACGGAGTTCTGTTAGTGACTAGCAGACTATTCATAAATGTAAAAGTAGCATGGTGAATAGTCACACAGAAGGAACAAAAAACAACAACCCAGATACACACACACACACACACACACACACACACACACACACACACACACACACACACACACACACACGCGCACGCACGCACACACGCACACGGTCGCGTGCGTGCTCTAATTAAGGAGGATGAGGATGAAAAGAGCGGGCAAAAAGATGCCATGTTTGAGAGCCCGTCTCTTTGTCCAGGGCTCCAGTCCGAAAGATGGACAGCGACACGCACAAACTAATCCGCTCAATGGCCGGATCTTCAAGAGACTGGTCA
>CM031606.1:44443829-44446329 GCA_018398815.1 Conus ventricosus
TTGGTGCACATATCTTGTTATCTGTTGCCAGATGATAAAATAATGACATACTGGGTTGGTGCGCCCATCTAGTTAACTGTTACCAAGACATGGTCTTGTGAAGACATAATGGGTTGGTGCGCCCATCTAGTTAACTGTTACCAGACATGGTCTTTGTGAAGATATAATGGGTTGGTGCGCCCAGCTTGTTAACTGTTACCAAGGACATAGTCGTAACGACGGAGGAACTGTTTCCTACACTTCTTTTCTTTCATGACTGAGTTGCTTAATACATTATTTTCATCGACCAGTGGGGGGATCCATCCTTTTGGTCACACATGTAAAGGCTACTTTGGGCGTTCCTTTACCCATTTTCAGAGCTCTGACTTTGACAGTTATCTGTCCATTAGATATTGCTTTCCTTTAATGCTCCAGGTAGCGCCGCAGTGATTGACGATGCTTGTGGCATTCAGTAGTACGGCTGACCACTCTGGGAAACCGCTGGTACATAATTTGTTTGTATTCTCCGGCCTAGATGTTTCTTTCTATTAATACTGAATATTTCTTTATTGTCTATTCTTCCTATTTTCCAGGCTGGGTGCCTTGACAGGCCGTTGAATTGTGATTTTCTCTCTGTTGTAAGAATACCTCAGAGTGATCGGTGGTAGGTTGCTGTCAGATACTAGCACCAGTCGACTGATGAGTCTCGTCCGAGAAACGAAAGTTGATTCTAGACAGTGTAGCAAATGGTTGTGTTCATGAGTTATAATTAGTTGTTCCCAAAATGGTAACAAAAGAGCTTAAAGTTTACTCTGTAATGCCTTCTGTTTCAATATCATTATTCCAGTCTAACCCCATCCTATTCCATCCCCACACACACCTCACACCCTCATTCCCCTATTTTCATCAAACCATTGCCCACTTTTGTTTGTTTGCTTGTCTTAAAAAAAAAACAACCCTTGTTACTACATAATTGTTCCGTTTACAGGGAATCGATGAATTCCGCCATTTCACTTGTTGCCTGAAACTTGAAAGCATATCCTGTAAATGGTCCAGCCAGTAGACTGAATATATCCTGTAAATGGTCCAGCCAATAGACCGAATATATCCTGTAAATGGTCCAGCCAACAGACTGAATAATTATATCCTGTAAATGGTCCAGCCAGTAGACTGAATGTATCCTGTAAATGGTCCAGCCAACAGACTGAATAATTATATCCTGTAAATGGTCCAGCCAGTAGACTGAATATATCCTGTAAATGGTCCAGCCAGTAGACTGAATATATCCTGTAAATGGTCCAGCCAGTAGACTGAATAATTATATTCTGTAAATGGTCCAGCCAGTAGACTGAATATATCCTGTAAATGGTCCAGCCAGTAGACTGAATATATCCTGTAAATGGTCCAGCCAATAGATCGATTATATCCTGTAAATGGTCCAACCAATAGACCGAATATACCCTGTAAATGGTCCAGCCAATAGACCGAATATATCCTGTAAATGGTCCAGCCAGTAGACTGAATAATTATATCCTGTAAATGGTCCTGCCAATAGACCAAATATATCCTGTAAATGGTCCAGCCAGTAGACTGAATAATTATATCCTGTAAATGGTCCTGCCAATAGACCGAATGTCTTCTTTGTTTCTTTGTTTTCTCAGCCAGTCCATGGAATGCCTAAGACAGACAACACGCTAAAACCTGTTTTGCCAATAGACAGCTTTCAGCAAGACATTTCTCTATATCACCCATCTCCATCTAAAACGAAATATTACAATTGGTTTAATATCATGCAGTGTGGAACTTAACCTCTTCTCTTGTTGCTGTTACTTGACACTTTTAGCACCGCTACTTTTACGAGTGTAACTCCTGCTACTAAGACCAGGGGTAGTTCTAGCAGTACCACTATCACATGACGTATAGTTTGACAGAAGCTGAGGTGATGATTGTTCCCGAGTCCTACAGGACGTTTGGCAAGGAGCTCACTGTGCAGCTGGCCATCATGTTCTGTACTCGAGCTCACGATGACTTCCCGCACGGGGAGAATGACGCAAGGGAACAATGTCGTTTTGTTTGCGTTCTCATAAGAGATCTTTTCCATCAATTTCCCTCCAATTCAACACACACATAACGCTCGGAAAGGACACAGTAATATACCATTTAATTTTTCACAAATTTGAATCAAATACCTAACGTATGTTCTTATGAATAGGCAAACAATAAATTGTTACTTATTTAAAACCTGGTTTCGTTCTTAATAATCAGGAAGAAAATAAACTTTAAGACTTCTGTGTCCACTAACATGGCTTCTTTCTGTTCTATTTTTTACGTTTAGCCTGATAACAGATTGAAGTCAAAGATTTGAGTGACCATCGTTAATGGTGAAGGAATGACATTGCAACACACATTACAGGAGATTTCGTTTGCATCGACCGTAACAGTTGATGTTAAGATGTAAACAAGCCTGTCCGCTAAGGATAAGAAAGGATTTCCTTCCAGTCATTATTCCACCCTGCCATGT